>JABMCL010002314.1:27500-70000 GCA_018857735.1 Alviniconcha marisindica | reverse complement strand
ACACACACTAAGGGTCTGAATCTGAACACAGTGGTTCTGTCGTTAATCTATTCACAAACTTCAACTCATGCAAATCTTCCACTTTTCTCTGCCACCTTTTTTTCAAACATGCACCAAATGGTATTCAGCGGCACAACATGCAGTTGAGGCTAGACCAGTTAATCAACTACAATGGAACCTGTGACCCCCCCCCCCCCCCCCCCCCCAATTTTCACAAATTCTTCTTTTATGACAGGGGCACGGCACATTTTTGGAACTCACAAAAAGGCATTGGCTGTCAGACACCACAGTGGAATCCCTGAAGAAAGCCCCCCCCCCCCCCCCCCCCCCCCCGACCACAGACCCCTTTTGTTAAGACCACAAGGACCATCCCTTTTTTAAGACGATAAGGACCACTTTTTTAAGACTACAAGGACCATCCCTTTTTTAAGACAAGGACCACCCCTTTCTTAAGACAAGGACCACCCCCTTTTTTTGTTAAACCACAAGGATCACCCCCCCCCCCCCTTTTTTTTTTTTAAAGAGAAAACAAAGACCACCCCTTTTCTAAGACCACAAGGACCGCCCCTTTTTTAAGACAAGGACTACTCCTCCTTTAAGAATCCTCCCTTCATATTTCACAGCAAATGTACCCCTGGTGGGAGACCACTTCAGCTTGATTTTTAGGGTGGTCCCACTGTAACATGTCTACAAATTACAAACTTAGCATCACAGATGAAGTCTGCAATGCTTGTTAATCCAATGTATTAACAGTTATGTCACAACCACCACTGTTGATGTTATTGCTGTCATGTATTATTATTATTATTATTTTTTAAATCTTGTAAATATGATTTATTACCAGTTAAAATATTTGACAGCTACCACTGCTGACTTTGTTATCAGTATCACAGATTTTTTGTTTTGTTTAGATTTTTTATTTTTTTTAAATATATCATTACCACATGCATTAAACATCTTCAGAGAAATGTACACCAGAGACTATTCAACAACAGAAAGGGACACAACCCGTGAGCACTGATCAACACCTTCACAAGCATACGGAACATGCCTCCTAAGACCCTTACAATGAACAAACTTATCTCCCACCCAAACTCCCACCCACCCAGTCCTATTTGCTCAAAACAGGTACAGTGGAAACTTGTTCATACAGATGCTAGTAATCTGAAAACCCTGGCATCTGGACCTAGTTTTCAGAATGACACAACTTCTAAATTCCAGTACTCACTGTTTAATACAGGAATCTCAGTGTTCTGGGCCTGGCAGTCTAAACCAGACACCAAACCATAATTTTACCCACAATCTTTATTAACAATCCAGATAAAATTATTTTGGAAAAAGAGCCTCTTTTTTATTGTGCCTCTTTTATAAACTTCTGAAATGTTCAAATTAAATGTAAATGATTAGGAAAAATAAATCTGGACAATTTCTGAAGTGCTTAGAATGCTTCCTGAAAGGGTAGATTCTCTAGAAATATCAAATCATTGTTTCATTATTATCCTTTGTGCTTCCCAAAGGGTAGACACTCCATACACGTTTTGCTGTTGTTGAATGTTTACTGGGGGACCAAGGTGTTCAGATTAACAAGGTTCCACTGTTGAGACCGAAGATCATTTACATCTGGGGACATAAAACTGCACATGGGGAGGGTGATAAAAATGTTCAGCTGCAACTTAGAACTGAAGCTGTCAGAGCTTACACTCTGCCGTGTCAGTTGAAAAATAAATGGTCGTTGTCAAACCAACGCTGAATCGGGTGAACCGCCATTTCAAGCATGGCGGTACAGTCCACAACACAGCTGACCAGCAGCCAGCTCAGAAATACAACACACAGTCTGTATTCTATTAGACTGAAAAGCAAACCCTCTCCCTGGAATGGTTTCAATCTATGCAAACCCTCTCCCTGGAATGGTTTTAATCTATGTCAGGTAGCCATGGAAAACCAACAGGGAAGGAGCAAGACAGGTAAGACGTGTAAACAGTGCCGATCAAAGTCTGCAGCAGAAGCGGAATGAACAGGATTTTGTGGCAAGGAAGATCTCCACTTCAAGTCTCCAAAGAGGGAAAAACCCTTGTCCATTTAATGCATACAATTCAAAAAGGTATTTCTCTTTCTTGCAATCATCTGTGCAAGCTGGGAGTATAAAACTAAGAACAGCAAAGTTCTCCCACTCTCTCTTTTGTGATAAATACAGCTGTCTGTACAACTACAAGCCTGGGAGTATAAAATTAAGAAAAGCAAAGTCCCCTCTCTCTCTCTTGCGATAAATACATCTGTCTGTACAAGCCTGGGAGCATAAATAAAAAGCAAAGTCAGATGGCCAGTGTCAGTGTTTGAGTCAGCATTCATGCACAATGCAACATCATACATACCCAAGGCAGGTAAAATATAAAAAATCTGTCACTCCCAATCTCACTCAGGCCTGCTCCACACACAACTCCAACTGATCAGGTTGCAGTTAGTTCGGTCAATAAACTTTAAAGTTAGTCTTCAGTACGTATAACAGGCACAAGTGTGTGTTAATATCTTCAAACATGAACATGTTACATCAGCATAAAAATCAGTGCCCTATCAAAAAGCAAATGAAAAGCAATGTAAGCGCTGCAGCAGTTAGTCTGAAGCTGTGATGAAGCTTGACATTTGTATGCATGAACAAATTATGTACAATGTAAAAAAAAAATCTAAAAAATCTAAACACCCCTCCAAAAAAAAAACCCAGACACTACACTGGCATTCATGTGAAGATACAACTGAACTACAGTGATTTTACCCCCAACAAATTTTTCTCTCTCTCTCTCCCTCTCTCTCTCCCAGCAATGGACCTACAAAACCAGTGAAATCTTTGTGAAATTATCACAGCACTAAATGCAAGCTTCACCACAGCCCAGCCAGGCAGTTAAAAGCATTCAGCCCCCAAGCCAAGAAGCCTACACCAGCCAAGCGAGACACAAGCACAGTTAGGGACCGGCTAGCCAGGGAAAGGGGATGATAAAGGTGTTAGAGGTCAGGTAGGTGGTAGGTAAGTAAATTACATACACGTGGAAAGAAAGAGGAAAAATAAATAAATAAAAGGGGGGGGGGGGGGGAGAAAAGAAGAAATCCTGCTGGAGAAGAAAAAAGACACATTCAGCTGAGCGCAGGCGGGCCCCGCCCCCTGCCTTCCTTGCTTGCCTTGTGAGACCTAGTCGAACGGCGCGTTTCTACTTCTTCCTGTTCCTTTTTCTCTTCGGCTTCTCGCTCAGCCGCGACGGCTGCCGCCACCTCTTCCTCCGGTACCTCGGTTACCAGAGCAGCTGTGACGCTATCAAGGCTGCGGATAGCCTCCTCAAGGTCAAGGGCATTGAGAGCGGAGTCATCAGAGGATTGGGGAGTGGGCTGCAGGACGCAGGCAGGCAGAGCAAACAGAAGGGACACAACTCACATCAGTCAACAAGTCCAGTCAGACACAGAAAACTCAACCTTGAGAAAACAAACACCGACAACAAAACAACAAAACTTTAAAAGACTACAACTACTACAAGCAGAATGATGGCCCGCAATGGATCCAGGTATGCAACCATCTTTTTTTCTTTGTTCTTTCTTTTCAATCAATGAATAAAAGAAAAGAAGAAAGCAGCAGTAACACGTTAGGATGAAAGAGCTGACAGATTCTCAGGCTTTACGATAAACTGGCCAAAGCCATTAGTTGCCCCCTCCCCCCCAGATGGTCTTGCAGCCTACATCCATTTCAGGTAAATAAATGTGTTAAAATAAAGCAAGTGAAAAATAGAAGAAAAAAAAGTGAAAAAAAGAGATAATGAACAAGATGCAAGCAAATGACAAAGTCTACCACAGGTAATGAGTGTCTTTGATGAATGATCGGGCCATGAACAGGACCAGGATGTGAAAGCACACACTGAATACATACAATGGACAACATTAAAGGTGCAAAGAGTGTGTGGCACGTTTGCACTGAAGGCCTGCAGAAACAGAAGAACAGAGGTAGCCCACAGACAGAAGACAGCACCAGAGACAAAAATACAACAAAACAATTCAGACTCAGAAGCGCTATCTGGCACGTGAGTGAGTGAGGAAGCAGCATGGTCATGACACTGACAGACTGTAGATTTACTGCTTACACATCTTATTATTCCTCTCATAAGAAACAAATCCTCTACTCTATTGATTTTCTCCAATGAGAGGGGAAGCAAACACGAAAGTAACAGAAACAGAAACAACAACAAAAGGCCCTTTGAGTCATCTTGGTTACAAAACTGCACGTACAACACTCTGGCACAGTGCCCTCTGATTCGGGACTGAGCTGACCACATTTTCACAGACGTTGCTAAATATCTGAATGACAAAACAAGCAGCCCCGACACAGCCTGCTGTGACAATCAAACAGCTGAAGCAGTCATACTCGCACTGTCACTGTCTACTGGGTGTCTGCTGGGGGCCACTCACTCTGAAAGTATGCTTCCAGCCCTGAGGTTGCTGACCCATGTACAACAAAACAGCTCAACCAAAAGCAGGTAAGTATCCTACATGTCATTTTTCACCATCCAACTGTTAAGTGTTGTTCTGCAGCCTGAAAAAGGGATTACCCCAAAAGTTTTGCAGGTTGGGTTTTGTCATAATGAAGGCTGTTCTTTTTAGCCTTTTACATGTTTGGACCCTGACCCTGAATGTCACACAGTTTCTACTGCAAATCTAACAAAATTTGATTAAAAAGATAAAAGAATGCCAGATAAGGCAATCAAACAAAAATCTAAGACATACACACAAACAAATGTGACCACACACACACACACAGCATGTCTCTTTTCATGGGCACATAAGGAATGGCATATAACAGCACAATCTCAAAAACCTGGTTAATCTATAAACACACTGTTCTCCCTTTCAGATGAAAACCACAGATCCCACACAACACTAAAAAGATTTTTTATTTTAAAGTAAGTAAGTAACTTGGTGTTTTATGCCAAAGCAAGAAAACAAAAGCATTACTTCAGAAACAAACCGCAACAAAAAATAATGAAAACAAGCACATCTAATGACTACTTTGACTTGAAACAAAACCACACACAAACAACAGAAAAACACCCACACACAAAGCAGTACAGCAGGTTAAAAACCAAACCCGAGATGAGCTAGAAAACTGGATGGGCTTGTTACATAACGCAGCGCACAGGATGGATGAGGCGAGTTGTTACAGAGCAACCACAGCCTTGGGTGGCAGGCAGCCTCCGCAACAAATTAGAACACAATGCAGGTCAGTGGGATCACACATCGCTCAGGCTTAGTTTACCTCGCGCAACATACCTCTTAATCACATTCCTTCTCCAGAAGATAATTTTTCTGTTTGTCATTGTTAGCAAGATTGTGCGCTACAACAACGTGGCAGTGTGTGAACACACTTGATACCATAGTGGGCATGTGCGTTCTTAGACTGGGGTCGAATGAAGGCAAGGGTGAACACGTAACAGGAGGAAGATGCTGTTTGTGAGGATATATGTGAGGAGAAAAAAGGCTTTGCCACCTTGGTCTTAATACATGGTCTCTCTTATACATCATATACACAGATATGAGAGAGAAACAGTGTGTATAGATGTTACATATACCACCACACATACCACACATAAGGAACAGCTTGAGAGAAAACGCAACAGGAAAGTCAAATGGCATCAGTTCAACACAATCTAAGCAAGCGAGAACTAAGAGACTGTTTGGAGAAAGGAAGAGTTTTAAGTGAGGTGGAGGCTGTGGGGGAGGGGGAAGAGATCCTTGTAGCAACCACACACACACACACATTTTAAATAAAGAGAAACAAATACGAAGTGGACGAGAGAGTGAGTGAGAAAGAGACAGACAGACTCACACATACATACACAGAGAGAGAAAGAGAAAGGGAAAGTAACCCACAGAATTAGTGCTTGAAACAAGCAAGAGGGAACAGTTTCCTCCCCGCCAAGAGTTGAGCCAATCCTCCCTTCACCAATGGTCCATGTGTTTCTGGCACCCCTTACCTTTGTGCTCTGCAGACTGGATGGTGTGGTGGGAGTGGTGGCCTCCCCATCTTTCTCTTCCTCTTCCTGCTGCTGCCGCAGCTGGTTCTCCAGAACCATACGCTGCAGGTCCACGGTGTTGGCATACACTGGCTGTGCTCCTGAAAAACAACAGTCGGCAACCCTCCTTACATTAACTTGTCCAAACAAAATACATATGGGTGCAGGCTGCCATTTTCAGAGTTTGTCAGAAATATTGAAATTTATCAGTGCAAATCTGTAATTGTTCACCATCAAAGGTTTGAGCTCAACTGGTTCCACTCAATCCTGTGTGCTTACATGTACTGAAAGTACACTTCCATGGAGAAGGCACTTTTTACAGCATTGCGACTGTGATGACATTTTAGTAACAGCCTCAAATTCCCCGAAACGAAGTTCCTGGCACATTCATTTTCAGGCTTTCATACACTCAACACACCTTGATTCTAAAGAAAGTCATCCTGAAGAATTCATACCTGCAATTGACCATCTTTCTACTGACACAATCTGACAGAACGAGGCCCAAGGCACTCATGCAGAGTCAATATACAAGGGAGTCAATTAGCACTCGAAAGATGTCACACAAGCACAACAAAGACCCGAGTCACCTATAGTAACTCTCACCTGGCATGCACGCAAAATACAAGGTATGTAAATTCAACCTGAGGTACATCCTCAAAAAGTTTTTTTCTCCATCTTTCTACTGACCTGGAGGCAAGACAGGTGGGGCAACAGCCTTGACCTTGGGACGAGGGCAGTGCGGGGGCAGCACTGGCTGCATCTTGTTGATAGTGGCAGCAGGCCGCATGTAGGGGCCGGCTGCAGCGGTGGAGGTGCTGTGGGACCGCAGCTTCCCGCCACTATGACCGTCGCGCCTTTCCACCCCGTCACCCAGCTCCGCCTTTTCTGGAAGGGGCTCAAACAGCTCAGGCTTCAGTGCTGGGCGGGAGTACATTTTCTCTGAGGCGGCAGATATCGTGTGAGGGCGAGCCCTGTCGATTTTGGGGGCGGAGGAGGCGGCGGAGGGAAGACTGTTGGTGCTGCCGGTGGAAGCGGTCGGTGTGGTGACGAAGTTGGCCGACGGGGTGGTTGGTGTAGAGTCACAGTCAGCAGTGTCTGTGCCGGTGCTTTCGCGGTCCGAGTTGGAGGCCTGAGGAAGCAAGGTAGAAAAAAACTTATAGAAAAAAAAAACTTCTTCCCATCAAGTAATGCACTACAATTTTGGGTTCAACCGCACAATTACATCAGTGTACAATTAGTGTTCCCTTGGCCCATGTGATTTAGTGTTTTATTTTTTCTTCCTAAATATTGTGTACATTAACTTCAGTTAGGCCTTACATTTGCACAATTTGTAAATGGACAACTCAATGTGGAAAATCTGAAATAGCTTTATGGTCAACTGTATGCAATGTGTTGTGATGCACAAAATAAATGTAACTATATGTTAGAGTTATACACAGATCATCTTTGTTAACAGTTAATATGGCAAATCTAAACTGCTTTATTGTCAACTGTAAGCAATGACAGAGAAACATTGCAAAACATTATTATGAAAATAATTAATATTTCAAATGTTGCTGAGGTCAAACACTGCTTCAGTACACTGTCCACCCCAAAAGCACCCAGAACAATGACATTCTCTCACAATCAACATTTTAAACAGCTCAATTCAATTACAATAACCACACATCCACAGCAAAATGAAAGCAATCTTGAAACCAAAGCATAACTGTGAATACTGCAGAAAGGAACTATGCTGTGCTGGGTGAAACAGAAAAGCTGACGAAGCACACGAAGCAGACTACAAACACACAAGGTACCATGTATGATGCAGGAATGGAAATGTGGTGTTTTGAGACACTATCTCCATCATGTTCAGACCTGAATACCTACTGATGAACAACTTTTCATGTCCACCACACAAATCTATAAATCTCAATAATTGTCAGATTGCAATTCTTAGAACAGGTCTTACAAACAGGGCTCCCTAAAATGCTGAAATTGTGTGTAATCATGCAGTAAACCTTCAAAACCATCTTTTTAAATTTCAAACAGTGCATCAGATTCACCCCTTTAAATTTTCATTCCTGAGTGTGAATACCCTTTAAAAATGTGTCAAGTGCGTGAGACCTCCAAAACTCTTTTGCAGTGATGCAAATACATAGCCTGGAAACAACTATAGTACCCTCAATCAGCAAAGTTACCCTGCTTGCTTAGTGTCTGTGAGGTATCCACATTGATTATTGGTTCAAAAGCCACTTCTGGAAGCTTTATTCAACTGCTGATGGTTGAAAAGTAATTCCTTTTCAAACTACCTTTACGGGTTTGTTGAAAACCTGTCGGTACTAACTTCGCTGAAGGGTGTGAATATGTGCCTGGCAATGAAATCTATTAAAAAAGATATCACCCTTGCCAAACCTGCAACGTGCACATTCCCTTCCCAATTCCATGCTGCTGAGACTGGACTGCTGCCAGTTTGCCGATCACGTCCAACTCACTGTTGTTTTTTTGTTTCCCGTGCGACTGTCCAGTTTGATGTATGACAAATATCTGAGTTACTGTGGTGCACACTAAATACAACCAAATTGTCTTTATACCCAGAAGGCTTCATGGGACAACAAAACCAGAATGCAGTACCTGGGACATCAGACTGCAGAGAACAGCGGAACTATCTTTACAGGTAAGTTCAAACAGTCAAAAGTGTGTGTTCCCAAAATCACACAAATCAGAAACTTCCCAAATTAGAAGAAACACAAGTAAAATGATAAACTTTAAAAAAATCCAGTTTAAAATTGTTACACAACATCAAGTCACTACAACTACAAACGTAACAGCAACACAGACATGTTAAAACTTTGAACCAACTACCTGACTAGGGTTCAGAACAGCTACACACCGCCAACACATAGGTTTGCTTCCACTACGTACAAGGCAACGAGGAAACCACTACAGCTGCAAAAAGAGAAAGAGAAAAAACAGGAGCGAGAGGAAGTGAGACCAGCCGCACAAGGAGCGTTGGCGAGGAGGGTCCAACTTTACCACTACAGCACAGCGTTCTACCCACTAGGTGGCGCCTACCTGATACAAGTTAAGGGACTGGGGGGTGGTCGGTCTCAAAAACAGCGTATCCTGTGAGGTGAAGCCAGAATCCTGGGACGACACGCTCGTGAGACGCTCAGTGCCCACAGGTGGCTGCGTGGCGGAAGCAGCCCCAGATGTTTTGGGTGGGTGGATGGTGGATGGATGTGTGGGCGAGCGGATGAGTGGGTGATGAAAGAAACAAGACAAAGCAGGCAGCGTACAAAACCATGCTCGGCAAGCAACAAACACACGGCATGAAAATGCTTTTATGCCAAAAAAAAATTCCAGCTTGAAAGGTGATGCTGGTTTAAAACAAAATCATGATTACTGCACAGAATACAGAGGTAACTAAAAAGTTTTCTCAGAAAAATACACATCACATACTGAAATGCACACTAATGGTTTTGCCCTAAAGTAAAATGCAACTTTTGATTTGAGTTAAATCTTTTTCTACCAATTTCAAACGCAAACATTGCCCTCATATTTAACAAAAAACAAACGAGACAGCAAAATTAAGAGCCATGCACAAATTCATTCATAAAACAAAACAGAACGAAGCAATATCTTTGCAATTAATTTTCTAAAATATCTTGTATGGATCAAGATGCTTTGCGGAAAGTTCATCCAGTATATATTGCTTTTTTAAATATGCCTCTGTATTTTTCAACCATTTCATGTTGCAAATGAATTGCTCTTTCAGACTGTTAGTGGGTGAATCTGTCTACCATAAATGACAATTCAACAAGTGCAACACCTGTGCTGAGCAAAGTGTAACAAGCACAGCAGCCTCTCAACCATACAGCATCCAGCTTCTGGAGGCTGGCTGCTCTAGTCAAACTGGTTAAAACTGGGTGCGGCGTAACTACTCCACATGTAAATGCCAACCGTTGTGATGGAGCACTGGGAAAGCAGTACAGTAGTTACCTGTGAAGCAGTACGTTTGTGCAAGGTGTGGCTTGGGGAGTGCGATTTGGAGGAACCACTGGAAGAGCTGTTGATACTGTTGATGCTACACATGGACGACTTGCGCGAGCCCAGCGAACTGGGAGAGCTTGGTGGTGAGGGATGCTGCAGAGAAATCATGGATTCAGCTGTTGATAATGTCCACACTACTGACAGGCGAGTGGAAAACCTAGAGAACAGGGACTGATTATGTTGATGCTACTTACTCAAGTTACTGGTGGCTGGGAAACCTAGAAAACAGGGACAGCTCGATGGAAACTGCACAAAAATGGTGTAATTAGAAGAACAGCCATCGATAATGTTGACGCTACTTACTGGGGAGTGAAAAACCTAGAAAACGGGGACAGCTCGATGGAGAGGGAAACTGCACAAAAATGGTGTAATTAGAAGAACAGCCATCGATAATGTCCACACTACTTACTGGTGAATGGAAAACCTAGAGAAAAGGGACAGCTCGATGGAGAGGGAGACTGCACAAAAACTGAGCATTTAGAAGAACAGCTGTTGATAATGTCTACGCTGCTTACTGGTAAGTGGAAAACCTAGCAGGGAACAAGGACAGCTTGATGAGGGGGAGACTGCACAAAAGTTGTGTATTCGAAAGAACAGCTGTTGATGATGTTGACACTACTTACTCAAGTTGCCGGTGACTGGGAAACCTAGAGAAGAGGGACAGCTCAGTGGAGAGGCACACTGTACAAAAACTGTATTTAGAGAAGGAACAGCTGTTGATAATGTTGATGACACTTATGATGACTTTGGGAAACCTAACTGAAACAGTTTGATGGAGAGGATATTACACACAAATCTGGTGTTTAGATGAACAGCCATTGGTAATGTTACTGCTGCACATTGACTGGCAAACCCTGAGAACACAGAGTTCTTGATCATGTGCAACATTGCACAATAATCACGTGTTTAGTGTGAAAGCTGTAATGATACATGCCAATGGCACTGGCAAATTCTGTAAGAATATTTCCAATGGGACGCCATTTAGTATACCTGCAAGTCCCGACACAATTCACTCTGAACAGAAATCCTCTAAGAACTGCTGGCTTAAACAATTTATCACTGACTAACACCAGACACAAGCAGCTAACACTGGTACTGGAAGCAGCAACATCACTGAACACAAAAAGGTATTCTAAACACACTTAGCAATGTACTCTGCACACTTTCTAGCCCCCACTGGGGTTCTCAGTCTCACCCTATGGAAAACTGACCTCTCGCCTTTAGCCAGACAGCTCCACCCACTTAGACAAATAGTGTAAACAATGCTAGGTGGTCACTCTGGTCCCCACTGGCTACTGACAAGAATTTGATGACAGACCACCCAGGATGAATGTGGGTCTATGTCATGTCAACTGGTGTCATATCGGCCGTAACATTATACTCCAAGCTTCCAAATTTTCCCAGTTGGCCTTCCATCATCGCACCACATTTTGTTTTCTTCTTTATCACATTTTTTTATGTCAACTACTCCCATCTTAGTGACCATAGATTTGTTCCCCACTCCACACTGCATCCATTTTCCATCCAGACAAAAATCTGTAGTTGTTTTTCTCTTAAGTAATGTAATGCTATCTGGCAGTCACCTCATCTTTCTCCCCCAACCCAATTATCATGTGTTTGAACTCACACTTCAAACTGCACAGACCCAAAACGATTGACCAGTTTCAGAGAAAAAAACACCAAAAAAAACACAGCCCATGTACTCTGTTGATGCTAGACTTGCCTTCAAAAGGTGGCATGCTTGTACACTGGTGCTGACTGGCTGAATATTATTTGTCAGCTAAGAGGATGGCGAGAGGTCAATTGGGGTCACTTTCCACAAGGAAAGCAAGCTAGGACAGTCATGCTATGCTACCCAGTCTATCGAATTGCTACAGAATTCTGCCAGGACATTTTCCGACTCTGCGCAATTTTTAATATGTGACAGCAGCTTTTCGTCTCATCTAAAGGAACATTGTATACACATACAGCACAGCGCTGCTCACCTGTCTGACGTGCAGATTGAGCGTGGAAGGGTCCATCCCCTTGAGGTCGGCAATGACCTGTTCGCTGGAGGCTGGAAGGCTTTGCGGTTCGCTGGCCTGGAGACAAAGGCTGTGCATGATCTCCTGTAGGTGCGTCACCTCCGTCAGCAGGTGCAGCTCATGGTCCTGTCAACAAGAACACAGCGGTGATCTGGTGAACAACAGCACAGGTTGTGCGTGATCTCCTGCAGGTGGGTAACCTCCATCAGCAGGTGCAGTTCATGGTCCTGTCAACAACAACACAGCGGTGATCAGCAACACAGAGGTAATCAGTGGACAACACAGGTTGTGCATGATCTGCAGGTGGGTCACTTCTGTCAGCAGGTGCAGTTCATGGTCCTGTCAACAAGAACACAGCGGTGATCAGGTGAACAACACAGGCTGTGCATGATCACCTCCTCACCTCTGTCAGCTGGTGATACTAGCAACAACACAGTGGTGATCAGGTGAATAAAACAGGTCACACATGACCTCTAGTGGGAGAGTTACTTGTGTCAGCATGTGCTCTTTGAGATTCTGTCAACAACACAGTGATGATTATAGATCAGGTAATAACAATGGGCATAATCTCTAGCAGGTGAATCATATGTGTCAGCAGGTGCTCTTTGTGATCCTGTCAACAACAACATGGTGACGATTTGGTGAATAATAACGTGCACACTCTCTAGCAGGTGAATTGTTTGTGTCAGAAGGTGCACTTCGTAATCTGTTCACCGACAGCAACACAGAGGTAATCAGTGAATAACAACTTCACAAGCCAATGGTTTGTCCAGTTCTAATCAAAGTATGATCATTTTAACCTTGGTGATCAGTCAATAACCACTTCACAAGCCAATGGCAATGCTTTGTCTAGTTCTAATCAAACATGATCATTTTAACCTGTGCCCATTTCTGATCTTCCTTCTTCTTCTGTACAGCAAGTTAGCTTTACAACTCTGAATATTCTGTTGCATATGAAGTTGAAAAGACAGTGGCTGACAATGTGGAGGAGAATAAAACCTGAGAAAAGAAGACAAAAAGGTGTGTGCCAGATTTGCAGAACTTGGCAGAGAATGCCTGGTCCTTACCACAAACGGTTTAATACAGCTAATGAAGAGGCAGAACCGTCCCCTCTCCTCTATAAGAGCTGTGCGCACAGAGTTCTTCTCCAGTTCTTCCAGCTGCTGGTACTTGGCGTTCACATCCTGCATGGCAAAGTCCAGCTTCGTCTGCATCTCATTCTTACCTGAATCAAATCAACAGCATACAGTGAGCTTGTAATGCGCCATTGTGAGAGATGAATCTACTCCAACATATTTAATCATTGCACGGACAACAGATTAAATTATGACCTTGTGCACCTACTATCACAATAACTTCAATAACAATACTAACAGCTGAAAAGCAAACTCAAGTACTGCACATTTGATAGAGTTCACATAATGTAGTTGAAAGAAATTAGTTATCTCCCTTGGGTAAAACCAAAGTGAGATCCAAATGTCCACGAACAGTCAATGTATGTGCTGCTCACTGCTTCAACAAGTGTCATCTTAACATAATGAAAGGCTTATAAATGTTAATCAGATTAGTACCAGCATGTCATGCTGTATTTAAATATTACACCTCAATGTGTTTCTGAGAAAATACCGGCAACACTAAACCGTTTGCAATGGTATCTAGGCACCTGAAACTGATAAAATTTACATCTCATTTTTTTCCCCCTCCCCATTTGCTTGCTAATAACCAAACCCAACAATATGCCTCTTGGTGTTTACAGCCATGTTAGATGCTATGCTGTTATGTTTGTTTTACTTAAAACCAACTCAAATGCTATAAACAATACCTGTTAGTGTTTACAACCAACTCAAATGTTAGTAGCATTACAACTAAGTCAGTGTCATAACCAAGTCACATGTCATACCTATGTTTATAACCAAATCAAATGCTGTGGCCCAAGTACATAGCCATGCTATATCCCGTGCTTATATAGACAAGTCAAAATCTCTGTAAGTCTACTTACAGCAAAGTCAAATGTTACACCTCTTATGTCTGTCAGTATATTTATCCAGGTCAAACAGTGTGCCGCTTGATCAACTTGTAATTGCCCCCAACACTCCAAATGTCAGTTTTTGCCAAAGACTCCACCACTGCACTGATCATTACACTTGGCTGCAGTTTTTCTCTCCTGAATAACCAGTCAATGACTCAAAACACTTTGTAAGCTTACTTTCATACTGTAATTCAGTAACTGTAAATTAAAAAAGTCTTTGTTGTGATGGAAGAGGGACTTTATGGACATGCCCCCCCCCCCCCCCCCCCACCACACACACACACAAAAAGGAGGGTGGGTGGGGTGGGTGGGTGCAGGGAACATAACACAAGCGCAATCCTTTCTGAGTGAATTAGTCCACTGTGCTGGTAACTAAAACCGCACAAACACACCTCCTAATGGGGGTTACCGGAGAGTTGAACGGTGCCCAACCTCAACAAATTCTTGGCAAAGAGCACTGCAGTTCTAACAGCACAAAATGAAACGTAGACAGCCAATAATGAACAGGCTTGCTCACGTGTATGCACCACACAGACCCTGACAAACAAGCCGTGAGGAAACATTTCAATTCCAGACCACCCTTTGTGTAAGACCCTCTAATACCAGACCATCCTTTGTGCGAGACTGGCCTTTCACTCCATGCTCACTAAACGTACTGTTCAAAACTCCTTGAGGATGTTATTGTTACCCCAGTGCTACAGTACAGTTCATCTACCAAAGTACCATGTATTTACTGGCATGCCATGTGACAGTTATCGTCAGTGACTCAGGTCATTTTTTTTGTGGCCTTTGTCAAGGTTATTCATATTTAAAAAATAAATATATTACACTGATCTATTGAGTGCTGCTAACCACCTTTTTGTTGTTGTGGAAGACCCCATAACTCAGAGAACAATTTAGCCTGCTGCAGTTAAAGACCACCTGTCCACACTGGTTTGGTACTGCACCTACGGCACACCCTGTGGGTGCCGAGGTGCCATTGACAGCTGGTTCCCCTGTAAAGCGGATTTCAAACTCAAAGGGACAGCAATTTTAAGTGTGGCGCCAGTGTTGGCTATTGACACACTCACACATTGTTTGGAACTGCCTCTTTGGTGAAAGATTTGCTTGGGGAGTGACTAAACAGGATCACGGGGCTTCTGAAATCTCCTGTCCTTTCAGCCTGTAGTTGTAAATCGTAGAGCACTATGAAACTGAAGAAACCAAAGGCTCAATACACTCTGGCTGTTGATCAGGAGAGAGCAGAAGGCAGTGACAAAGTAGGCCAATGCATGGACTCTGCCAGTACATGCACATGACACAGTATGTCACACACACTGACGCATGTACAGGTATACAAACCCCTTTCTCACATGATGTTTAACTACGGCTTTTACACCATTTCCTAAAGAGTAATGCTGAAATGTTATTATGTTTGCTTGTCTTCTTAGTTCTGCTAGAGCTAAATGCATTTTCTCCCAAGGACAACAACAACAAAATTGTACCACACTGCACGATGCTACATCTGAGGCACTCAACTCTCTGGAATGCTCAACTACTTTTTGCTGCCATTTTTTCAGCATCTGACACAGTGGTTTGAACACCATGCTACAAAACATACATACAGTCACTCATTCAGAACCACATGCAATATGAGCTCAGTGAGCCTGCTCGAAAGCTGAGAACAGCGCTATTTAAAAGCAATCAATAATATTACATGAATCATTTGCTGGCTGGCCGGTGCTGCTACAGACTTTCCTGCATTTATTTAAGTAATAAAAAGGACATCTTTTACTAGTAAGTGCTGTGACAGGCAAAAAGCCAAGCAGGATTAATACACAGTCAAAGAGTGAATGAGACTGGATGTGGCAAGTCTGAACCAAACAATACGCAGTCAAAGAGTGAATGAGACTGGACGTGGCAAGTCTGAACCAAACAGCTCACAGACACGAATGGGTAACCTCTGCAACAAGCCAGTTTCTCTGCACAACTTTCAGTTGGAGTGAGTCATAAATGAGACAAATGTGTTTGCTGCCATGTGGCTGGGGCAGTAGTAGTAATTAACAATGTCTGCGCTTCACTGATCAAACTATTATATGCCTCACCCAATCCCCCAATAAAGGAAATGTGCGATATAAAAAAACCTCCCCTATAGTTCTGCTCCATAAAACTGCAAGGCAGGGTGAAGTACTTTACACCCCAGAATGCTGGGGTCCCTTCACCTCATGAAAGCGAGACCTCTGTGATAAAGGGAACTCTACCACACCCTACAGACCCAGAAGTAACTCAATCTGGGTTCTCTTTTCTTGCTGACGCCTGCATTTGTAGTGAATGTTGGTTGGTGTTTGTTTCCTGCCACGTGACCTGCAGTGCTCTTTTGTTAGCTGCCCAGTGTCTGTGGAGACTGAGAGGCTTTATTACAAAAACTAGAATATTTATAAATCAGTTTAAATTTTCACCAGATGGGAACACTCGGACTCAGTGCATCAAGAACAAACAAGACGGACAGAAAGCAACAAAATAAAGAGGGACACACAGACTTCATCTTGTAACAGAACAAGAACCTGAAGAAGGGGATAAGATCTGACAGCAACTAGAAAGAAGGAATTAGACTTGATACCATGATAGCAAAAACAGAACTAAGAAGGAAAGGGACTTGACAGCATGAGTATGATAGCAACAAAGCTAAGGAAAGAGACTTTGAACTGAAGGGGTCAGGGGATGAGATCTGACAGCAAGTAGAAAGAAGGAATGAGACTTGATACCATATTTTCTATCAGAACTGAGAAGGAAAGAGACTTGATACTCTGAGTATGAGAGCAACAGAGCTAAAGAAAGAGACCTGATAGTGACAGCAATGGAGCAAACAAAGGTGAGTGATAGAGCAAGAGAGCAGAAGGCAGTGAGAGATGAATGACAGAAAGCAAAAGACCAAGCAAGAGAGAGAGGGAGACTAGTGGTAAGCAGCAACAGAGCAGAAAGACACACACAGAGCGCAAGAGAGAGAGAGAGAGAGAGAGAGAGAGAGAGAGAGAGAGAGAGAGAGAGAGAGAGAGACTAATTAATGAGAAACAGCAGCAGAGCAAAGCCAGGGAGGCTTGATCGCAACAGGACAGCAAAAGATGAAGACAACAGACTTGATGAGTTGATCATAACAGGGCAGAATGGAGGCAGAGAGAGAAAATTAACAGCAACAGACCAGAAAAAGGAGGGAGGAGAAGGGGGGGGGGGGGGAGAATTAGAAAAGGTTGGGGAGGAGGGGGGCTGAAAAAAGGGCCTTCTCTGCAGAGGCAGGAAGGGAATCTGAATGGCAACAGTGCCAGCCTGTGTGTGAGTGAGCAATCAATATTCCACATGATGCGTGAATGGGGAGGGAGCCCCTTGCTGTGTCACTATAACTGGTCAGAGACACTGTTGCAGGCAGCAGCCTTGAAGTTGAACAGTTGAAGCACTTTCCAATGGGCACTGAGGTCTCTCCTCTAGTAGAACATGGGCTTTGGGGGAAGATGCCAGCCTTTTTCTACACTTGTCTTAGTTCTCCCTTTTCTACACTTGTTTTAACTTCAGTGCTTATGGGCTTGTGTGTGTGTGTGGGGGGGGGGTCCTATTTAAAAATAAAATGTTATTGGTGGGTTTCTTTCAGAGTAGGGATGCTTCTTTTTTTTTTCTTTTTGTAGTGGGTGACCCCCCCCCCCCCCCCCCCCCCCCCCCCACTTCTTTATACCAGAATGTGCTTTCACAGTAAATGTTCAAATGTTCTAGTCTTCTCAGTTAACCAATTTATTTAGCAAATGCTGAAATAGTTCAGACAAAGAGAAAATAACAACTATGGAACCCTTCTTTCCCCCTCAGTCTTTGTGTTTTGTTAGCTAAGTGTCGAAAATGATCCGTATGCAATAAATTCAGAACTGTTCACACTTGAACTGTTTTTGCTTGTTTCTAGATCACTATTTCGTGTAATTTACAGAGCTTGACATCTCTGCCAGAACACTGTGCCCCAACAAACTTTAGAGTGCGTGCACACATTCTCTCACACAATCAATAGGACAGCTTGAACAGGGATGTAATTATATGCCACAGAAATTCCAATTATTATTATCGTTATTAGCTGCAGTGTGCCAAGCTTAGATGGAGATAGTAATTAATGTGCGGCAGAAATTCCCATAATTATTATTATTTTTAACTACATTACAAGTGAAAATTAAGCAAGATCATGCAGTGTAATTAAGGAAAAACAAAGCTGCATAGGTTACCATGTGGGATACCTTTCTTGACTTTCTTCTGTAATCTCATCGTGTCCGATGCTGCTTTCTTTATCTCCTGTCGTGCCTTTTTGTACTCTGAAAAAGGTATTAATCATTGCTTAAAGTTAAACATGTTTTAAATACAATCTGACACCCATGGTGTAGCCACTAGTAATTAAGTTGGTGTTTTACACCCAGTCAACCATTGCGGTTATATCAGGATGAGTAGCCACTGGAACCACAAAGGCGTGAGTACATTATAATGCACAAGTGTACTGGAGCAAGTATGCATGTAAATTGTGGCTATGACAGGAGTGCAGAAATGTACACCCATGTACTGTATGTGAGCAGATGTGGCTGTGTGCACACATGCAGATGTGGTTATGTGTGATGTGGCATTGCTGACTTATGTTGAATATGAAAT
The DNA here is from genome assembly GCA_018857735.1 of Alviniconcha marisindica. Classification (NCBI taxonomy): domain Eukaryota; kingdom Metazoa; phylum Mollusca; class Gastropoda; family Provannidae; genus Alviniconcha; species Alviniconcha marisindica. The sequence continues at coordinate 51,221 of JABMCL010002314.1, read as the reverse complement.
GTGTCCCTATATTTAATTTGATGATCATGGTGGCAATGATAGTAACGACGACGCTCACGCCGACAAAAACAGAAATACACAGATGGATACATGAGGGTAAACTTCAATATGTTTTTATAAATCTATTATTTTTACTTAGTAAACAAAAACACTAACAGTAAGTGAGTAACACAGTGATTCAGTTATAATCCACTTTGAAGCCGTAACCTCAAATTATGGCGCCTGTATCGGTATCTGTGGTATCATGTCAGATGGTTGTCCCTTTCCCATCCTTCTTTTCACTCTTGAGTTCATAATCTATCATTCATTCTTTTTTTCTCTCCTTCCCCATTTGCATTTTGAATGCACAGAGTCAACTGACATTATGCAACATTTTCGAGTAAACTTCACAACAATTCTCCCACTTAAATCCCCCCACCCCCTCCCTCCCAACCCACTGGTCTCAAAAAACTAAATAGTAAAAAGCAAAGTCCTCCATGCTCTTTCCTGTCAAAAGAGATTCCACCCCCAACCACCAAGCCAACCCCAGCTGAAGGGTTTCCTCCTGAATGTACTGTGCACTGGAGGGGAGATCCTGCAAGGGCTTCAAATGTACACACAAGGGGCATTTCCACTCCAAGTGCTGTCCTGGTCCATTTGGTCTTTTCTTCCCAAGCTTCCTGGGGGGTGGGTGGGGTGGGGGTGGGGTGGGGGGGAACCTGCAATTATCCACAGTAAATACCACTGTTCCCCAGGCATGCCACAATGGAGATCTTTCTCACCGCCCCCCTTGCCCCCCTCCCCGCCATCAACTTCCACTGAAACAAAACCTTGAGATTCCTCCTGCCTTTCAGTTTCACATAAGCTTTCAGAATACCTCCCCCCCCCCCCCTCCTCCCCCAGTCCCAACCCCACCCCTCCTCTTCCAACCATCCCGAACCCAAAGTCATGCAGTTATAGACTGTTACTTGTTTTAGTTCAGTCAGTTCTTAACCTGTTTTGTATGACAACATTACCCTGTTCCCTCAAGCTCCATACACACAGTACCTATCCCCAGCTGTTTGAGCCTTAGCCTAAATTTGAACCATAGCTGTTGGGTTCCTCTGAGCAAATGGCCTAACCTATTTACAGGTGACTGACCTCAAAACAGATCTAAGTGAGGTACCCCCTTATTTCTTTCACCCAAAGTATCAACTTCATATTTCACAGTCTCCTCCAATGTAACTCAGAAGTAATTTGTACTCAGCTGTCAAAATGCTTGCCCCCGAAAAAGCTCATCCAAAGATATATATCTATATATAACTGGTGTGCCTTCAACTTCTCGATATAATGGTACTGTTCACTATGGCACACCCTTTTACAAAGTACTAGACACTGACTCAAATATACTGAAACTTGAAATTCAATGTCTTTACAACTTGCACAAGGCATCAACTCAGTGCTTTCTCAAGCCTACCTCCAGCCCCCCCTTTTTCAAATCACTGGGCTCCATAAAAGTTCACACCCAAACCACCACAAAAGCTGTTTGCCCAGGGCTCCACAGCTGTAACATCAGCCAAATTTAAACAACCTGAGTGGGCCCTCCATTATAAAGGAAGGAAGGAGCAGCAGTATGAGTCATGCCATTCAGATGCAAGTCAACCATCTCATCCCTACACCAAATAGGGGACAGAGAGAAAGAGAGAATAAAGAAATGGAGTAAAACACCTGCCTGTTACTTCTGTGGACAGACGAGACACCTACTGACCTAAATAATTTATTCTTGTTTTTCTAAAAACTCCTCAACTTGAAGCTGAAGTACCCCCCCCCCCCCCCCCCCCCCCCCGATCTTTTCAAAACTGTACGCTATAGAGACCTGACCATGAAGAAGTACTGGAACTCAGTGTCTTAAGCAGCTTCAGTGAAGCGTAAAGTCTTCACAATCACAAAACCAAACTGAACTGTAAAGTCCTCAGGGTTTTTTTAAAATTAAAAATCTTTTTTCTTTCTTTCAAAAATTGGAAATAAGAATCTACAGGTCTATTACAGTTTCTCCCTGCCTCACACCTTTCGCATGATCCTTGTCAACCTGAGCGACTACTTTCTTCCAGTCTTCCAGCCTCTCTTGTAAAGGAGCCACCAGACTGTCAAGTATCGAGCTGCAAAATAAAATCCAGCACACAGGGTATTAAGCACAACTTGCTCAGAAACTTGAAGTCTTGTTTTTGCAAACGGTTGTCATCATTTTTAATCACTGTAACAGTTCTAAAGACAACTCCCATAATATCACTTCAAAATGATTAGATAAAAAATAAAAATAAAAGGCAAATGGTGGACTGAAACAGACCATTTACTTTTTTCAGAATATTACTTCAGTTATAGATATTTGACATTTGACATTTCACTATCAAGACCCCAACCCCCCTTCCACACACACACAAATTCAAAATCAAATCAGCAAATGAACATTAACTTACCTGGTGAGTGCCTTGAGGCATGTTTCTATACTTTTATGTCGCATGCACAGACGAGTAAGAGCAGAGCCAATCTCTTTCGTAGCACCTGCACATAAAAACAGTCATACATTATTCATTTTTTATTAATATTCAACTTCAAGCTGAGTAGGAACTGACAGGATTAGAAGTACAGCTTCAGGACATCACCAGCATCACTGCTCTTCATCTTGTGATTTGAAGTTAAAATTGGTGCATGGGGGCAAATCAGCACCTGTTAGTTTGTTATGATGCCAGAGCACATTATCATTTAAATAACTGACAGTATAACTGAGCCAAATTTCAAATCAGTCAGTATCAGAGTTAAACATTTCCAGCTCCGTTCTTCAAGTTTAACAGGCAACAACAATTACACAGCATGTCTTCCTCTCCCTCTCTCTCTCTGGTTGTGGGAGGCTGTCAAGCCAGAGCATTCCTTCACTTCAAGTTGACTAAAACCGAACTCTGAAAACCATGGATAAGTAATGGGACAGGAATTCGTACCAGTCATTTCCTGCTTTTTCACACTGATCAGTGCTGCTTGCAATACAGGCAGCTGGCACTCTACACGTCTTCACCTAGTGCACTAATTAACACTTACATCAGTTACAGCTAATTGAACTGAGGGGAAGGAGACTGGGGATTTTGCACAAAATCAAACAATGTGTTATGGTCTGAGCCCCTTAGGGGCAAGTAATCATGTACTGCTCTTGCTCTTAATTACTAATAATAAACATACTAATACTAACACAGTAACAGGTGTAGTGCAGTGATTGCGCTAGATATTTTTCAAACCAGTGTGACATCTAATGATCTATGATGTACAAGTCCACAAAAGTCATTCATTGTAACCAGTCAGATACACAGCCATTTATGATACTGCTTACTAGTACTAGAGCTCTACTACTGTGTACTAGCATTGCAAACACCCTGTTTTCTTTTCCACCTAGAAATGTAGAACACACACACACAGCTGTATTTATTTATATTTATTTATTTATTTTGAGAACCAGTCAAGCAAAATACGACTTTTTAAGTCAGGCCGATTGGTGAATTGCTGATTTTGCTGAACTGGTAAAATACCAAAAATTACCAGTTAATGTGAACCCTGTGGTATAATACTCATACCAACCTCTCCTAGTCCTCATGAACTTGTGAAGCTGGCACAACTCAGTTAAATTCCTTTAATGGTGTCTACTACTGTATTAGGGGCAAACTTTAAATTTAATGGCAACTATTTGGGGCAAATCCCCCCCCCCCCCTTCCAAAAACAAAACAAAACAAACAAAAACAAGCAGCAAACTACCCAGCACCCTCCCAACTTTAGGGAGCAAGAATACACCACCTGCAGTAAACCTCTAAAGTTTGGGGTTCTTCTGAGATAGACAGGAAGCCTAAGGATCAGCAGCCACTGGCAGTTCTAACAGAAGGGAAAGAACCCTGGCAGCCTGGTCAATTCCTTGCCAATAAAGATTCCAGACTGAAGGCCTGCCCTCAATCAAGGGTCTATCTTTAACTAATTCCCCTTCAGCCTTTCAGTGTGCACCCTTCATAATCAGCCCTGCTGCAAGCCAGATGGCCCCAGGCTATTTGTGTACACTATAGGTGGCTTGTCTGGCTAATTCCCCTCTGCTCTCTTTCCCTTGGCACCCCAGATATGCACAGGGCAGGTGAATGATTTACCTGAGAGAATTCCTACCACTAGTAGAAATACCAGTACCACAGACCTGTACGTCCTGTGCACAGAATAGGAGTTAAGACCATGTACCTGTTGTCAGCTTTTGTGTGAAACCAATGTACTGTGTGTAACACACATAAAGTATGTGTTCAGCACCGCGTTACATACGCAGTGCCTTTGACAAGGATTTGAAGGAAGGAATTATACAATGATAAGTTAAGAGGATTACCGGTACATAACATTACATTAAGGAAGGATTTATACACTGGACCAACTCGGCAAGTTCAAAGAAAACATTACTGTTTAGTGTTATTACTGTTAAGCAAGAGATATTGTTTTATTTATATTTGTAAAGTCTGTTGTGTGCCTTGCACCCAAAAGCGACATCTTTTAAGTTTTATGAAACTTTATATTATATATATTTAATTTTTAAAATGAAATGACAAATGACATTGAAATATGTATTGTTTCCACTGACGTTTAACCACAACATTCTATGTTTCATATGACCAGCGTGTACTATTTGCATTTATTTTACTGACTTGTCTGTCCCGGCTGAAATATTTTTGAGATTAGCTGAAAACAGCGGATCTGAGGTGAGTTTCCATGCCTGCCTATATATCATATATGTGTACTATCTATAGGTGTGTGTGTGGGGGGGGGGGGGGGTGCATGTGTTTCTTTTACCAGATTTAGTCTAGTAAAGCACAAACATTGCTAAACTGCATGCAGCTCTGCAGAGAACTAGAATGCCACTGTGAAATGGCTCCATCACTATCAGGAACTGCAGCAGCAGTGGTGGTGTAACTTGAAAGAACTTTACTACACCAGTGTAACAGGAAAGAACTTCGGCAAGAAACAGAACCTACATTTATCAGCCCTATCCTTCAGGGGTAATCTGTCCCAGGGGGGTGCTTGTAGTTTCATGAATCAGACTGCAGTCAGATCAGATGATGAGAGGGGCCCTTAGGCAATTACCAGCATAATTTATCTGTCTCAGTCTGAGCAATGCATATAAATATCTAACTTCCTACAGCTCTATCTCTGCCTCCTTCTTGGTCAGCATCAGTTACAACTTAGAAGTTACATGCAATGCACACTGAAAGAAATTTCATATTGGCTCATCTGTGTCTTGCTGATGCCAGTAATCATGCTAGATGTTTTTCAAACCAATGTGACAGCTATAAGGTGGTGAAAAAGGTTCACAGAAACCAGTAAATCACTGTCACTGGTCAGATACACAGCCATCCATACTACTACTAGAGCTGTACTACTACTAGTTAGCAAACACCCAGCTCCCTTCCATGTCTGGAACACACACACACTCTCCCATACACATGCACGCATACATGCCACACACTCTCTCTCATTGTGCTGTGTTTCCTTTTGTTTTCAGGACAGAATCCATCAAAACAAAATAACAGCTGGTATGCCTAACTGATCACTGATTTTCTTTTGGTGTCATTTGATCTTAACTGGTAAAACACCCGAAAGTACCAGTTAATGCAAAACCTGTGAGGCTTGTGCTATCAAAGCTGTCCCACTTGCATGTTATCTTCATGTCTGGCCATATTCATGTTCAAGAATCTAGCTATCAGTATCATCATCATGCATGTGCCTGAAGCACAGATTTCTAAATTTCAACCCACTAAATCTGTAAACATCCCTCAGTTTAAATTTTGACCCCCCCCCCCCCCCCCCCCCCCAATAATTTTAACATTTAATTAATTAATTAAAGCAACATACCAACTGACCAAAATTAAGCGACCATCCAGTTTCCATTACACTACAGAGTCATCCAAGCAACATTTTTGGATGTGATTTGTGAGTGCAAAAATTCCCTTGGCATAAAATCCAAATGAAACAATCATGAGGTCATGAGCAGCACATGATCTACAGCTGACTCTCAGTCATACTGAGCAAGCAACATCATCAAACAAGAAACCACCACTGTGGAGTATCTCATTCTCAGTATCTGGGTCAACTTATAATTTATGTTGGGTGCAGCAACAGTTTGTGCTGTCCATGTAATTGCTTGTCACATACTGTCCTATTCAGCATCAAAGTTCCAGGCACTATATGAAATAGAGGAACCCTGACCAGATTGAGAGACCACTCCACTAATCCATGAGCAAAGGGAAGCACTGCATGCACACACATTGGTCAAAGAAAAAAATCAAGCAATATTTACTCTTTTTTTCTGCAGCAGATGAATGCTGTTTTTTGTTTTTTCCTCTCTTTTTCTTTGTTGGAAACATTTCCCTTCAAACTTCCATGTTAACAAACCCCTTACCAAGGACCGTCCATCCTCTACAACCATACTGGCTGACCATGCATAAAAAACGAAGTTACTTACTTACTTTGTATGCAACTGAATTGCCTTTTTAAAGATTAATAAAATATTATTCATTGTATTGTATTCTACTTACTTTACAACCTTTGCTTGATTTTTAGGGTGGTTAAAGGGAGAGGTTCCACTGTAAAAAGTAAACTGATCTGAGCTTTTGCTTACAAGTACACGCATGCATAATTTATTCAAGTACAATAACATTCATACAGTGCTCAGCACAGGCTATGCAAACTTATTACAGCTACACAAATGACTTTACAGGATGTCCTATTCACTTGTCAATATTATCATGTCCATAAATTATAACCCTCAACTTTAATCACGAGTTCCACCACCACACAATGCCAATGTCCACAACAGCTACACTGTAGGTCAAAACTGGCCCACAGTGTCATTAGGCACTTGACACTTTCTATTATTGGTAGGCAAACACAGCACAAGTGTTGTTAGTACAGTGTTAGGGACAAAACCACCAGGGTAATTTTCAACAAAGGGTCCTTTTGTAGTGGTTGGAGTGTCACTCTCAACCATTTCCTTCCACAACAGAAGTGGCAGGAAAATGATCGGTTTGGTGGACTGTTGGTGAGAGTGAAAGGTTCTGGTTCTAACCTCGCTGGAAATGTTTGCTGCTGCAGATGATTTTTTTAACAGTGCTGTTTATTTAATATATGGTCATGGTGCATCCGTCACAGAATTAGTGATGAATTCAATGTTTATGATGGAATGTCAGCAAACAGAAGCTTAAAAATTCAAAAACACTATGAAGTACTACTAAGTATACTAACCCAAGCCAAAGTGCAACCAATCTGTCTATTCTTCTAAAACTAATTCTACTTTCTACTTAAAGGTAATCATCATCAAAGCATCAATCACTGAATCAGCTCTGATTATTGTCATTCACAATGACACCATGCCTGTCACTCAGAAGTCTGTACAATCACACACACACACGAATACAGACTTGATACATTGTTATTACACTTGATTCTGTATACACTGATTTATTATACATGCATACACGTATACATGTGTATGATACACATGTGCACAGGGCCTGGGGCAGCGTTTTTACCTGCCTTCTACTTCTAGTCCTACTCTGAGTTGCCTATCAAAGTCACCTGAACTTGAAGAAAAAGAATCCAAAAAAAAGAGGAAACAAAGACAGTTGTAATTTTAGGCTATCATCTGCCCTCACTCTGTCACTGGGCTATATAAAGTAAACGACCTGGGGACAAACAAACAACCTGGGGACAATCATGCTGTGTCTAGGCCAAGTATGGTTGCCCAAAAGTACAGAGTGCCAAAAAGGGAGCAGGGGTTGGTGGTGTCCACCACACAGCAGGTGGGAAATTATGGGAGAGGAAATAATTTGCAGTTCAGGCAGGCTGGAATTACAGGAGATTATTTTGAGGCTGTGTACTGGCTGTGACCTTATCCAGGCCCAGTTGGCAGGGATGCCAACTGATGTAAAACTAAAAAGTTCTTAACACTGCCACTGCAGTGGCTGCTCGTTTAATGCTTTACTCATTTATTTGAATCCAACCGAACCAATCACACCTAACCGAAACAAACAAAAACTACAGTTGGTGTTTATTACTTTATTCTTACCCAGCTGGCCAGCATACCATCTCAGCATCTGATTCACAGTTAATGAGACTCGACTACACTCTACAGTCAGCCATTCACAGTTCAGTTAATGAGACTAACTTACACACCACTTCAAGCCTGATGCATACTCCCAGTCTTTGTACACTCTAGTGAGTCTAGTCAAATATATAGCAGGAAAGGGAAAGGGTGAGGAAACCGCACTATTAATCTGGGGTACATGTACACATGTAACATGGCCAACTTGTTCACTGGGGGGGCAAACCCTTTCAATTCTCTGTTTGGCTAGCCCTTCCTGGATAAACTGAACACAGGCTCAACACAGAGACTAAAGGGAATTGGGCCCCAGACACCAAGGGCTGCTGCTGCTGCTTTCCCCAAACAAGCCCCCCTGTCAAACAACAGTGAGGCATCTGAAGCCCCCTCTGCAGGGAAGACCTTTGCCACATCTGCTCCCACACCCCCACACACTTCTACTGCCCAAGGAGCAAAACTGGGTCAGCTGATACTATCTCAGTATCCCACTCAGCACTTTCAACTGATCACAAAGTGACTGGTTGCCTCAAAAATAATCATGTGTTACTGTTACACAGTGTTAGTGTTACTGTGTTAGACAAGTTTCTGAGTTCTGTGCAGGGTGTTTTCTGGTCCTGATCTTGCTGTACTAACAGATACATTGGTCAGTTTGATGACAGATTCCTATTTCAATTCCGACATTTCCACCTACCAGTGTCATTCTCAAAACCAGTCAAATTACTTTTTGATTATAAATCCTTTAAAAAAAAAAAAATCATAATAAAACAATTTGTTTTATATTCTCCAGTAAAAACAAAGGCAAAAAGGTTCAAATATGCATTACATTTATTGAGAAAAACAAAACAAAACATACCAGAGTTTGACTTGCCCGCTTTTAATTTTACTGAGAAGTTTTTTCACTGTCCACTGAGACAAAGTACTTTCAGGTTGCAATTTCACAAACAAACAAAAACGCTGTCCAGAACCAGTTCTGCATCTGATCCAAGACTTGTTTTGAAACCTTAACAGGGCTATCTAGCACTAGCAGCTCAACAGTTGATACCAGGGTTGTGAGAGAAACCCAGCATCTGCATCTAGCTCAGCTCTGTGGATGAGTCATAGCTCATTACAATATGGCACTGGAGGCAAAGATGTAGTCTCCTCCCCACAGAAGGACCCAAGACTTCTTCTTCATGCCTCATAACTTTATGGATCAGTAAGACAGTGCCTCACGGCTTACTGTCTCCTCTGCTGTGTATACAGGCCTCTTATGAAACATACACTAAACCAATTTCAAACTAATCAATTATCAATCTTATTACAGTATTATTATTAGCGATCAATATTATTATTTTTTCGCACATCACATTAATTAATTATTAGTGCTATTAGTGCCTTATATCATATGTCATTGTTTAACTTCAAACAAACAAAATTGTACATTCTCCAAACTAAAACTATAAATTATAATCAAGGATGGGGGGGGGGGGGGGGGGGGGGGTGGAGAGGGGGAGGCAGGAGGAGGGAAGACTCTGCAACAGCCAGCCGATTTTCAAGTCAGGCTTGGCAGGCAGCCACACAAGAGTAATCTATAATCCTCAGCCAAATTAACCCTGCTAGCCTGCTGGCTAACTCTGCTGATACAGTAAGTGGAATGGAGAGACTACCCTACCCAAAACCTGTCTCTTCCTGCAGCACCCACACTGACACTGACAAGAGGAAATCTGTTGCTGATCCCAGGCAGCCAAGTAAACAGGGCACCAGGGATAAATTATACTTATGCAATAATTTGCATTCCTCTGCCTGAGCTGGGAGGGCTATAAAAGTATAAATTTGCTTTCTCTCAGTCTCATCAATCTAAATCCTGTGCGCACACACACAGTGTTATAATGCCAAACTTTGGTGTGTTACTAAATCATAAAAGTCGTCAAAATGCCAAACTCCACATTGCAATGTTAATTAAAATTTAAACTGAACAAAATCTGCTGGGAATGCAACTAATTCAATTTTCACAGTAACTTTCAATTTATGAACAAGTAACAGTTACCATCAATATCTTTATAAATTATATTAAGATGATGCACATGTGTACAGATCCATTATTCCACACATAAAATACTCTCATAATTACAACTGCACAGCGGTTGCACTAGACATTTGTCAAACCAATGTGACATCTATACAGTGGTGACAGTAGTTCACAGAAACTGGTCTGATAATCACTGTATGTAACTGGTCAGATACATGGCTATCCATATTACTACCAGAGGTGTACTGGCAAACACTCAGCTCCCTTCCCTGCCTAAAACACACACACACACACACACACAACACACACACACACACACACACACACACACACACACACACATTGTGATATGCCACACACTGTCTCACTGTGCTTTTTTAAAATTTATTTTTATTTTTTAGAACTGGTCAAACAAGATAACAGCCGATACCTATGTCCGATTGCCTATTGCATTTCTGGTATATGCTTACCTTATCCGGTAAAATACCATCTACCACAAAGCCTGTTGCAATGCATGTATCATTGTGCTACTGTTCTGATTGCTGAACTTGTCAGATCTGTATGACTGTAGATTAACAACACAATGTGACAACTCTTCTCATTCAGTTGGTTAATACAAATAATTGCATCTACACATGGATCAACTGATACACCACACCACACTGACTGGCAGTGGCATTATATTCATAATCACTAAATCAGTAAATCAGTCAAATTATCAAGCAACTGATTCAACACAATGGAATAACTTATTGTGTGTGTGTGTGTGTGTGTGTGTGTGTGTGTGTGTGTGTGTGTGTGTGTGTGTGTGTGCATTCCTGTGTGTGTGTGTGTGTGTGTGTGTGTGTGTGTGTGTTTTCCAGCTTAAATCAAAGAACAGATCTGCAAACTCTGTAAACTTACCCTTGGAGTTTGTAGCCATGTCTGCAACTCTCTGGAATGCTTCCAGAAAAGAGCTGATGGCCACCAATGTGGTTCTGTAATTGCACAAACAAGGATTAATTCAATATTACCAGCACCAGTAGGTCTAAAACAGGTGTTTACATTTTTTACATAAGGTCAAAGAGGTACATCCTGTCTATAATATAAATAAAGTCAACTGTTCAAGGACAATGGGTTTGAAGGAGTAAACACTGAGGCAATTAAAGAAAACAATTATCATACATCAATTATTATTATCATTGCTATCCAATTATCTAACAATTGTGTTCAACTTCAGACTAAGTTCCTGTTGCGCACAATGACAATGTAAGTTGTAACGCATATCTGTAGTGTACGTAACCTATAAGTATAAGCGTATGCACACAAAGCATGATCTTGATAATGTATTAATTAACATCCAATACAAAGTTTTATCTTTATCTAAAGTAAAATGTTATAATTCATATCTGTAGTGTATCTAACCTATAAGTGTATAAAATTTAAACTATACAAAGCACACAAAGCATGGTCTTGATAATGTATTAACATCCAATACAAAATCTTATCTTTACTAAAATATTATGTCAGACATGAACATACCAAGACCACACAAAATTACAACTTCCAAAGTTCTAGTTAATTTACCTTTCTCAAGTTTCTGACATCCACCATTCCATGTGACCTTGAAATAAGGTCAAGGTCAGCAATCATGAGCATTTACCCATAAAGTTTAAGATTTGTACTACCAGTAAGTACCATCATGCAAAGTTTGTCACAAAATCACCAATGTCTGATCAATGCATAATTACATTGCAGTGTATGAGAAAATCGCAATGCTACAGACACTGAGACAGACAGAGAAACAGACAGCCCAAAACTAATACTGATCACTGATCAATACACTGGAATGATTCTCATGTGAGTCAAATGTACACTTTGACTCAGTTTGCGAGTTAGTTCTAAACTTAACAAGTTGGAAAATCTTACTTGAGACATTGATGAAGTTTTGTGGCTTTGTAAGTAAAATCCTCCCATATTGGTGAACTATTCTGTGGAAGAGAAACACAGTTTACATAAATTATAACATACGTAATTGAAAACAAGTCCACAAACATCATTTAAAAAAAATTCATACTGTACAAAGTACTATTTAACTAAAAAATAAGTTTATTTTACATAAAATTAATAGTGCACAACTGATCAAGACTCTGAAAGGTCTACATCACCAGTAGTTAGTCTTAATTAGCAAGTGTTTCAACTTGCGCTAGTTGTGGTTCAAGCGGAAAGTTTAGTTGAAAATTAAGAGTTGATACAAAATCAAAATGAAAGTTTATTTAAAAATATTACCCTGTGCAAACTGGTTTTTAGTCTTACCAGTAGCCTAACCATTTTTTAAGGCATGTGTGTTAGCCTGTCTCAGACTCAAAGAATCACTAGTGTGTTGATTTATTAACGTTTTGAACCTTCTGTTATTCTTCTTCATGAAATGACGCTTTTACTTTTAAAAAGTGTTTCATTATTATTAGTAGTAACTAGTATACTATTATATGTATAATAATTAGTATCAACAACATACAATGAATAATAATCTCTGCTTTGAAATAATTAATACTAACAGTAGTTAAAATTGAATGTGACTTGGGTGACCTTTTACCTGACAAATTATCCACCCTTTATGGCCTTATAATAGTCAACATTTAGCAACTGATCATCTGATGCCAGTTACTGAATTAGTAATTGGAGTTTAACATCTTGTCAACAACTGATGCCACATGCTAAAGATTCCCATTTGATTTAGATTAGAACAAGCACTGATTACTCATACTACACTAGTCATACTCATGTCATACAAAACTTTTACAAAATCCAAGTTCCTAATTCTATACTGATTATTTTGACTTTGTGCCAAAGGTGCGCAATGGGGGGTCCGATTTCTGACTGTCAATAAAATCTGTTTCAAACACTTTGTCTTGTTGTTGCTTTGGTGTGCGTTCAAATTGGTCAGTATCACAGTGGAAACAATATGAGCTCCAAATCTGGAGCTGCTGGAGAAATATTTTTTGAAGAGAAAAGCGCCACGAATTCGACCCCTGAAACGGACACGCTCACGGTGAGTGCTTTCGTGCTTCATTCACGTACATGACGATCAAACATTACCCAGTCACCGATTTGCACAGAGGAGATATCGCTTTACACAGTGCATATAAAACGATTATCACTAAGTTTTGTTTTTTGATTTAGAGGCTCGAAATATCCCTGGTCAACGTTATGTGTGTTGAAATGTTTCATGACCAGCATCCACAGACATCCAGTGAAGAATGGACTTTCTTTTTCATCGAAACTTTACTCCAGTCACTGTGGTACGTCACTGCATCAGGTGCCATTTTTTATTTTACTGCCAATTTTGGGGTAGTTTTTAAATATATTTGCCTTTCTTCATAAAATTGTTGCAATAAATAACTTCAAAAGTATTAAACAAGCAAAAGGAAAAAAATAAAGTTTTTGTGCTGTTGCACTACTTCCGGTCAGCCATGTTTATATCCAGGTCATTTGCTTTTAGCACCGGCCACATGGAAGAGACGTTTGATATGCAAAAGGTGTGTGGTAATATTTTTGAAGACCGTAACGTTCAACTTTATTTAAATGTTCATCGGAGATTTAGTCAAATCTTCCGGTTATACGATATATTTATATTGGTATATGATGGAATCTTTTGAAAGTATTGGAATGTTAGCATACAGAGTGAGTTTTTGTTGCTGTCGATCTAAAGTTTGTTCAGATGTTTTTAAAAATTTGTTTTTCACGATTTTCTTACAACTGAGTGCGTGTTGAAATCGTAATGTGCAACAGCAGATTGGTTATAAACAGTATATTCTGATCATACTCTTTAAATTTTTTGCGCTTAACGCAGTTTGTTTTGTTACAAACTACGTCTTCAAACAAATCATCATTTGGCAGACAATTCGAATTTACGCAGGTTAAAGTCATCAAGTTAGTGTTGAACATTACGATTTCAAAAACGAGGTGTGGAATAATAAGTTCGACATAATTATAGTCACCATGCCCGTCTGCCTTCCAGAGTTTTAAAAATGTAAGGTGCCGATCTTAATAGCATTATTCTTTTGGGTGTGATTTTTTTGTAATATTTATTAGTTTTTTTATTTATTTTTATTTAATTCTTTCACTTTTAAGTTAACTGTTCAACTATTTTTGTCCTAGGCACCCGAGTCAACATGACCAAGAAACCTGGATGACAGGTTGCTGTGTGTTTTCCTGTGACACCCAAAAGCAGCAAAAGTTGCACTCACTCTTACTTGCTCCCTTTTCTCTTACAAAACACTATTGTTTGTTAAATAATAAGTCTTTTTTATTTTGTTATGAAAAACAAAATACCATGTCATCTATTTAACATTATGCTATCCACTACAACAAAATTAATGCAGCAAAAACTGTCCCACGGAAATAGTTATGGTCTTTATACACTACCCGTAATAAAAAATTACTGATTTATCATTTTCATCAAGAAACAAACAGAACTGTACATCTTGTTGAAATAGTAATGTACGACATATTTCTTACATCATTTGTGTTTTTGTCAAGAAAGCTTAAATTTGAGGAAAAAAATCATCAAATCTTCCTGTCACATTTGTTCTATTAAAGAATAACTGTTTATGTTTCAAAGTGTGTTGCTTTTTTTTCATTTAAAAATGTTCAAGATTGGCTGTATGTTGAACATTATGTATTGCAACAAACTATGCGTAGCATGCTGTTCTGTGTGACACAGAGAACAAAAACAGTTTACTTGGTAATACTCATGTGGATCACATCTTGTAAGATCCCGTTGGGGTTTTTACAGTTAACTGCAGGATTAGCAGCACAGTGATGTGGGCTTGTTGTAAAGTGTAATGTTCAACATTTGTCACAAATCACACTGAAAGTCAAATTTCTCAGGAACGAAGAGCAGCACTGCCTTCTCCCTTCACTGGGGATGACTTCACATGTGTTCATTCAAAAAATGCGTTACTCATTCACATCCTGTCAACTTTATTTTCTAGTACCTCCGTCCTCTTTTCTTGCGCACCTTTTGGCACTAACTGACTAAGTCATATATTATATTGCTATTTGTTACTGCTGTGATAATGTGATAGGATTCATATTACAGGATGAAGACATAGAACTTGAAGTGTGCTGGTGACAGCTTGATCCTTCACCATCAATCAGTGAATGTCATTCAAACCAAAACGGGGTTGGGAAGGTTATCTGAGCTGAATTTCTGATTTCCCGCACACTGCCCTCTCTTCCACTGTGTTGTTCTAACTACACACTTGGGTGACTTGGATTTTGAGGAGGGGTGCTTACAGATCTGTATTCAGTTCTCAAACAAGGAGCTGAGGGGGCCTCATTTCTGTATTCATCCGTTAACAGCCTTGAGTGTCGGCTTTTGTGTCTGATCTTTCCACCTGCCTTGTTGTCTTTCAGGCCAAGCCAAGTAGGAGTTACTGGCACACCTTGAGGGATTTACATAGGCTTCCCTTTCCCACACAGAACCAGAATTGCAAAAGAAAGAATGTTGTGTGAGCAGTCTTCTGACTTCTTGAATGAAAAAAGGAAAGAGTATGTACTGTGTTACACTGTTACTACTGCAGTGTCACTGTCAGTGACTCAATGTGTATACCTGACTATACATGTACACACGAGAACACATAAAACTGAGTACGACTATGAGTATGAGCATGGCTAATCTGACACATACACTTACAGTTACACTTACAGTCTTAGACTTAACACAATAACAGTTTAAGAGAACAGTGATGCAAATGCATAGTACACTAAGCAGATTTAATAACAGCCTAAACATACACAATTTACAAAGGTTAACAATAAACTTATTTTTAATAATACAATTTTAAAAATTAATATTAGTATCAATGATAAACCAGGCTCAAATAATCTTACAAAGTAAAACTGTGTGCATGTGTGTGCAATTCTGTCACATCATACAGTATCAACTATTATGAGTAATTGTCTGAGTATACAATTTAATACATTATGCAGCAAAGGCAGGTCAGGGCTCCCCATTTTTCATGACTCTACTGGGTAGACTCACCCCTATATTGCAATTTAAAAGGGTATTTTCATCCTCATAAAAAATTCTAAAGGTTGTCCATTTTTGTTTTGTTTTGAAATTTAGGAAACTTATGTGTCACTGTCACAGTGTCAGTGTTCCCCTTTATTATGTGAATACTTGATGCATGAGAGCACCAGATTTGGAATCA
Source organism: Alviniconcha marisindica (assembly GCA_018857735.1). Classification (NCBI taxonomy): domain Eukaryota; kingdom Metazoa; phylum Mollusca; class Gastropoda; family Provannidae; genus Alviniconcha; species Alviniconcha marisindica. The sequence goes on along the minus strand of JABMCL010002314.1, from coordinate 34,897 downwards.
GACAGATTGTGCACATGTACACACTATAGGAACTCATTCAGAACGACGATGTGCATGACCTCACTGTTTGTTCGACAATGTTTTGCACTCCCTGTCTGCACTGGATTGTTTGTCATGGTGAAAAATTGTGACGTCAACACCTGTTAGACCTGTTACAGTGTTACAGTGTTAGACAGATTTCCAAGGGGTATTTTCTCCCCTGACTACTGATCTTAAAAGGTAAATTTCATGCACATAATTAAAGTCTAAAGTGTGACTTTGAGGTCCTAGTGCCTGAATACACACAGATTGGGTTTTCTTTGGGAGTCCTGTAAGTACACTAAACTTTTTTTGCAATGCCCCACTGCATTGCCTGAGACACAAATAAAATAACCATGAGCCATAAAACTAGTTCAGATAAGCCACTATTACTAGTACTGTAGTAGTATTACTATTGTATTATACTATTAATGTATGACAAGGTAATGTTACATATTACATACTATATAAAATTATGATAGTATATCTCAGGTTCAGCAAACTGGTCTGTTCACATGCCTTTATTATTCACTGAAGAGTGAAGGTGTGCAAAATGTGTTATGCAGAGTTTCAACTTTCACTGTCTGTCTGTGTCCCATAATTGGGTTTATCGTGGTGGATTTCTTTTGTGACAACATGACAAAAACCAGAATCATTACTATCTTCGTCAAATTTGCTTTGCATGTTTTTAATCCCATATACTCTCAGCAATAATGTGTCAATTGGAGCTAGACATTATATGGTCAGAAGAAGATGTGTAAAAATGCTAAAATAGACTAACCCTAACACCTCTGTGTGTGTATGTGTGTGTGTGTGTGTGTGTAAGCTCTATGTGTGTACTTGAATTATCAGTTGCAAAGTCTGCATGTGTTGTTTGTGGAAGTCAGTGGTCAGTGCTATGTGTGTGTGGTCTGCACTGCTGGGATGACACAAATCAGCCTCCAAATTAAGATTAAGGCTAAGAAGAGAAGAGGTTCCGGGATCCACGGATCCTTCTGCGTTTTGATTCCTTGGATTTGCCATCAGCCTGGATCCCAAGCATCATCCACCACTTACCTAAGTTTACAAATTTCCACTGGTCGGATATTAAACTTGCAACGCTTAGATCGAATCGCTTCAGCCGGCAATGCATGATCGCTGGTTACCACTAAAACGGCAAACACCGAGTGACTGAGCACTACGTTCATCGAGATGTCTGATAAACGCGCACAAACTGACAGTGCTTAACAACCACATAGCCCTTTCCTGCATCAGTGCATGACTGCTACTTGATCTAGCACGATGCACTTAAAATCACATGAACTATTTGGGTACGGATCGTATTCATAAAGAGGGCCAATTTCCTACACCCATCCCTTCCCCCGACTAAAGCAGTAGAGGTGTCTTTCCAAATGCGCTCAGCTGTTTTGCTTACCCTTAAATCGTTGATAATCGTCTGAAATAGATTCCCCAGTATACTGCAGTCTTTTTCTGCGGTCTCCATTTCTCAGTTGGGTACGAGTATCCACACGCTGATCTGGTATCCAAATTTGATACTCCGTGGGAGAAGTTTGGGGCGATGTAGTCGCAGTCTAGCAGACGGCCTCGAACGCACAATAACCGCTCCCTCAGTGAACACAGATCATAATAGCTAAATATCAACACAAAAACGCAAGAAATACTCCACGCGAATCACGTTCCGACGCTGACATGGTTCTTGAAGAAGCCGACACAGAAATCCATTGTGAAATGTATGAACAGACCACACACAAACACAAAGTATAAAGACCGGAAAGAGAGAAAATCGTACTCCACTGTCGCTGTGGGTGCTGACAGCCACAAGAAAGATGGTGGCGGCGCTCGCATTCAGCGCACGCGCTACCCTCCTCACGTGACCACTCTGTCCCAGCTGATTGGATTGCACATTTTGGGTGCAGAGTGAACTAGGTAAAAAGCATGTTTGCATGTTAGGCTAGGTTTATTTTGATGCCCGCTGTCGCTAGTTTGTCTATTACTCGCAGTATCTAGGACTGAGGGAGAAAAGGGGGAATGGGGCAGATAAAGTATTCATTATCGGCAGAACGAGCTGAAGCTGCTATTATGGATGGCGAATTCGAAAGAGCTGATTCATTGTAGACCGTGTGTACGAATCCAACTTACTGCGTCAGCAGGGAAGAAACTGGAGTGACAGGCAAACCAAAGTTCACTTTTCAGAGAGAGAGAGAGAGAGAGAGAGACACACACACACACACACACACACACACACACACACATGCTATTTGGTAAATTCCAAAGTAGTCTCTGAAATTATGGCCATCTCTTTTCGCTGATTTTGCTCCCATTTCAAGTACAATTTATTGAAAAGTCACTGAGTCGGGACTTTGTCAGACGCTGTTTTTTGTTTTGTTTTTGTACGGCAAGCCCTCCAGGATGCAGACACGTGAGTCAGGGTCGGCGATCGTCTGCACAGTGCTGGTTTCTGTTGTTGTTTTGCGCTGTCTTGTCAACTGATTATTCACGGTCAATAAGAAGTAAGTAATGTGCACACAAGCGGACTCAGTGTAGGCTATGCACCAGACACGACGAGTGGTCCCGACCCTCTGCGGCCATTTCACTCAGTCATGCCGTGAGTGGAAGATCAATGGGGAGGGGGGGGGGGGGGGGGGGGGATTTGTTACCCCATCTGTCAATGTATGAGTATTCTTCACTGAGTTTCCTCTTTTCCGAGTCCTTCTTTTCTTTGCTACGGCCGCAATGGAATACAAATTTCACGGTAAACATGCACTTTGACAATATGAAATATATAATCAGTTCTGATTCAGTGTTTTCGACTAGTATATATATATATATATATATATATATATATATATATATATATATATATATATATATATATATATCTGACTGTTCAATAGTCATTCTCGAAGTCATGACTATTTTTTTTCGTCTGTCATATCTTATATTCTTCTCTTTTTCTCCCCCCCCCCCCCCCCCCCTCCGCCCCCCTCCCCTTTTTTTCTTCTTTTCTTCTTCCCTCTACGGCGATGGAAAACGACAGAATTGCCAGGCGGTAAACATGTACTTCGGGACACAGTAGATATCATGTTCTGATTCACGGTGTTTTCGACTGGTATTAATTATTATGTATGCCGGTATCTATGCCCTCCCCCCCCCCCCCCCCCCCCGCTCGCCCCCCCCCCCTCCGCCCCTCCCCCCCTCCCCCCCGGCCGCAAAACTACCGCACACTACTGATCCGTTCATGGTGGCAGTTTTCTCACTTGAACTAGTCCGAGTCGTCAGTCCCCGGCCTCCGCGGCGGCAGTGTTGGCGGCAAAAGTGGAGGCAGTCGATGCAATCTTCGTGCAGGTTCAAAACGTGGGCCACAAGCTGAATAGCAAGCAGCCGAGGGTTTGGGTTTGCGAGGCTCGCTCATTCATTCTCCCCGCCACCGCCACTCGATCCGGCTGGGCGCAGGGTCGAAACTCGGCTGCGCCGCGCAGACTTGGCACAAAGGTTGTGTTGGGTTGGGTTGGGTTGTGTGTGTGTGTGCGTGCGTGTGTCAGTGTGTGTGTGTGTTGGGGGGGGGCGGGGGGGGCACTTATTTAGTTTAGTCTATAATCTAAACGTCCCGTAAACGGATCAGGGTCACCTCAGGACGAGCAGAGTCTTGGATTTTAGCGTCTCGGTGCAACCGATCAGGCCGTCCGACCGGCTCCAAACTCCAAGCACTGCCGGGTCACTTTACGCCGCCAGACATCCTTCAGGTGCCGGAAAGCGGTGCTCGGAGTGTGGGTCAGCTCAGGACTGACGAGACTGAACTGCGGAAGAGACTCTGCCTTGGCCGTTTCAGTATCGTCCTGACAACCGCCGCGCAAGGTCACAGTCACACAATGATCAGGACGAGAAAGAAAGAGTCTTAGATTTTAGCGTCCCCGACAACCGGCGCTTCACGACTGAGTAGGGTCACCTCAGGACTACGGCGGAGAGAGAAAGAGAGAGTCAGTCTTGGATCAGTTTTAGCGTCTCTCGCAACCGATCAGGGCCACCTCAGGACGAGACTGAAAGAGACTGAGCCTTGGCCGTTTTATCGTCCCGGCGACAACCGCCACCCAGGGTCACGTCACATCAGGACGAGAAAGAAAGAGTCTTGGATTTTAGCGTCCCCGACTGACAACTGCTCAGGCCGGCCACCCAGTCAGGACGAGAGAGAGACTGAAAGAGAGGCTTGGATTTTAGCGTCCCCGACTGACAACTGTTCAGGCCGGTCACCCAGTCAGGACGAGAGAGAGACTGAGAGAGTCTTGGATTTTAGCGTCCTCGACAACTGCTCAGGCCGGTCACCCGAGTCAGGACGAGAGAGAGACTGTGAGAGGGGCTTGGATTTTAGCGTCCCCGACAACTGCTCAGGCCGGTCACTGCCCGAGTCAGGACGAGAGAGAGACTGTCAGAGGGGCTTGGATTTTAGCGTCCCGACAACCGGCGCTTCAGTGAATCAGTAGGCTTAGCTCAGGACTACGAGAGAGAAAGAGAGAGAGTCAGTCTTGGATCAGTTTTAGCGTCCCAGCAACCGGCTCAGGGTCACTTCAGCACGAGGAACAGAACGGAGTCTTGGATTTTAGCGTCTCGCAACCGATCAAGGACGAGAGAGAGTCTTGGATTTTAGCGTCCCAACAACCGTTCAGGGTAACCTCAGGACGAGAGAGAGAGAGAGTGTGTCTTGCCGGGACGACAAAGCCGGAGAGTCTTAGCCATTTTAACGTCCTGCAAACGGTCAGGGCCGGGTCACCATCTCATGGCAGCATGAGGAGAGAGAGAGAGAGAGTATAGTCACAGTCTTGCATTTCAGTGTAACGTCTCGCCCCGGCCGCCCCGGCCGCTCAGGGTCACCGATGACGAGAGAGAGAGAGAGAGAGTGTGTAGCAGTGTCAAACTCCAAACACTGGTTTACGGCGTCCTTCCTTTAACCACTGCCGTATTTAGTTACGCCATAGGGTCCAGAAAACTGTCAGCTAACGAGCAGTTTTTTGTCGGTGCTCAAACAGAAGTAAGTTTGTTACAAACAACTCAGATTGTATCAGACGTTTGTTTTATAACTGACCATGTTGCTTACGTCAGCTCAAATAAAGCCAAAATCGGTTGAATCGAGACGGAACTTTTTTTTTTTTTTTTTTTTTTTTTTTTACCCGGGGGGGATGCGCCTCGTGTTTACGTGCGTGCTTGGGCGCTAGGTTGCTTCCACAGTCTTATCAGTACCCGAACCTTTCGGAGGGCGCTGACCGCGTCGCTGGACAGCTGCGCGGAGATAAAGAGTGCCCCTTCAGTGGCGTAACCAAATATGGCAGAGTTTGGAGGAATGTGCCGGAAGGCGACGCTCGGAATGTGAGAGTGTGTATGTGTCGGTTTTTGATTAAAATCGATCATCCCGGCGAAGCCAACCACTGACTCAGCGGCACCTCAAGAGGTGAAGTGTTGCTTAATGTCCTCAGATGTCAGTTGACATATTAGGGACAAGTTGTGACCAATGCCGAAACACGGTTCAATAATTCTTTACGTCCACGGAAACCAGAAGACACGTTAGGACGGACAGCCCAGGACGGCCACCTCGACTCTCACACAGCTCCTGAACTATGACCTCAAGAGAAAAAGAGTCTTGGATTTTAACGTCCCCGTGACAACTTGACCTGCTCAGGGTTGACCTCAGCCGACGAGAGACTGAGATTGAATTAGAGAGAGTCACAATCTTTGACTAGAGGCAACGTACCGTCACTAGTCCGGCTGCGACCGCTCAAGGTCACCCGCATGACGGAGTGACGTGAGAGAGTCTTGGATTTTAACCTCAATGTCCTGTCGGCCTCTTAGGTCGGTCACCTGTGGCTCAGGCCGGAGAGAGAGAGAGAGAGAGAGAGAGAGAGAGAGAGAGAGAGAGAGAGAGAGAGAGAGAGAGAGGAGACAGACAGACAGACAGACAGACAGACAGACAGACAGACAGACAGACAGACAGAGAGGAGACAGAGAGACTGAGACAAAGAGACCGAGACAAAGAGAGACAGAGAGAAGGAAAACCCCGTTGCGGTGAGCTAGAGAGAGAGACAGACAGACAGGCAGACAGGCAGAGACAGACAGACAGACAGAGAGGAGACAAAGAGACTGAGACAGAGAGACAGAGAGAAGGAAAAACCCGTTGCGGTGAGCTAGAGAGAGAGAGAAAGAGAGATCAAATCGCTCTGATGGCTTTGGTCATTACAATTTTGCCAAAAGTCGTGACATGGCGCGGAATGAACGGCGACATTAGACAGTTGCTTTTGTTCACTGAGATCAGCGCCCTGGTAAAGTTAAGAAGCTTTAAGCCTCAGTTTCAGGTTATCTCTCTCACTCTCAGCCAGTCTCATTGGTTTCAGGTCATCGCTCTCACTCTCAGCCAGTCTCATTGGTTTCAGGTCATCGCTCTCAGCCAGTCTCATTGGTTTCAGGTCATCGTTCTCAGCCAGTCTCATTGGTTTCAGGTCATCGCTCTCAGCCAGTCTCATTGGTTTCAGGTCATCGCTCTCAGCCAGTCTCATTGGTTTCAGGTCATCGCTCTCAGCCAGTCTCATTGGTTTCAGGTCATCGCTCTCAGCCAGTCTCATTGGTTTCAGGTCATCGCTCTCAGCCAGTCTCATTGGTTTCAGGTCATCGCTCTCAGCCAGTCTCATTGGTTTCAGGTCATCGCTCTCAGCCAGTCTCATTGGTTTCAGGTCATCGCTCTCAGCCAGTCTCATTGGTTTCAGGTCATCGCTCTCAGCCAGTCTCATTGGTTTCAGGTCATCGCTCTCAGCCAGTCTCATTGGTTTCAGGTCATCGCTCTCAGCCAGTCTCATTGGTTTCAGGTCATCGCCCTCAGCCAGTCTCATTGGTTTCAGGTCATCGCCCTCAGCCAGTCTCATTGGTTTCAGGTCATCGCTCTCAGCCAGTCTCATTGGTTTCAGGTCATCGCTCTCAGCCAGTCTCATTGGTTTCAGGTCATCGCTCTCAGCCAGTCTCATTGGTTTCAGGTCATCGCTCTCAGCCAGTCTCATTGGTTTCAGGTCATCGCTCTCAGCCAGTCTCATTGGTTTCAGGTCATCGCTCTCTTAGCCAGTCTCATTGGTTTCAGGTCATCGCCCTCAGCCAGTCTCATTGGTTTCAGGTCATCGCTCTCAGCCAGTCTCATTGGTTTCAGGTCATCGCTCTCAGCCAGTCTCATTGGTTTCAGGTCATCGCTCTCAGCCAGTCTCATTGGTAGCCGTCCAACCCGGCGCGGCCTCAGTTTTGTCAGGTCATCGCTTTGCCAGCTAGCTTCAACCCTTTTAGGTCAACGCTTTGTTACACTGACACTGTCTTGTGGTCTGTTGAATACCGTGTTCATTAGACGCGATAGTAAG
>JABMCL010002314.1:15000-17500 GCA_018857735.1 Alviniconcha marisindica | reverse complement strand
CCTGAGGGTAAGGAAAGGGTTAAGCCAGGGGCATGTCAGCTTTTCACGTTTTGCCGGCTTAACCACTGCTACGAAACTTGTGTTTCCCGTCTCTGTCCTCTGTTTGCTTTCAGATCCTCTATTCCTGCGTGAAGGGATGTCAGTGTAGCGTGAACGGAGTAGCCTCCTCGCTCGCACGGTCGCCATTTCAGAAGCGTTGTTTTTCGACCTGATGATTATGACTGGGCGTCAAATGTCAAGAATCAATCAATCTGACCTCAGGCGACGTCTTGGAGAAGGCTGACAGAGTCCACGGGTGCTCACAGAGTCCAAGTAGGCTCACAGAGTCCACGGGTGCTCACAGAATCCAAGTAGGCTCACAGAGTCCACGAAGGCTCACAGAGTCTACGAATGCTCACAGAGTCCAAGTAGGCTCATAGCGTCCACGAAGGCTTACAGAGTCCAAGTAGGCTCACAGAGTCCACGAAGGCTCACAGAGTCCACGAAGGCTCACAGAGTCCACGAAGGCTCACAGAGTCCAAGTAGGCTCACAGAGTCCACGAAGGCTCACAGAGTCCACGAAGGCTCACAGAGTCCACGAAGGCTCACAGAGTCCAAGTAGGCTCACAGAGTCCAAGTAGGTTCACAGAGTCCACGAATGCTTACAGAATCCAAGTAGGCTCACAGAGTCCAAGAATGTTTACAGAATCCAAGTAGGCTCACAGAGTCCACGAAGGTTCACAGAGTCCACGAATGCTCACAGAGTCCAAGTAGGTTCACAGAGTCCACGAATGCTTACAGAATCCAAGTAGGCTCACAGAGTCCAAGAATGCTTACAGAATCCAAGTAGGCTCACAGCGTCCATGAATGCTCACAGAGTCCAAAATTAGGCTCACAGAGTCCACGAATGCTTACAGAATCCAGGTAGGCTCACAGAGTCCAAGTAGGCTCACAGAGTCCACGAAGGCTCACAGAGTCCCCGAAGGCTTACATAATCCAAGTAGGCTCACAGAGTCCACGAAGGTTCACAGAGTCCACGAAGGCTCACAGAGTCCCCGAAGGCTTACAGAATCCGAGTAGGCTCACAGAGTCCACGAAGGCTCACAGAGTCCACGAAGGCTCACAGAGTCCCCGAAGGCTCAGAGAGCCCACGAAGCCGCGAAAAAACACGTAGCATAGGTGAACGAAACCTTTCAACAACAATGTTCAACACGAGCGTAAAACAAGGGTCAAGCGGTGGCCACTTACTTGCTGCTGACTGACCTGTTGACACGCGGGTGCACTCAGGCAAAACGGCCACAAGGGTCAGACACACACACTTCACTGGCTGGCTCAGTGGCTGGCACAGGTAGGATGGCCATGCAGAGATACTGTACAGACATGTAAGCAAGCACACTGCAGCTCCAAGTCTCGCTCGGAGGAAGCGCATGTCGTAAACCAGTGCTTGGAGTTCGTTTGTAAAGCAAACAGTGTTGTGTCTCTGAAGATGACCTCCCCGCACTGAACGACTCGAGGACTTGCTTATGTCTCAAACTCTCACTCACTTCTTTATCTCCCGCACTTTCTGTCTCTCAGTTTGAGTGTATTTACTCCCTCCCCCCTCCCTCTCCCCCCTCCTCTCCCCCCCCCCCCCCCCCCAACACCCCCCCACCTCCCAACACACATAAACGTAGGTCTACGGAATGACTAGCTCACTCTCTTCGCCTCGCTTTCCGGCACTCTTTTTCCGGAGGAGGATAAACCGCTGTTTGGAGTCACGCTCCAAGTCTTGAGTTCCGGTACCTTAATTCATCTCCCAAGGAAGATGTCGTAAACCGCTGTTTGGAGTCACGCTCCAAGTCTTGAGTTCCGGTACCTTAATTCATCTCCCAAGGAAGATGTCGTAAACCGATGTTTAGAGTCACGCTCCAAGTCTGAGTTCCGGTACCTTAATTCATCTCCCAAGGAAGATGTCGTAAACCGATGTTTAGAGTCACGCTCCAAGTCTTGAGTTCCGGACCTAATTCATCTCCCAAGGAAGATGTCGTAAACCGATGTTTAGAGTCACGCTCCAAGTCTTGAGTTCCTGGTACCTTACATCCAAGGAGATGTGTAAACCGATGTAGGAGTTGTGCCAGTTGTGAGTTCCGGGGGGGGGAACCTCAACATACAAGGAGGACATGTGGGGAGGGTGGAGTCATCGATGAAGCCTATAGAGCTTAGGAGCCGTGTGAAAGTCGAGGTGGCCGTCCTGGGCCGTCCCTAATATGCCTTATGGTTTCTGTGGACGTAAAGCAACATTTGAAGAAGAAGAAGAAGAAGAAGAAGAAGAAGAAGAAGAAGAAGAAGAAGAAGAAGAAGAAGACGGCACTTCAGAGCTCAGGAGCTGTGTGAAAGTCGAGGTTGCCGTCCTGGGCAATATGCCTTATGGTTTCTGTGGACGTAAAGCAACATTTGAAGAAGAAAAACAACAAGTCGGCACAGGTGCTGTGTCAAAGTCGAGGTGGCCGTCCCGGGCTCCCCGTCCCAAATATCGAGTAAT
>JABMCL010000108.1:152500-209998 GCA_018857735.1 Alviniconcha marisindica | reverse complement strand
CATGTTGGTGCAGCCCGCCGACATAACCCTTCAATCTCAGCCCGTTTTAACTGTAAATAGTGGACGACGATCTTTTAACCGGACCCCTAGCGTGCTGCCCAGTTCTACGAGTGAATACCCCTACATCCAAGCGACCCAGCACCCTGACCCCAGTATTGATCCGCAGGTGGACACATCTCATCTCTCCCCTCACCCCTCATTCCCCCTTTGTTCCAGCGACCTTATATCCCGATCCAAATATTGATCCGCAAGTGGACCAAGCTTTCTTCGCCCCCCGTCTCCCCCATGATTTAACTATGATATATCCAAGACAAGCTTACTTTATAGATTGTCCCTATTACGCTTTTAGCATCTGAGGACATTAAGCAAAAACACAACAACAACAACAACTACTGTTACTGACTAGCAGAGCATATCTGTGAACAACGTCAAGCGTCTTACTGACGCGGGTAGCGCATCAAGAATCTAAGCTGTTGATCTGGCTGCACCTGTCTGCTCGGTTAGTGAACAAAGATAAAGACCTAATTGCCACCGCTGACGCGCATCGCCGGCCTGTTCGGGTACACGTACAAAGACCCGGAAAGGGTTTACAAGATAAGCAGAGTGAAAGTCTGCGCGCCCAAGACTCGGCCATACAAAAGCCGGATCAAACAGAAATAACACGTCACACAGTTTATACAATCACTCCTATGCACTAAACCATATTCAACTTAAAATGAACATTCGACAACTATGAAGTCAACATCCTCAAAGTGTTACACACAATATACCACCGATTTCATGCAGAAAAATAGATCGCTGGGAAACTAAACAAATAAGTTATGCCGCACAGAGATCTGCACGGTCGCAAAAAGGAACCATACCCTACTGAAGGATAACCGTTTACATCGGCAAAGCATCACTCCAACTGAACATCCAACAATGGCAGCACAACATACTAGCTACATTTTGGAAGCACTGGCCATCTTGGGGCATAAAAGCTTAACATTTAAACACACGAACAATGTACACTGACGCCATGGCGGCTACAACCAGGCGGCAATCTGACGCCGAAATTACCCACGTGTTCAAGAACCAAAATCAAGGCACGTTGTGAACATGGTAACATTATAAACATACATTATTTACATCAATAAGAAACAATGGAATAACAGGCCATAGAAAAATAACTACTTATAGGCTCTCCCCTGAGATGAACACATGAACACCGGCCGCAACAGCAAACAACCTGCCTCTGCAGGGACACTGGGGGAAAAGGGACGCTGCCGGCCCAGCGCACAAGTTTTAACACTTTAGATAATTGGGGTCATAAAACTCCCACCCAATCAAAAAAAAGAAACCGGAAAGAAAGTTTAAAGGGTGATGCCCCGAACATGTATACAATACACTCGGTTACACCCCCCCCCCCCTACTCAATCATAACCAGCGTCCTCGCTGATTAATCACATAGCAATAAACAAAACTAAAGGGTGTAGGGCAAGTAAGAGTTGACTTAACAAACCATCAAAGTGGTACCGAATACATCCACGCACAAAACTGTACCCCTTTTTGCCGACATAGTAGTAAGAGACTGGCTAACTACACAAAACATCTCCAAAGACCAAACAATGATTGCATTGCAATAAAAGGGCAAAATGATTACTGCATTTAAGCCAAGTAAACCAGACAGACTCAGAACGCGTTGCTTGAAACAGGACAAAAGGATGAAAAAGAGGATTCCCTTGCGTTAATGATGAAAACTCCAAAAGAAACATCTGTTCTTATTGCATTTCAGAAACGTACTGTCATATGGGATATAAAAATGTACAAGACCTCAAAACAACATGTTGGAAAAAAACATCAACACAGCGCACTTTGCAACAATCGAATACTACATATTGCATGTCATTTACCACATGAACGGCACACAAGTGATGTCTGCCATCTCAAACCATGATTTCTTATGCCCCGCGGTACGATAAAACGTCACGCTAGAGAAACGCACACACGAAAATACAGGGCCTATGGCCTTATTATAAATGGTTAACCCATGTAACTTACTCGTAATAAACATAATTGCCACTCACAGACAACACAACGCTCAGTTACGCTGATGTGGACCCTGTTTTGTTACTACTCAAATGAACATATATAATGCTATTAAGTAATACCAGATTAGCGATCAAGCCATCAAAGTTCGATCATGATGTAAGAAATATACACTAGGGTCACCACACTTCTCAGGAAAATGAAAAATGGAAGTTGTGGCAGATATGGAGTAACAATCAACTAACAGAGGTGTAGTCACGCTCACTGAGAACCGTAATCGACTGTATAAGGCGGGTATATATAACCATTTGCATACAAATCCACATATACAAAATGCAACACAGATACAATCAATCCTGATTCGCCCTGTTGCTTGTACCAAGCAACCTTCCCGAGGTTAATCAACGTATAATTGATACCTCAACGTCTCTTGAGCATGACTACCAGAACAATCCATACTCAACAGATGCCACATCCAATCCACATAATCAAAAGCAATTGTGCAACCTACGTACATTTACTCCAACTCAACAAAACGGCATCAACAATTAACACTCATGTCCCTGCAAAAGGAAACAAGCTAAATCATAATGGCTGCTGCCATGCAAGGTATACACTAGAAATAGCCAGACAGTTAAGTTACATGCTAACTCTAAACCGATGCCACTAAGTTTGCACAAGTTAAGGACCCTTAAAGGGCCTATAAAGGCAGTTTCGGGCCACAAAATCGCTCCAAATCGTTTCAAAACAACATATTCCGTACTAACGTTCGAAGAGAAGAAACAGTCTATTACTCACTTGTTTAAAACTTTTCAGGCCTCGACTAGGTTGTAATGCGTTTATTTTGGCAAAAAGGTCGGAAAATACGGTCAACTGAACGTTTCAAAAACCCGCGCCATTTTGAATGCGAGATTCCGCGAGAGCTATTTTAAACTAAAGGTCAACGGTCGGGCAGTGACGTCACAAACAGACAAGCAACCAAACGTGGAAGTCGGGTCTGTGTGGTGTCCACAGGGCAACCGACTTGGAAAAATGTCCAGTTCAAATAATTAAAGAGGATTTCAAAACATATAGGGATGAAACTCCTTTTCAGTAGTTGGGCCTTTGTTTATTTCCCCCTTGTTATTTCATCTTTCTCGAGCCTTGTTATGTGCGTGGCGTTTCGGTCTTTTTCCCTTGAGTTTACTCTAGCTTTCACTACAGGCTAGACCTCACCAGGAGCCTGCCTTTTATTGGGTGTTTTATTTTATTTTCTCAGTTTACTTGTTTGTTTCATCATAATGTAACGATGAAAAAGGTTTGTTCGTTTCTAGTTCAATAGACTAGCGATTTCGTGGCCTCCCTGGGTTAGGGTTTGGGGTTGGGCTAGTTGCCGGCTCTTGCCATTCACTGTTTTTTTTTCTTGGCTTTGCCCTTTGTTTCTCGAGTTATATCGTTCATTTACGATGTGACAAGTGAGCGGGGTAGTCTCGATGTTTAACGAACCGCTCATTCTTTCTTTGTGTGGGGTAGTTCGTGAGCGTCTGTTGCCCTGCCGTGTTGTTGTCGGCTGAATGGATTGTATCGTGTACACGGATTACGTGTATCCAGCCTTTGTCTCGTTGCTCGCTGACATTTCTTGCCTCCTATTTCTTTTCAGAAAGTGTTGTTGTTTTGTTTTTCTCTGTTTTCTTCTTCTTTTCCACCATGCGTTCTTTTTTTTTCTTTTTTTCTTTTTTCTCTGGCTTATTCACCATTTCGTACCCGCTTGTTAGCTTGCCTGATCAGGGCAGCCATTTTGCATTTCTCTTTCCGTCTGCATTTGTTTACATCCCGATGCTTTGTCATCGGTAGTCCTGATTAACGTTTTGCTTTATCAGTCTGCAGCCTTTATTTTTCTAGATGGAACCCAGGTTAATGAGGGATTAGTTAGAGTTAGTTAAGATTAATGTTAGTTATGGTTAGTTTGGCTTTCCATCTGTTTGTCGGCACAGTTATGTTTGCTCTGTGCTCTTATGGCTGCAACAAATGTAGTCAATGTAGTCGTCCACTCATTTGTTGCAGACAGTAGTCTATTAGACTGTTGTGATTTGGTGGTGTTTTTTCCACCTTATGTTTGCAGGTAGGCCACCGTTTGCGTTTTTGAGGTGGTTTCAGCTGTTTTGTTTGTTTAATTTAGTGTCAGCTGTTTGCTTGCCTGATTAGGACAGCCATTTTTCGTTTGCCATCAACATTTGTGGTTTGGTCTTTCTTTCTTTGCCATAGGCATTTGTGGTCTGTTCTTTCTTTCTTTCTTTCTTTTTTGTTTTTGTTTTTGTCACAGGCATTTGTGTACAGTTTTTTTTTTTTTTTACACGGCCTTTTCTGCTGTAGGCATTCGTGCTAGACTTACTGTCTTTGCCTTCTTTCTTTCTTAATGTCCTCAGATGCTAAAGAGCATATTAGGGACAAACTGCGATGTCGACCGAATGGTGCTGTGGCTTCGGCGCGGCCCCGTGAGAGTGCCGCTATTTTCCCCTAAAGCCCGTTCTTAATTGGGCGAATATTTCTTCGCGAACCTAGTTGGAAGTATTCGGCGAAGCTAGTTGGTTCTTAATTGGGCCAACTTTTCTTCGCGAACCTAGTTGGAAGTATTCGTCGAAGCTATATTCGGGGTCCAAAAAGCGGCTTCGCTCAGTATGTTCTGGGGCCTTAACTATGAATCGGGCCTAAAGCGGTAGGCCGGCCTAAATCTCAAGGCTATTGACAATGACCCCAAAATGGTAACCATGGACCGGGACTACACCAAAGTCCGGGCCGAACCTCGGGCCTAAACAGCCGATATTTAGGCTAGCGATTTCGCTGGACTAAAGGTCGTAGGCCCGGACTATGACTGCTTTTAGCCTTGTTATGATTGGAAAGTTGGTTTTTCTTGTTTTTGTTAGTTTTGTTGCTGTTGTTGCCTCTTTACGTCTGAATCCAGCGGCTTCTCTTTCTTTTTAATTAATTTTTTTTCTTTCGTTTACTTCTTCAAATGAGTACTAGATGTTCGTCGGCCAAAGCTCTTTCATTTTGGAGGGAAGAAAGGTCGCACTCGCCGAGCGACGCAGGCATAATGACTGATTAATGTGATCGTACGATTTAATATTTGCAAATTATTATGAGAGCGAGTTTACTTGACGTCTTACATTCTCACTTGAATTATTTTCTTGTTATTTAAATCCATCTGCACAGCGTAGGCTACCTGATTTCACAGTGTCAACTCGCCTTTCTGACAAGTTCAAAATGGCCGACGCAGCAGACGATGCTACGGTTACTCGATTCAGTAAATGCCAAGAAGAATACTCCATCGAAGATGTCGATAGATTAGCGTTTTTACGAATAATGACCTCTTCGAGATCACTTGGGTGTTGCAGAAGTAAAACATGGTGAATCACATCCAGAATCGGGGCCTGCCAGGCATGCTTCACCTAATGTTTATGTTTACCGATGTTTGCGCGTGCGAAATACGTCGCAGGGAAGTGAACGAAGCGTGTCGGTGCGCATGCCCAGATGGGATTGCCCCGTCTAAAGTTAGCACAAGCAATGACACGTGTGATGACCACTTTCTCATCAGCGCGAAGTCAGAGACTCTGTTGTCTCGACCATTGTCCGCGTGTATACGAACTTTGCCTAACTCAAAGTCTCGGACTCTAAAGTCAGGGACTTTGGTTTAGGCCTGGCCTACCGTAGTCCCGATTCATAGTTAAGGCCCCTGGGAACATTCGCCCTATTCGACGATCATTGCCTCTGATTGGCTGAGAGCAGAGCTCTCCTGTGGATGAAGAAAAAAGAAAAAAGAAAAAAAATGGATGACGGTGTCGCTAGGTTCTCCACTCGCTTCGGAGGGAATTTGTTTATTTGTTGACTTATGGGAGGCGCAGCCTTGTCTCGGAGACCCAGAATGAGATAGTAGTTAGTTGAATTACCCTGTGAGGGATGATTAAAACATATTGACTTGACTTGACTTGACTTTAACCTACATTTTCGATCATGCTGACTGCTGCGCTTCTGCCGCAAGTTCGGGCCGAAGCTTGCATCTCATTACAAGCCAGTTGAGAACGAAGTAAAGTTTGGATTGTCCGAACCATGTTCGGCGAACTAAAAGTTCAATTAAGAAACGAATCATAGTTCGTCGAACTGTCCGAAGTATGTTCGGCGAACAAACATTCGCCCAGTTAAGAACGGGCCCTGTACTATTCGTTGGTGCACAGGCCAGCCGAGTTTCTCTTTACCTTTCGGCTATTACTTTTCTCTCGGTTGTTTTCATTGATTTTTTTGCCTCGCTTTTGTTTTGTTTCTTAGACAAGGCAGGGGTATTTGTTGGTAGTTCAAACCTCCTGTTTTTCCTTTCTTTTCTCCGTGTTTACCATGTCCATTTGTTTTTTGTTTGTTTTCTTTATCTCCCTTCTTCTTCTTCTTCTGCATTTATTACGATTTCATTCTTGCTGAGGATTTGTGTGTACATTTGCCTCTTTTATTGATTTCCTTTTATTTTTCTGGGGGTTTCTTGTGAAAAAGGTTTTTCCCCTTTTTTAAATTTTAATCTTTGCACTGGGTACCAAGGTGACAAAATGTATTTCTGAGTCCTTTGGTCGGTCTGGATATATTCCTTGTTGAATTGGCAAGGACAGAGGTTTCATCCGAAGAGACCGTTCCTTCCATCTACCAAGGATCAACCTAGCGAAAGCCGGGCAATGCGTGACCGATACCCTTTAGTAAAAAAATTATTGTCTGTGTGGGTGTCCACTGGGTAACCGACTTGGAACAATTTCCAGTTCGAATCTCCAAGGATGAAGCTTCCTTCGACTGCTATATTTCGGGAAGGTGTGAAAGGATAACAACGCCCCTTTGGTCTGCAGCTCTGCGCATCCCACGGCCGCACATTCGCGTGGCATTTTCGTTGTGGACCGATTGATGGTGAAAACGCGCCTCATTCGCCATTCGCCTCAGTGGTCTGTTTGTGACGTCAGAGACCTACGTCACGGTCTCGCGCGTATTTCGAGATTAAAACAAGCAGACGAAATTCGGCCTGATCGGCATGCATTTCTTCCTTCGTAAACATACTTACTTTCATGGCATTGACATTTTATTAGATTTAAAGGTCATGTTATGCACTAAACTTTCATAATTGGGTCGATTTTCAACGTTCCGTTGCAAACGAAAACTGTCTTTCTGGGCCCTTTAAGGCAACCCATTAACATACAAACACAAGGCATTACCGAACGACCATACCAAGCATCATATCCCATTCCTTTTTCCTAAAGTATGGCACCGCAGTGCATCTCTCGCAGCTGCTGATGTAGTTCCTGACCTCTCTTGGACATCGGGCCGAAGTGAGCTGGGCAGAATCAGCTGTTCACGGGTACCACGACGTTGAGGGTATTGCTGCACCAACGCCCGCGTGGAGCGTTCCTTGGTGTTGGAGGGCTTGGCTGGCCAGGCTGCGAGCACTGGGCGAAGGACTGGATCCTGTTGCTGTAGGTGTAAATCAGCCATCAATGTAGGTGAAGCTCGGTGGTCAGGTCCCCTCGAACTGCCTCAGTGCCGGACAGCTCCGCTACACTGCCCCAGTGCCTCCCGACAGCTCCTCTACACTGTCTGCCGGTGCCTCCAGACAGCTCCTCTACACTGTCTCCTGGTCGGTGTGTGACTCTTCTACTTCCAATCCTGCTCGCAAGCGCCAGGTTTTGTAGAGGAGTGGGGTGGGGAGTGAGGGAAGCAGGTTGGAAACATGAGATGAAGAGTCACAAGTCAGAGGTTGCTATAACATAACTTTTATTTGTACATCAACCAGGAAACAGTGTAGGCTTTCCCCTAAGATGAACACATGAACACCGGCCGCAACAGCAAACAAACAACCTGCCTCTGCAGGGACACTGGGGGAAAAGGGACGGTGCCGGCCCAGCGCACAAGTTTTAACACCTTAGTTAATTGGGGCCATAAAACTCCTACCCAATCAAAAAGGGAAAGAAACCGGAAAGAAAGGTTAAAGGGTCATGGCCCGAAACATGTATACAATACACTCGGTTACACAAAGATAACAGATACTGTGTAAAATCAATAGACTTATACAAAGATAACAGATACCGTGTAAAAACAAGAAGCAAAATGTAAAAATTTAAAATAAAATGAGGACTAACACAGGAGTAGCATATGCTGTGCAGCTGACAAATGGGGTTGAAGACAGTTTCATAAGCCGTGTCGAGTCCAAAGGGCGCCCGACATTCGCTACCGTATGATGTGCACGTGTCCTGTGTCGTCACTTCCCATCCGCACAGCAACACAACCAGCACCACGACCTGCAGCGAAGTCACTGTCCTGAAAGTCCGAAAATATCATCATCAACCTTTTCAGCTTCCAATCGGTAACCCCCCCCCCCCCCCAACCACGACACACCACCTACACCCCACCCCCTCCGCGTATCTGCACACTAAGCACACGCAATGACAAGACTATCCTACGAGAGAACGACTATCAGTCCCTCGCTTGACAGTTAGTCTGTTCGTCTAGAGATCCACAAACGCATACTTTCTCGGAATATGTTCATGGACAATGCAGCAGCAAGGTTACACCAGGGCAGCAAAAGACTAAGTGCCAGTATACCATTTGCCTCTGTTTCAAACATTTTGTAAGCAGAACGCAGACATAGCATGGTTATACCAACGGTCAACTTCCGTGCTCCCCGTGAAAAGAAAGATGAACTGGCGTGTTGCGGCACGTTTTGTCACCACACTACGGTGACAAAACGTGTCAAATTTGATGCACTGCCTGCCCGTTTTGTCACCCCGGCACGTTTTGGCACCACGTGATGACAAATCGTACCGCCGAAAGTTTCATTCGCCGCATGATTTGTCACCCCTTCGCCAGGACCACTACAATCTGTCTTTCCTCTTCCATCGATGTGTGTGTGTGTGTGTGTGTGTGTGTGTGTGTGTGTGTGTGTGTGTGTGTGCGTGCGTGCATGCTGGCGTGTGTTTGTGTGTATGTGGGGGGGGGGGGGGGGGTGCGTGCGTGTGTTTGTGTGCGTGAGCGCGCGCGTGTGTTGCGTTGCGTTTGATTATCTTCACGTCCGTCAGTCTTAAACTGGCATTTTTTATCGCTTTGGGTAGACAACAAGGCAGCCCGTATCTCTGTGAGCTATGTCGAATACGATTATATAGAGACCGATCGTTTGTTTCATCGTGTGCTATGTGTGTCCTGTAGATATGTTTGATGGAATGATTGATGTGGTTTGATGAGGTTGAAGGTAAACGTGAACTGACTTTGGTAGTGATAACCGTTTTTGTCAGAATTTTTCCTTGTACAGTGCTTAGTTTATAGCATAATATCCGCCCAACTTTTTGTTGTTGGTATTATTAATTATTATTTTCCCAGCTAATCCCAGGCCATGTAGACATTGCGGTTGAACTTCTTTTGAAACCCATCACTCCTGACCTCGACCAGCTTTGATCCTTCCACCGACAATGAAACGCCGTCGATATCTGTTCTTTAATTATAGGAGTTACTCCACAGTGATGGCCTTGCTGCTTGCACCGCACGCTAGCGGTAGAAGCAAAGTGAAAAGTAACATAGTGTTTATTATTCAATGGATTCATCAAATTTTCAAAAGAACTGTGAACATTTTGCGGAGAAAAAGTATACCACTTCTGAAGTTCAGTGACTTGCACACAGTTGGTGCTGAACATTAACTTTTAATTACTGACCATTGTTCTTTATTGTTTTTATACTATTCATACTATTCATTACTCTCCCCCCCCCCCCTCTCTCTCTCACACACACAGACACAGTCACACACACGATACACACGCACTTTTGGTGATAAAACGTGTCGCGACAGTCCTCGAATTGTTTGGGCGGTAGCTGCATCCCACTGCAGGGAAGTGGAGAGATGATAAAGAAAAATGAAGCTTAATGACCAGCGACAATGGAAATTAGACCGGCAGAATCACGACAGGAGGACAAGCAAACAACGCTATTAAAAATAAATATAAATAAAATAATAATAATATATATATATATACAAAGAAGAAGAAGAAGAAGAAGAGGAAGAAGAGCATCAAGAAAATCGACAGACGTCATACACATAACAACGAGAGAGAGAGAGAGAGAGAGAGAGAGAGAGAGAGAGAGAGAGAGAGAGAGAGAGAGAGAGAGAGAGAGAGAGAGAGAGAGAGAGAGAGAGAGAGAGAGACAGACAGACAGACAGACAGACAGACAGACAGACAGACAGACAGACAGACAGACAGACAGACAGACAGATCGGTTAGATAAGTTTAAAACAAAAACAAAAACAAAACAAAAACAAACCGAACGTGAAACAAGCCAGAAAAGTGAACTAACAAGGTACACTTCATTAGAGCTCTGCCGCTGAGAATCTTAACATCCAAGAACTAACAGTTTATGAACGAGAATGATTTCTTTGTGAAAGTTGACAAATGTAAATAACACCTGAACGATTTTACATCGAAGCATTTTTTCTCTATCGTCGGTCGGTCAAATCTGTCAGTATTATAAAAAGTTCTACGTCACAAACAGGTGAACAGCTGCTGAGACGACTGTGGCAAGTCAGAGAACACTTAGATTTCAGTAGGCTACATCCAGCGCGCCCTTGCTTGCCTTGTTTGATATCTATGTCAGTGTCGTCTTATCAGTTCCTGACTTAGCCTCGGTACTCACACACGTGTCGTCTTATCAGTTCTGTAGTCTGCACGACACAATGTCAGAAGTTGAAAAAGTAAAAACACTTGTATTTTCCCGTCTGGTCTTGTTTTTCTCTGCTTGGAAAAACAGCTACAGGTGAAACCGGGTGGGGTTTTGCTCCTCCTACCTACTTGAGCAGTCAGCCGATGTTTGAAGGCCAAACCATGTCCGGTTTACAGCCAACCAACTTCCCCATTCACCGGCTTGTTTTGCACAGAGAGGCGCTGACGCTTCAAATATTTCCTACAGATGTTGATTCATTCTTGACCCATTGTACAGAGAGGCGAGAGTAATAACAACGGTTCCTTAGCAAAGGAACAGCCATAGCCCGTAAATCTACGGTACAGATTTATAAACTCTTGCTTAGACCGTATATAGATGGATAAACTAAAGGGAATAGAAATAAAGAGAGAGACTGCTTGACTGAATTGGCTTCTGCCTAAACTCTTTATTCTTGAGTATTAACTCAAAGATAATGATTTTAGGCAGAATCCCTTGTTAAAACACAATAACAACAAAAGCATCCATAAAGTATAAATGTAAAATCCTAATCCTGTCGTGGCGGGGGGGATGCGCGTGTACATGCGGGAAGAAGTGAGGAATAGAGTGAGGTAAGTGATGCCTTATTAAATTAGTTTGTGTATTTTGTAATGTTTCACGTCCAGCGCTTTAAGCCTCACACATGTATTATAGAGGGATCCGGCGCCTTAGAATCTATTTTTTTAAATGTTATTATTATTATCATCGCGCTTAAAACTGATTAACACCATCAATGTTATTGTCAACATCAATACTAGACTAATATTACCAGGCAAAATTGATGCTTTTAATGCATACTTGTTGCTGATGGCTCTTTTTCGGCCAACAAGTATACACCAGAGCCGTCCAAAAGACAGGATCTTTATCTGATGACGGCTCTATAGAGCCTGTTTTTTTTTTGTTTTTTGTTTTTATGGGACTTTAATCACGAAGAAAATGAATAAGAAGACTACATCGTTGACTTACAAGATCTTGTTGCTGGCAGTCTCCATTGGCAGTATGTAATTATGTTTCCGCTGAAAGTCAGGCGATTATGTGGTAGGACTTGACTGCAGCTGACAGGTCCCGGGTCAGTGCAGTACGCACGATAAGATCGTGTATGCCGTATTGCATACTCTGCCGGCACCAGCACGGCTTCGTGTTGCCGACTGCCAGCCACGTCAAAGCAGTCATACACACGGACACTAAATAGTCTCTCCAAGGTCGTTTGATTGGCTAACTGTTGCCTTGGAAGTTTGCTAACATTCAGTCTCCAGCTATTTTAGCGGACTGACCGCAAAAAACAAAAGTTCATACGAGCTATGATTGGGGGAGGGGGGTGGAGGTAGAGGTGGTAGGGGAGGTGGGGGAGGGGGGGGGAGGGGGGGGGGACGACGAGAGCGATGTTTTGATTAAAAAGAAAAATCCCGACATATATTATCCTGTAAATCATTAAACTGATACCTAGACAACAAAAGTTGAATCACGTGACTTGAACTTGACTTAGAATTTGCCATAATATTGTATTATATCAATTTCAGGGAAGTCTCAATAGCGAGTATAGCCTCAATCTGCGTTATTCGCGATACTAAAAATAATCTTTGATATATGGGATGTTTAATGTTTTGTACCAAATGAATTTTTGCACGAGATCAATAAAGTTGTACTGTTTGAGACGCCCAGTGGTTGCTTGGGTGATCCGACGCCATTGGCCTCTTGGGGTAAATCAGGGAACGAGCTGGTGTACTGTGGCTTGTGAGGCCGTCTCCGGACACGTCTCAGAGGATGTCTTACAAATAAATGTTCAGCTGGAGACAGGTCTGACGCTGTCCATGTGAGAGTCGTGATTCTGCGAAACTGCAGGTCATCCTGGACAACACTTGAAGTTCACGATGGAACAAAGTGCATTGTCGTCTTGAAAGATGAACGCATTCCCGACGGGCGTGGGGCACAACAATAGGCTCAGGGACATTATTTCTGTAGTGTAGCGCAGTGACATTCCCCTGGCAGTTGTGGAGTTCTGTCCTCCCAGCCACGGTGATCCCTCCCCAAACCAGGACACCAGCTCCCACTCCTATAGCGGTCGTGAGCAATCATGGCTGGAGGACGGTAAAGCTTCATTCACTCTAGGCCCTTTACCGTCCATCATGACAAGCGAGAACGACTTTCAACTAGTGATAGTTGCCATTCAACACAATGTTCAGCAGCACAATGTTCGCACGACCAGCACGCAGCTGAGCAACGTGAAGACGGTTTGAACTGTTTGAGTACTGACCTCAACTCCTGTGGCACGAAAAATACTGCTGCTGCTGCAGATGAGTTGCGTTCTGGGTTCGATTTCTCAAGGCGTTTGCATTTAGTACAACAGTTCAGTTGAGTTCACGAGTCAGTGTGACCCAATGTGTATTAGCATTAATTTCTTGGCAAAACCACCTGTCGCGCTGTAGACTGTGAAAGGAATATTATAATTATACACTTTTCATCTTCCAGGTCTGGTGCACGATCCCCGACACTTCGGCAAACTGTGATTAACATGGTAGTTGCAATATCACATGGCACCATCGTCTAGAATCAGATAGCAAGTGAAAAGGGAACGGCTCGTTTGGATCTATTTTAACAGAAAGGGAAATATTTACGTTGTGTAAACTTTTCTCCTCAGACACCCAAGACAGAATGGACAGACAAATACATGTACTGGCATCTGTGTGGGTTTTATTGAGATGACATTCCTGTTATTATAGTTGAGTGATTTTATGTCTACATGGCACAAGGCTCTGACATATACTGGCCTCTGGTAACAGCATGGGACATAAGTAACATGTTAACAACATTAAGTGACCAGGCCTAGAAAAATGATGGCAAAAATAATTATCTAAAAGTCGTCTTTATAACAGAGGCCACTACTGGCACTATGTCTATAACAAAGTGTTCTCATGAAAAATACCCATAAATAACTGCATGACCTCCATCATTTACAGACTCTCTTTTAGGATGCCCACAACAGTAAACATACTTCGGTAACTTGCACACTTGGTAAATAAAATTAGGCAAAAGGGCTGAAATATTTGGGAACAAGGAAACCATTAAGCAGAAATTTTACACACACACACACACACGGATAGCTCAGTGGCTAGAGTACCAGACTTGTGATTGAAAGGTTGCAGGTTCATATGCGCTCCCCCATCTCTCAGAAGTTTCTCCAACGTTGCCCTTAAAAAGGTTCCAATGTTCGTCTGATTGACGATGGCCCTCTCTCGTCCTTTTAAGGAAGATCGTCTTTCAACGCCTCTCTCCTTCAGGCGACCAATGGTGTGATGTCCTTGGCTTTGTGCCCGCAGGTAGTGTCTCAAGCTTACAGCATTGAGCCCTCTGCTTGACCTATTCAAGACTTGCCCCGTCCCAGTCTGCATCCCATTGTGTCTTTCACGGCTTCTTGGAGTGGTTTGCGGAGATTTTCGACGGCACTGAAGTATGCTTTGAACTGCTTCACTTTCTGCGTGGTTTGCATTGGTGGTCTCGAAGGTGGTTCCGAGTATCACTCGCATAGCCTCGTTCTGCACTCTGTCCAGCTTTAGCAGATTTGCCTGTGCCATTGGTTTAAGCAAAGTTTATTTACATTCATAAAAATATGGAAAATCAAAATCATTGCATGAGCATTAAACAAGCTAAGTTCACGCTCACAAGATTGATTTACTAATTCATTTTGCAACAACGGGTATTTTTATGTTAAATAACATGAAAACAACAGAAAATCAGTCAAAAAATCAAGAGAGAGAGAGAGAGAGAGAGAGAGAGAGAGAGAGAGAGAGAGAGAGAGAGAGAGAGAGAGAGAGAGAGAGAGAGAGAACTCGAACTCGAAAACTTTATTTTACAAGGATTGTAGTTTAGGTTCAGTCAAAAACCTGTCTAACAACTAGTCCTTGGTAAGCTACTGATGAATAGATATCAAATTACAGGCGTTATTTATATTCATATAGGCATGAATGAGTGAGTGAAACGTTATACATGAGAATTTCCACACAAAACTTAGCATGCTTACAGCACCAGATGAACACATGCCATACATCATTCAGTTACATATTATGAGCATACGATGAGCATATTATCAGCAAATGAAGCAGCAGAACATCTGATCAGTTCATATGACTAATATTGGAAATGAAAACAGAAGCATCAATGTTTATCTTATAAAGAACAGTAAGGGAGGAGAGGGGGAGAAGAAGAAAAAAGAGAGAGAGAAAAAGAAGAAGAAAAAAAGGTGGGGGGTGGGGGGGGGGGGGGGGTGGGGGGTGGGGGCACTCTCACAAGCAGTCGGAAGCACTGGGCGGAGTTGTATGGGTGTATAAAATAGGTCTCAAATGACCAGTCGCTGCAATGGCAATCACTCGAAAACCTCAATCTCTCTGTCTGAGAGAGACATAGAACTAGAACTAGAGCTCTAAAACTTTATTTTTCAAGGATTGTAGTTTAGGTTCAGTCAAAAACCCGTCTAACAACTAGTCCTTTCGAAGCTACTGATGAATAAATATGAAATTACAGGCATCATTTATATACATACAGGCATGAATAAGTGAGTGAAATTCCATACATGAGAATTTGCACACAAAACATAGCGTGTTCACAGCGCCAGATGTACCCATCAGTCAGTTATACACCAATTCAACATCACTCAATTCAACACCAGTATTGGAAGAAAAAAAGCAACAACAACAAAAGCAAAAAAAAGCACTCAATGCTTATCTTATAAAGAACAATAAGAGAGAGGGGAGGGGGGGGGCCAACCTAGGGGGAAGGATTTCGGAAAAGGGGAAAAGGGGGGAGGGGAGAGAGAGGGGAGAGAGAGAGAGAGAGAGAGAGAGAGAGAGAGAGAGAGAGAGAGAATGAATGAATGAATGAATGAATAAACTTTATTTTACGAAACAACTATTAACTAAGGATACAATGAGCTACAGTATGTTGAGTACATGTACATTAATACAAACCATTTTAAAAAATGGACATCAGTAAACCGAGAAAAAATAAATTGATCTTTAAAAAAAATTAAATAAATAAAATATAAAATTAGCTTGATCTGGGGAAAACACATACACGCCCCACGCACAAAAGATTAAGAACATGTTTGTCATCAAAAACTACATGCACAAAGAGCACAGACACACAAAATGTATGGGCTCCCGGGAAGGGGGCACAACACAGGGGACAGGAATTTATATATATATAAAATTATATATATATATATATATATATATATATATATATATATATATATATATATATATATATATATATATATGATTATGGTTTCACGTAACACCTAAGAGAGATAACATATGAAGCGTAAGACGCTTTTTAAACACTGAAGGACTGACTGGAAGCCTCAATTCGCTGGGCAATGAGTTCCAGAGAGCAGGACCAGAATAAACCAGGCTGGACTTGAATAAATCTATCCTTGGTATTGGCAATTTAGTTTTCCTTGATAAATTTTCCTCGAACTTTGATTAATCAATAATTTTGTTGATAGATAAATCGGTGCCCTACCCGATACAATTTTGTGCAAAAACCGCTTTGTTACCCATTAACCTAGAAGATAGCGGGAGAATTTGAGCCGCTTTGTAGTCTTTATCGGTAAGGCTAGTTCGTTTTAGAAGAAAAAATTTTGATTGCTCGCCTGTGTAGGACTTCAAGGGTTTTTGAAAAGAGTCACTTGCTGAGCCCCAAAAGAGTTGAAGCATAATCTATAACTGAATGTGTGTTTGGGAAAAAACTTTTTCGGGCATGAAAGTTAAGAAAATGCTTTATTTTTGCTGATTGGTAGATTTTTTTGCCGTAGTTTTGCACAGGTCACGAATGGGGGGGCCCCAGGCCAGATTATTGTCTATTTTTTTGGATCACTGACCTCAGTTATTTGTTGGTTATCAACGGAAAGGTGCGCAGATGGTGAGTGCAGTAGTTGTCGCTTCTGACGCGTCGTTAGTATCATGTACTTCGTTTTTGACGGGTTAAGAGACATATGATTAAGATGTGTTCATTTAACAACATCAGAGAGACATGACTGGAAAACAGATGTTATTGCAGGTACATCCTGTCCAGAGGTGTGAATTGTCGTGTCATCTGCTAACATGTCACATTGTGCAGAAGGGATATGTTAAAGTAGGTCGTTTATATAGATGGAGAACAGGAGAGGTCCTAGGACAGATCCTTGAGGGACTCCAAATAAAACTGTTTTAAAATTTTCCGACTGATTGTCTTTGGGAAACCCTTTTGGAGGCGGCTGTTGAGGAAGGAGCAAATCAAACTAAGGGTGCTCGCTGATAGGCCGTAGAGGGTTAGTTTTTTTAGAAGTAGGTCATGATCGTTTAAACGTCAAAGGTTTTAAACAAAGTAAATGAACAAGGCCCCACAAATTTTTTTGTTGATTTCGGATAGCCAGGTGTCGATCAGTTCTTTTAAAGGGCCCAGGAGTGGTTTGGTCTGAATCCTGATTGCTTTTCATAAAACAAGTCATTAACAAGAAAATGCTTCATAACATGTTCGTTAATATGTTTTTCTAACGGTTTTGACAAAATAGGTAATATAGAAATGGGTCTAAAGTTTGAAGGATTCGATTTGTCACCAGATTTGAAGGGGGGAAATAACTTTTGTTTCCCTTAAAAACCGGGGGGAAAAGGTGTTCTTGTCAATACAAAGGTTATATATAAGGTTAGAGTTTAAACAATAAAACCGAGAGACGCAGTATTTTCCCGTCAGTGCCTTTTGTGTTTGATTGCTTTAAATGACAAAGATTTATACACTTCCCTGACTGTCATAAAAGGGAGCGCATTGGCTTCATGGCTAAACTTTTTTGTGCAATACTGTTCCAGCACTGTTAGTTTGTTGATGGGGAATTATCTGTTTTAATCACTTTACTGGCAACACTGAAAAAATGGTTGTTTAAGTCATCGGGGGAAAATTCCACTAGTAGTGCTAGTATTCACTGGTGCGTGTTTATTAGTGAGTAGCTTAATGGCTCGCCACGTGTCTTTTGAATTCTTGCTGTTTGCCAAAATGTTAGAAAAAAAAAATTTTTTTTTGAGTCTCGGATCATGTAGATGACTTTATTTCTTTGTTTTTTGTATTCATCAAATAGTTTCAGTTTTAGAAGATAATCTCTGTAACACATTGCATCCAATACTTCCGATGTCAGCCATCCGGGTTTGAAGGAGTATTTGATTCTCCTCTTTTTCTGAGGAGCATGTTTGTCAAGGACTTTAAGAAACACTGAATACCAAGTCTGGATCAGTATGATTGTATACGTTATCAAAGGGAGCATTGTTTAAGAACTCGCTTTCGTCAAATCTGGCAAAGGACCTATATGTTAAGTGGGAATGTCCCACCTTGGGAATCTTTACCCCTTTTTTTTTGACCAAGTGCAGCAGATGGGATAGTGGTCGCTGACGCCGATTACTGGCACACAGGTTTCAAGGATGTGCGCGATGTCAGTTGAGTAGATATGATCAATGAGCGTTTTTGATGAAGGTGTGACCCGGGTTGGGGTGCTAACAGTCTGAGAGGGGTTTAAAAAAGAGAGAATACGTCTGACCACGGTTTGTTGGCTTTTGATAGATCAATATTGAAGTCACCCATTAAAATAATTTCTTTGGATTCATTGACACGAATTTGTCAGTCCAGTTTGCAGGTTCTGAAGGATTTCGATATAGAAACCCAACCAGGACTGGAGAAGTTTTTGCAGTTTGACTTCCAGCCAAATACACCCCTTAC
Source organism: Alviniconcha marisindica (assembly GCA_018857735.1). Taxonomy (NCBI): domain Eukaryota; kingdom Metazoa; phylum Mollusca; class Gastropoda; family Provannidae; genus Alviniconcha; species Alviniconcha marisindica. The sequence continues at coordinate 191,494 of JABMCL010000108.1, read as the reverse complement.
CCCATACTTTTCAAACTCAGTAAGACGTGTAACAGACATAGTTTCATGGACATAGACAACGAGGGGGGTTTCTCTTTGAATTTGTGGATCTTTTCTAATAACATGGAATCCTTCTATAGCTATCTCTTTATCATCCATGTGGTTATTGAGCCTTGATTCAGAAAAACAAAATATATAAAAACCCCCTGCCATAGGGTTTACTATTGTGGACAATGTGAGAGGCATCTGACATTTTATTTATCAGATGATTAATGTTCAGGTCCCCAAAATACGAAGACCATCCTTGAGAGGCCAATGGTCGCTAGTGGCATAAGTCATAATGATCAGATTTATAAAAATAATATTCAGCTTTAAACAAACAAAAATTCAACAAACAAGCAAAAAACAGCTATAACAAAATACAAATTTCAGTAATTCACGAGAGATGGGAGGAAATCCAACAACAACAACAACAAAAATGTGTGAAAAAACCCCTTTATATCGTATTACAGGTACAAGTTATAAGGGCGGGAGAGATAGTCACAAAAATCACGAGAAGATACAGCGGAAGTTCGTTGGATAATCCTGTCCCTGACAACCTCCCGAGACTAGAACACGGGACCAAACAACAAAATCCAGAAAATAGCAACTCAACCTGTCTTCACGGCCGTGCTATGAAAGGTAGCTGTACAACAACGGCAACGGTTTCTGTGGACGTTAAGCACCATGTTTACTAACGGCAATTAAGGAAGGATGCTCAAACCATAAAAACAGCAACGTTAAGCAGACTGATAAATTGGGACCAAAAGCTGCGCAATCATTTGTAATATTGCCGCAGGGTTATAAAAAAACCCGGGGTTCCCCAGGGGTGTTTGGAGGTGACACGTTTCCCTGATCACGAGGTGAGGAAGCCTGAGGCGGACAGCGTAATGTTTCATGGCGGAGTTGTTCGACTGGCGAACCATTGTTTCCCGTCGGATGGTGTTTGGAGAACAGGCTGGTAAAGAATCGGGTTGGCACAACTTTTTACTGCTTCGGAGTAGAGCTGCCGTTGTTCCTGTGGAGTGTTTTTGTTGGAATGACTGGTGTCATGGGACACGACTTTGGTATCGAGGTGGCGAGGCGAGTGGCGAGGCACAGCTTGTTCTTTGAGCCTCGCTGTTGTCTTTCCTGCAAACCTGAAGTTCCAGGCCAGGCTGATTATTCCTCTGTGACTCGGGTGTTTCTGGTCTTTATAGAGTGCTTGTCGTGGGGCGCCGGTTTGTGTCTGGAATGTTACGGTGTTGTCGATGTACTGAACACCCGTAGAACGCACACTGACAGCAGTGCGTTGTTTGATTGGGAGATGTTCAGCCTGACTGAGCGACTGGCCCTGCAGGACGGGGGGATGCTGGACGCTCGCAGGGAGGCCCGGGGGTATGCCCGCCGAAACAAACTCACCAAATCAAACCAGGACTTCTCGGAGACAGGTCCGTGGTGCACTGAGTTCACTCCCACGTGGAAGATTACTTCTTGCATCTGTACCTTGGGGGGTTGTTTGCGTAGCCAGGCGGCTAAGTCTTCGCAAGTCATGCCCGGAACACAAAGTTGCACTCGTGGGTGTAATCTTTCTAATGTCTATGTCTTTCAGCACGCTGTCACCGACCAGTAACATCGACACTGGGGGGTCATCAAGGGAGCATCGGAAGAGTTGCTCTCGGGGGGCCAGGCGGTGGTCAGTTACATCGTGACCTTTTGTGCTCGGTTTGCCCTTCCCACTTTCATTGAGGACTGGACTAGCACGAGTCTGCTGTACATCCGGAGAAGGGGTGGGTGTCGTCTGGTCTGTGTCAACGGCGGCGAGTGACGCAAGTGGACCAAAGGAGTTATGAGTTGAGACCGCCATACACTCGCGGCCAGAAGCAGGCGGGGGTGGAGGGGTGCCGGCATGGGGTTGGGAGGAGAGGGTAGTGCATCTATCTTGTTGATCTGATAACGACAGAGTGGCATTGAGACTGGAGAGGGGATCAGACCCAGCCAGCTGGTCGGAAGAGAGGGGTGCATGGCGGTTGGAGTGGGTGAAGGGAGCGGACGGAATTCGGGGAGGGGGGTAGCAGGGTGTTGGAGAGGAGGGGATGATGATGTTGCTGTGCCAACTCGGAGAGAGGAGCAGAGGAGGAAGTTGAAATTCCTTCAAGAGTTGTGATCCTATCCTGAAGGGCACTGTTTGCCGCCTCAAGAAGAGCCAACCGATTAAGGACGGCAGCGAACGAGGCAGTGTGAGCCCTCTCGATGTTCACATCAAGAGTCGCCAGCATTTGTTGCGTGGTGTGTTGACCACACATGCTGCACTGACTGACAAACTGTGACAACTGACACAAATGGGCGCCTCAGAGGTGTTGATGGTTGCCGCTGCCGTCGCCCCAGTCTGGTCCGCCAGATCAGTGGAGGTGTCGGAGGACGCTGTCGAGGCACTGGTCTGGTCCGCCAGGTCTGGTCTGGTGTCGGAGGGCGCGGTCTGGGTCGTGGTACTGGTCGGGGGTACTGGTGGTGTCGGAGGACGCTGTCGAGGCACTGTGGTGGGGGGTCGAGGTCGAGGTACTGGTCTGGTCCGCCAGACCAGTGGTGGAGGTCGAGGTATTGGTCTGGTCCGCCAGACCAGTGGTGGCGGTCGAGGTACTGGTCTGGTCCGCCAGACCAGTGGTGGCGGTCGAGGTCGAGGTACTGGTCTGGTCCGCCAGACCAGTGGTGGAGGTCCTGGTCTGGTCCGCCAGACCAGTGGTGGAGGTCGAGGCACTGGTCTGGTCCGCCAGACCAGTGGTCGAGGTCGAGGTACTGGTCTGGTCCGCCAGACCAGTGGTGGAGGTCGAGGTACTGGTCTGGTCCGCCAGACCAGTGGTGGAGGTCGAGGTACTGGTCTGGGCCGCCAGACCATTGGTCGAGGTACTGGTCTGGTCCGCCAGACCAGTGGTCGAGGTCGAGGTCGAGGTACTGGTCTGGTCCGTCAGACCAGTGGTGGTGTCGGAGGCGCGGTCGAGGTAATGGTCTCCAGACCCGTGGTGGCGTCGGACGGCGCTGTCGATGCATTGGTCTGGTCAGCCACAGTGGCGGCGTCGGACGCCGTTGCCGAGGTTGTCGTTGCCACGGTGTGGGTAGTCGCTACTGCAGCCGAGGGGTGGGTGGCGGCCGCCGAAGTGAAGGTGGCGGTGGCTGTAGTCGAGGTGTTGACGAGCGCTGCCAGAGGGCTGGAGGTGGCAGCAGTCGCAGTCCGCACCGGCAGAAGGACTTGCGAGCCACGAGCAGGTAGTGACTGCCGGTAGGCCTCCTCCCCGGAGAGGACCACCGACTTCCTGGGTGTGGTGTGCGTGCATTTCTGCTCCGGTATATAATATCCATGGAAGTCGGGCAGAACGAGGGGCAGGTCTCTGCACTCAGACAGACACGTGGCACTGTCAGCCCGACGGGCGTCCAGATTGTGCACCAGGCACCGCACCCTGTCAAACTCTTCCTGCGCCCATTTCATGGTGTCATGGCCTTGAACCAGGACACTGGGAGAGGCCTTTGCTGGGTTGTACAGAGAGAGAGAGAGAGAGAGAGAGAGAGAGAGAGAGAGAGAGAGAGAGAGAGAGAATGCTCTTATGCCAATCTTGTTTAGGAAGGTTTTTCCCCCCATGGCAAAACACCAAATATAAATGAGTTCCTATTGCTGATATGTTTGGATCTCCTTGCAGGAGGGTAGAAATATTCATCAAATTTGCATGGAGTTTGAATATGGTGTTTTGACGTACGTGTGTAAAACGTGGGCAGTGTAGTATGTAGTGTTCAGATGTATCTTTTCTTTCTCCACAATCATAAGAGCTATTTGTTGCTAAGTGTCTGTTTAATAGGTCTTAACTTAAGTCGCTCATGCCAAAACGAAATTTGCAATGTGATTTTCGACTACCGTTGTAAAAGAAAGGCGGAGGATTTGTGTCATTTCTGGTGAGAAAGTTTTTAACTTAACAAATTGATTTTGTTCGCTGCACGTTTTGTGGTAAATTATTCCACAGCGTAGTTGTTGATGGGAAAAATGATTGCCTGTAAGTCTCAGTTTTATGTTTTGGTGCCTGTCGTTGGCGTGGTCGTCGTCGATGGTATGGATTAGTTGAAGCAAGTGGGGGTATTTTCGGGGTATTTTCTTGGACAATTTTGTGTCTGAAGCGTCTTTCTCGTAAAGTTGTGAACCTTGATTCAATGTATAGTTTCTGGTGACTTGTTCGCGAACAGCACCTATAATGGTTCTTATTGCATCAAGGTGTAGACTTTCCAGATCTTCTTTGCCCTGATATAACCACAATGGTTGACTGGGCGTAAAACACCAAAAACACCAAGTTATTTACTCCAGATCTTCTGCTAATTTTAGACTACAATTATCCCAAACGACGTCGGCGTAATCTAACTGTGGTAATATAAAAGTCCTATACATGGTTTCTTGAGATTTTCTGCTAAGACGATATTTAAACGATTTTAGGCAAGCGACTTGACATCTACATTTTGCAATTAACGTTTTATCAAATGCTGTTATCAAGTGCGGCTTTGCCTCACCTGACGCCTTATGGAGGTAGAACTGGGGGTCCAGATCTACCCTGGCTGCGGTTGCCCTGGCACCGATGTCCACCCCGTCAGCGTTGGTTGTCAGCAGGTCGTGCAGGAGCTCTCTGATTCCTAAATGTTATGGGTATCTTCTAAAATAGTCCTTCCAAAATTCAAGGATTGAAATTGGTGGTAATGTTCATCAGTTCTGTCTTCCTTTCGTTAAACTAAATTTTCCATTTATTTGCCAATTGCATTATTTTATCAAGACCACTGTTTAAAATGTCAGCTCGGATGTGTGGATTTTCCAAGCCCAAACACATACTAGTGTCATCTGCGAAAAGCTTAATAGCCGATTCAATGTCTTCAACAATGCCATTTATGTAGATAAGGAACCGAAGAGGTCCTAGGACTGACCCCTGTGGGACACCTGCAGGTTACAGTTAACTAATCAGATCTGCTACCGTGGAGTCCCACAGCCTGTTTACGTTCGGCCGAACAGTTTTCGAACCAATGAAGTAAAGTGTCTCTAATTCCAATAGTATGCAGTTTCCGTAGTAAGCCACGGTGCCATACTTTATCGAACGCTTTAGAACTGTCAAAGAAAATTACTGGAGTAGTTATTTCGCTGTCAAATGACTCACAAAAGTCATCGTATATGCTTAGTAACTGGTACACGGTTGAATCGTTTGGAGTGAATCCTGACTGTGACGGTGTTATTATCTGGTTTGTGTTTAAGTTAATTAGACACATGACGATGCACACATTTTTCTAGAGTTTTTCCTACGTAGTTTAGCAAAGATATAGGACGATAGTTAGTACACTGTTTTCGTTAACCACCCCCTGATGACGGTTCCCACAGGTTGCTGATAGCGGTTCCACAGGTTGCTGATGACGGTTCCACAGATGATGGTTCCACAGGTTGCTGATGATGGTTCCACAGGTTGCTGATGACGGTTCCCATAGGTTGCTGATAGCGGTTCCACAGGTTGCTGATGGTGGTTCCCATAGGTTGCCGATGGCGGTTCCCATAGGTTGCTGATGGCAGTTCCACAGGCTGCAGATGGTGGTTCCCATATGTTGCTGATGGTGGTTCCACAGGCTGCTGATGGCGGTTCCACAGGCTACTGATGGTGGTTCCCATAGGTTGCTGATGGCAGTTCCACAGGCTGCTGATGGTGGTTCCCATATGTTGCTGATGGTGGTTCCACAGGTTGCTGATGGCGGTTCCACAGGCTGCTGATGGTGGTTCCAAGGTCTGATGACGACAGTCTGCTGACGGTGGTTAAGTCTCCTGATGGCGATTCCACAGGCAGTGAATTATATATACTTTCATGGGCAATAACACTTGCAGTGGCTTTGCTTTGTTTTATACTGATAATAATCCCAGCCACTGATTTGGGGGGAGTGATGTCCAGCACAGAAGTGGAATCTTTTATATAGGTAATTGAAATTTATGCAAATATATGCAAAAGTTAAATAAATACTAAAATGTTTATTATCCGAAAGCTTCAGTAGAGACACTAGCAGCTGTTAATATGTTATAAACTTTACGTATTTCTTTAGCCTTTTTGTCAACAGTTCAGGAAACTGTTTAAAATTAAAAACATTAATTGCTAGATCCTGCAAATATAGTCAACATATATATTGTGAAGTACACAAAACTGATGTGGGGAGGAAATGGGACACTTTCGTGTGTGGGGAAAGCATTTTTTCCTTCTACAATGGAATTTGTTTGCTAAAACTGACTTATTAGAACACAAACTCTTAACTGAATGATCACCCTTTGAATTTTGATTCAGTGAGTTTTATTTCAAGGCCACATTAAACTTAGTGTGTACATGCACATGCATGCCTCACAAGCCCACACCCACACACAAAGAGAATGCATGCACATAAAAACATACACAAATATATCCCTGGCATGTACAACACACATACTTCAAGCAATAAATTGATATCAAAGTAGTAAATGTCAGCCGTCCATGACAGATCAGCTTCATGTGCTCACATTGTGTAAAGATATTTACTTTCAGCAAGCCTCCACAAAGTATATGTACCAGCTTGGTATTCTGACTGAATCAGCATAAAAGCAACACCCAAAGTTTTTTTCAGCAATGCTCTGTCCTTGTGGTTAAGAATTATTCATTGCGATATCACAGCACTAAAAATTTACAAGTCACTGAAGAAAACTGGGTAAAAGAAATGCAATGCTTATGTACACAATATTAGTAATAAATCATTTTCATAAAGTGCCATTCCCTAACCCAAGTTAAACTAACTGTGCTATACAAACAACTCATGACAAAGACCATTTACATACAGTTCAATAACCAAAGTATCACATTCTGCCATAAACACAGAAAAATTTGTTGTGTCGTGAGACAAACCTGGATAGCAGAAACAATATTTAATAATAACCTAACATTTTCTCTACTCCACTTCAGTAGCCCTTCACACTCTCTCCATCCCCTGTCCTCTCTGACATTAAACTTTTCCTCCCGCACCCACCCCCATTCTCTCTCGCACATGCACCCACCCATCATCGCCCTCACAAATCTAATTTACACACTCACAACACATTGTCTACCAAACAGTAACTATAGTTTTGCAAGAAACAACTTCAAAAGAAAAGAAAAGCAAAACAAACAATAACTGGTTTTGCAAAAAACAACTCACACTACTTTAAAGTTGAACTTGGCAAGACAGACATATAGAAAAACAGCTTCTTCCCAAGTATTGTGAGAGACTGGAACAACCTGGATTAATCGACAGTCTCTGCCAAGTTGATTGAGGAACTCCTCTCAATTCATGATCAGAACTAAAAAGAGACAGACTGACCATTCTTTAACATTTGATTTTTGGATAATTTGTGCTCTCCTCATTTCTTCTCTCTGCATATACATATGCCAGAAGTGGTCCTGTCATTGACAGTGTCAATGTATTCAATCATGTCTATGTATATATATATATCTACAGTCTGGCAGAAGTGGCAGGAAAATGTTCCCCCTGTTCCATCCCTGTGTTGTTGCAGTGGCATCTAAAAGATCCCACTCATTCTGCCAAAAGTGCTGGCGGCATTTTATAGCTAAACACACATGCACCCTCTATAGGTGGCTTTGAATAACACTGTAAACTGGTGCATGGTTGCACGGTGTACTCAGAACCTGTGTGAAGATGGCATCAGTTTCAAGTGGCACCAGCCGTGTAACAATCAAAACAGCTCTGTAAGTACACCACTCTGAAGGCTATTGAAAATGCACTGTGTATAGCTACAGTCACTCAATTTAGAGTGCAGTGAGTCTCTCAGAAGCAGAGAATAGCGGTATATATTAACAAAAATACATAAAAAAACAATCAATCAGTATATGTACCCATACACACATGCATATATAGATATATGTGTGGAAAAAGATACAGTTTACACACACACTAAAAAACATTGTCCAACATACACATCAACTCCAGCACACTCACACACTCATTAACACAAATTGCGTACACACACATGATGATGAAGTGATGCTTTATGTCCTCAGATGTCAGTTGAGATATTAGGGACAAGTTGTGACCAATGCCGAAGCACGGTGCAATAAATCTTTACGTCCACGGAAACCAGAAGGCTCGTTAGGACGGACAGTCCAGGACGTCCACCTCGACTCTCACACAGCTCCTGAACCATGAGTACACACACATGCAAACACAGGGGTTATAAAGATTTTTAAAAAGCAATGATTCGATCAATTCTGGTGTTGGGAAGAAAAAAAGCCCAGATACAGAGCGGTAAACAAGGGGAGTAAATACTCAGATGACTCACATTCAGGCATAGGAAAAATACAAATTGTTGTCTCCCTTGTGCATCTCACTAGTGATGGCAAGCTTTTTATTTTTAAACGTTTTCTTTCTTTCTTTCACAACATTTAAACAAACAACACACTCACAACATTTAAACAAACAACACACAAGGGAGTTAATTAGTGCTCAAAATATGTAACACAAGTACAACAACCCAAGTCACCTATGGTAAACCAACCAAAAATAGAAAATAAACAAATCACACAAAATGTTGCTGGAAGCAGGGTATACAGGCAATATTAACTCTTAGATGAAGGACCACATATTTGGTCCAATCATGCACAATTAGCATTTTAAAAGATATGGCTGAAATGACATCAGTCCTCACTGTGACCAGGAGCTTAAATATCAAAGCAATCCTTTTGCATGACATTCTGGCTCATGGGTATCACCATACCAGGTATTGTTTACTCTTTCTGGCATTTTGTGTGACCTTGAAGTTCAATCATGGTCATCAAAGAAGGTATAAAAGTGCAAAGTTTAGTGGAGACCATCAACATATATTATATAATTATGTCAGGGTAGAAATTAAAATTGGGACTTCTCCAAATAGAAATCAAAATTGCGATCTCTGCTGCTAGGATTTTAGATCATGCCAGTACAGATCGCAAATTTGATTTCTACGAGGATATCCCAATCTGGATCATACATGAAAAGGATTCTTTCTTTTTTACTGATATAAGTTTTAATAGGTTGAAGTTGGCACTGGAGAAGAGAAAATGTTTATTGACTTCGGCCACTTGTCTGTGTCCCCCTCAGACAGCTGCTGGAGGGCTGGAGAGAGACAAAAATAGTGCACTGCATGCAAACGGAAGTAGCCCACATGGAAGCATCGCATTCCGGCACCTTCCTCCAAGTCTGATTGCAACACCAGTGCTCCCTTCCCGTTGTATTGCTGATGCAACCCAACAGGAAAGCAAAACATCCCCTGAAAAGAAGGCTGGAACTACTGGTCTCCAAAGTGTCAATGTTGGTTCAAAATTTCCAGAATTTCAGAAGATGCAGTTGACATCATCATGTTATCACGGCAACCATGAACTTGTCAAATGTATGACATGTGCATCAAAAAGTGGAGAGAGTACGCTAATGATAGACAGGCAGATCCACTTTCACCCCCTTTAGAGGAAGAGGTCAATTTTCTGGCCAAACTAGTAAGAAACAAGGCATCAATGAGTGCGGTGTAGACTGCCACATCAGCACTCAGCTGTTATCTGTGTCAAAGTGATGGGGTAAGTTTAGTTTTGTTAGCACAGAGCTTGTGTGATGACTGATAAAAGGGGCCTTTGAGTTAAGACAGAAAGACACCTGGAGGGTGCATGTGTAAATACAGTACTTGACAAGTTGAACACTTAGGTTCCAATGGACAAAATGACCTTAAAGGAACTTTAGAAACTGGTCATGCTGATTGCACTTCCGACTGATTGCATGTCACTGAAGGACAAAAAATGTGTAAACACTGTCTTAACATACACACCCAGGAACCTACTAGGTGCCAACTGAACTTCATGCCTTCCCAGACAATGAAAATGTGTGCGTAATAGCAAAAGGCAAGCTCTCTCAGAGGAAAACAATAGTCAATTGTTTATAAGACTGCAGTTTCCACACAAGCCTGTGAACAAAGATACAGTCTCACACTTGATAATGTGGACATTAGCAGCTGCTGCATTGACACTTCCATTTTACTGCCCACAGCACACATGGAGCCAGCACATCAGTAGCAAAGTAGTGTGACACACCGATTTAGGTGATACTGCACGTGGCTGGCTGGTCAACGAAATCCACGTTCACTAAGTTTTACTGTAAACATGTAGGCCCAAGCAGAAAATCAAATAATGGGTCAAGCCATCATTAATTGTTTCATTAACAGGTAGAACACTTACAATTTTTTGAATGATGGATGGTAAACATAGGCCTACACAGAAATATGGTTTATCAGAAGCCATCAGCATCTTATAAGCACTGTTGCTCAAATGTTTTATGGGCACTCCCTGGTGTAGGTTTACACTGGGAGGAGTGAGAATTATAAACAACAAAATGAGACTTAATGAGTAAATTGAAGCACTGTAGGAATTGTGACAAATTCCTGGCGGAAACCAGAATGGGACTGGGAGTGAACAGGCCCACTCATTCTGGAGTAAGTTGGCATTTTACGCCCAGTCAACCAGTGCAGTTATATCAGGGCAATACCCATTCTTGAACCCACCCTAACTAAGAACACATTCAAGAGGGACATAACCTGTGTCCTTCCGCTGCAAACTGCAATGTTTACTTGATGGACTCTCAAGACTGCTGGCTGGCTAGTGGTGCTTATCTCATATTCACTCCTGTTCTGGTTTCTACCAGGAATTCATCAGAATTCCAATAATGCTTCACCTTTTTTGGTTAGTCTCACTTTGTTGTTTATAACTATCAAAGATGTCTGTACCAATATCTGTAATTGATTCTGATGATGATGTGGGTGTTGCAGCATTTGTAGTGCTTGATGCAACTGCTAAAGAACAAAGAGAAACAACAAAGGAAGCCCATCATGTCAGTTTTCAAGCATAAAATGTCTGAGGCCTTTCATGCACTTCTGCAAGAAATGGCTATTGAAACAATTAAGATTAAGAAAGCAGACCAACTGGAAAAGAAAAGAAAAACAAACAAACAAAAAACATGCACTTGCTTCAACAGCCAATTCTGGACTAAATTTTCTGTGAGAATGAGACCAAGTCCATCTGCCACACCTGACTAAAGGGTGTGCAACGGCTTGGAACACTTTGGCGGGTATGCATAATGTGCTGTCAGCCCACCTCTGAATCCAAAACCAGTCTGTCAGAAGCATTCTTCAGTTTTTACAAAGTTTCTTCACAGGATTGAAACTACAATGGTCAAACAGTGTGTGATGAATGGTGTTTGGATTACCTGTTTGGTGTTCAGAAATCTTTAAATACAGCTCATCAAGCCATATTGGAAAGGCCTTATCACTGATCATTACATAAAATCCCCCCTCCCCCCCCTTTTTTAAAATATTTTTTATATGAGCCTTTGTGATGACCCTCTGTGTCTGGACATAAATACTTCTTCAGATTTAAGTTTTCTCTGAATAAACCTAACTTTTTCCTAAAGTGCATGCATCAATGAGATAATAAAGATGAACTTGATGCCAAAAGCGGATTTTGAGTTAATAAAAACATGACCAATTGAGTCAATTTAAGTTTTACTGTCTTGTTGTAGATGGTGAAAATTACCCCCCCCCATGGCTATTGTTAAAATTAAAACAAACATTGTGTCCTGTGTCGCATCTGACAGATTCACACAGTGTTTGTCTTTAAATGTCTTTTTTCAGAATTGTTGCATCACGTGATCTTTTTAAGACCTGAAATGTATAATAAAAAATAAAACAACAACAAAAAACAAACACCCCAATCTTTTAAATTGTGTTACTTGCATTTAAAAAACCCTGTAATGTCCACCTTCTCAGCAGCATCTTTTGGCACAGCCTCATATGGGAGTTATGAATACATATATTAAAAAATACAGACCGTCACAGTTTGTACAAAATGACCATCTACAATGAGGAAGTAAACTTTCATGTGAGATTTTACAGTGTGTCTGTGTTTGTGCGCACATGCATGCATGCATATGTGTGTGCGTGTGTGTGTTATGAAATAATAACAATAAAAGTATTTGTAAAGCACAAAATCTTGTCCCTAGAGACTATTCTAAGTGCATACACATGCACACACACACACACACACATGCACGCACGGACGCATGCACACACACACACACACAGATCACAATGAACCTTATTAATTACATAAACACACAACCCTGTTTGTTTTGAAATGTCTCATGCTTGAGAAAAAGTGGTGGTATAAGTTGAGAGATCCATTTCTAGACAGAGCAAAGCAATTTCTGCTGATTGTTGACATATTATTAGAAATATCAGGAATTCCATATAACATCATTCAAAATTCAAGCTGTATGCTATCACAAACCACTCTGACCGACATTATGTGTCAAGTTTTTCTCTGTGTTTGTGTCCCCATTTCTGTTGTTGCCAGACATGTGTCAATAAGTTTCATCAGTTTCTGAACTGCCCCGGTCCACATTCTCGTCCATGTGGCCTGCTGGTCGCTGAAAATCAGGATCTTCAGGGTTCACTGATTGGAAGTTTGCTGTGCTGGGAGCCGCATGAATTCGCCGGACCAGCTTCTTGTCCAGGTTGGGCAGTTCATCTTGATCCACGCTGCTGGCAATGGCCTCCACCAGTGTGTTGAACAGGTCCCAGCGATCTGCGTACACATGGTGCCCAGCCCCCCTCAGTATCTGAAACAAAAGTCAGAAACTTTCAAATAAATAATAACAAGACCAGTAAATGGCAATGCCACTTGCATAGCAACATGCTACCTGATACACATCATAAATAATAAATAAGGACAATACACGACTGCAGATGGGACAAGAAGTGGAAGGTTAAAACAGGATCACCACATGGAAAAGAAGGCAACCCCTGAACTGTGGGTACAGCAAATATGTAGACCTGAGCAACTCTTAAGCAGATCAAGGTGGGTGATCCAGGTGCCGAGGCAGGTGCATTTTTGGCAGGATGTGGCCCTGACAGACAGGCAAGGCGACACTGGACTAGTACTGATGCACCTACAACCATGCCAAGTTTGGTATGAGTGGTTCTGAACATGCAGAATGGAGAAACAGAGGATCAGAACCCTCACTTTGACCTTGATGATGACGACAGCTTCTAAACCTTTTGCACAGACAGCATTCTGGCTTGTCTTAATGCAAAACTACATGTATACCAAGTTTGGTTGCAAAATATTTTGCTATTCAGAACATATCATATTGTCATTTTTTCGAGAATCTGAATCTATGGTGTGACCTTGGCCTCAATTCACAATCCAAACTTTTCACATGCAATCGTCACTTGTCACAAATTTGGCTGCGAAAAGTTAAACAAGAATTTTTATTCACTGATGTTCTTTCTGTGTTTCAGAAAATAGTCTCACATTTGGCATTGTGTGCAAAACAACAACAAAGAAACAAAAAACAGTGCTTAAATCTTCTTCTTTTTTAAATCCCAAATCTTGACCCTGAATAACTAGTACTACCATCTGGTGTCAAACCTACCCTATTTGTCCAAGATCCTTGTGAAAGCAGTTGCCAACCAGGTGCAGACACAGGTTGCTACAAACAATTTGCCTGTCAAGTTTCGGTTGGCACATGACTTTGTGCCAAAAGGTGTTTAAGCACCTCAGATGAAAACAAAAAATGTTGAAAACTGTTTTTCTTTGAAACTGTGTTGAATATGTGCTTGGATGAATGAGTATTTAGTACACATACTTTCAGCAACCAGACTTCAGGTGGTTTTAATATATAATCATAACATGCTGGAAAAATGCTGAAATTTGACTGCCAAAAACAGACATGAACATACCGAGCGGATCTTTGTCACTTTGCTTACGAACAAACTGCAATCACATGGAGCATCAGTTACTGCCTAGTACAAGGAAAACATAATTTTATACGGGTAATACAACATCAATATTCACAACTGTTGTATTTTCAATCAGCTGCTTGCAAAAGTTTGCTCTATCAAAACTGCACAATAGCACTCAATTTTTTTTCAGCAAAAGTTTGCCTGAAGTTTAAAAAACATTTTCTGATCATTTAAATATTTTTGTAAAATCTGACGTTTGACAAACATCTGGTATTTTTTAGAAAACAAATGAGAAAGCAATCATATTTTTCTACAGCATCATAATGTAATCCTGGCTGACTAGACTGCCTGGCTACATGGTGTCTGTTTGCTTGCAAACACTGAAAGGTACATTGTAATGTTTCTCAGTGGTCTGGTGTATAACATGATCTGATGTATGACATGCACTTTGTGCCTTTTGAGAAGTTTATGGAGAAAGTTTTTAGGTTTTCAGCTGATTTGGGGGGTTGAGATTTCACAATCCTGAAGAAGTTCTTGAAAATTATGGGGGGGGGGGGGGGGGGGGGGAGATAAGAAGTACTGTGAAAAGTGGCATCTTCCCATGTGGAAGATTTGAAAATGTTTTTGATATTCAGATGAGTACAGCATGAAGAGTTTGATTACAATGAGGCAATTTTTTGTAAATCTGACGTGCAAGTATTATTTAGTCTGTGCACTCAATTTTATCAGAAACTTGTCAGCTGTTTTGTTACATGTTTTTTTGTAGTCTATTTACAAATTTAGCAATGATTGTGTGAATATTTTGTCAACTGATTGAGACCTCACAATCCCAACAAAGTTCTTGAAAAATTATGTCAAACGTCATATTTACGACACAAATGTTGTGACTGACATCAGTTTGATAAAGCCCAGCTGATGTTACTTGTTAGTAATAGCTCTGAGAACCGAGTCCTTGAAATTATGTATTAGATTCTGTGGTCAGGGTGAATGGGTTTGACAATGACATGTTTGTACTGAACCTATCACATGATCAAGAGGCTATGGTGACAAGTTTTGATTTTGATGACTGTTTTTTTTTCAATTTCAGGTTCGTAACACTTCATCATCATCATGACCAGGGTATCTCCTGAGCCAAGACTCCTGAGTATTATGACTATGAAGAAACCCTCAACAAATGCAGACAACTGCAGAAGGTACAGACAGACTGGCAGTAAGGGATCCACTCCTAGTCTTAGAGCAGACAAAGAAGAGGAGCAGTCAAGACGGCACCGCAAAGCACCCAAAATGGAGGAGTTGCTGGTGGTGGTAGCTGTCTTTTCTGAGCACTGAGCTTTCTGCTGTTTTACACAGAGACTTGCCATGTGGAAATGAGGTGTTGAGCAAAATGTGTAAAACAACCCAGAATAGATGTACCATTATAATGTGCTTTGTGGGTGTTTTTTTTTTTTTTTTTTTGTCTTAATGTATTTTCATAAGTTCAAGTCAGTCTGATGTGTTTTTGCTAGATTGATCTTTTTCTTGTTTGTTTTGCGACTTAAGTAAGCAAACAGAAGTTTGTTGGTTTGTTTTATATGCTGAAAATTGGAGACACCTTACTCTATTGTAATACTGATGTTTGACAGAATTTTGTTTCCTTTCCTTTTCATGACATGTAATTAAATGCTAACTGGGAAAAATTCTTCTTACTGTTTTTATTGCATTCACTTGTGTGACTGATGGCACTATACAGCACGAAAGGGTGTGTTTCTTGTTACATTAAGAAATGTTGAGTTATGGGTTTATGTCATTCATATTATAAGAATCATCATTTCATAAAAGGTTGTTAAATGAGTGTACAAAATTTGGCAGAAACATAGTATGGGAAGTCTGCCCTAATAATGTGCCTTGATTTTGTGTATGCTTGTGCAGAAATGAAGACACAATGAACTATGCATGTTATAATATCTTATGTATGACGTGCAGCCTTTTACAACCTTTCTCAGCAAATATCTCCAAAAGTACTAAAGTCATTATCTTTTGCTTTCAAGAAATCTTTCCTAGCATTGTGCACATTCTAAAAACACTGGTTTTAATATACCATTAACATTATTATTCTACCCCCATTGTCTATTTTCATGCACTCCTTCTGGCACAGTCATATAGATGTGGTCACAGCACCAAGATGGCCCTTTTTTGCATACTTAATGATTTGTTATAAATGACTGATGGAGGGCACAATGCATTTCTTGTCTTGCTGGGTACGAGTGCTGCCTCTGACACTCTTGATTACACCTTGCTTCTCCAGAAACTTCATGCAAAAATTATTTTGGGAGGTTCCATTCTTGATTCAGACTGGTTCTCACCAAACCTGTCATGCAGATTGTGACCTTCAAGATAGCAAATCTGGTAAAAAATGGTTGTAATTATGTAAAACAGGGGCTACTTGTGAGGGGGGTTGCTGATCAGGGAGGTTGCTAATCAGAGAGGCTGCTTATGAGGATGGTTGCTTATTTGTGTGGTCATTTATGATGGCAGTTGCATATGTGGGAGGTTGTTTATCTGTGTGGTCACTTACCTGGGAGGTTGCTTACGAAAGTGGTTGTTAATCAGTGCAATCACTGATCAGGGAGATTGCTTATCAGTCACTTATTAGGGTGGTGGATTGCTTATCAGTCACTTATTAGTGTGGTCACTTATCAGTGTGGTCCCTCATCAGTGTGGTCACTTATTAGGGAAGTTGCTTGATAGTGTGGTCACTCATCTGTGTGGTCACTTATCAGGGTGGCCACTTATGAGTGTGTTTACTCATCAGTATGGTCATCTGTCTGAGAGGTCTGAAGACAAAGATTCAACTGTAATACCATCCACAGCGGCCTACTGCAGTACTGGTTGCAATTCATGTACTGCTCAAACAATGTCACACAAACACAATACAATCTGAATCCTCTTCCATGACTCTCACATGGCATGCAAGTAAATACAAGGTAAATAAATACCTCCAGCAAAGGTACATTATTAAATATTGACTAAAAGTAAAATGATAAATGCTATACCTGAACATCGACATAGCCTTTGTGGCTGTTCTTGAAGTTCCAGCCTGTAGCTCTGTCAACCCAAGACTGTGCCCCATACACAAATGTAATGGGCAAGTCTGGATCCATTTCTTGCATCCGCTCAATCATTGGCTCCTTGGCCCAGCCTATGTTCCATGTCATGCTCTTGAAACCAACTTCACCACTGAAAATTTACACACACAGAATTGATTATTTGAAACAAATCTGTATGGAAATCACTGAAGACTTCCCACACAGGTACATGAAACAAGAATCCCAAATGTTAAAAATATCACACTACTACAAAATACACTTCTGCTGTAGGTAACTTGAGAGATGCTTGCACTTTTAGTCACTCTTATTTTTATAAGACTCCATATTCAGAAGACTGACTTGATCAAATTACATAATTGTTCATGCTGTGGTGGCAGCTTCTTCTTTCATTTACATGTAATGACTATTTGCTACTACAAGTTACAACCATAAGAGTAGTAAGATAACCCTGTTGCCTGGATGGTTGTACTTTCATCTGTTAAAAAAATAATTATGAACCCATCTGATGGATTTGCCCTTTGTGGGATGAATAAACTTATAAAGTGTTACTGAACTAAACACAGAATATATGTATTGCACAGTACAGGGTGGTATGAAAGGGGTTGTTAGAATAAACTTTTCCTTCAGTTACTGAGTTTTGTGAGGCCCTGAATTATGTTTTTGGCTAGTATCTTGCAATGCAAAGTGGCAAAAAGTGGGGAGCAGTTAAATATATTTAGTGTGATTCCATGTAAACACTCTCATGCTTTTAGGGTAACAATATTAATATGGTCTAATTACAACCTGGTCTTTTTTGTAGCCTCCTCTCTCAGAGAACAGTTTGCAGCATTGCCCATTTTCTTTTCAGTTAACTGTTAGCCCCCACCACCACCACCCCCAAACAACAACAACAACAACAACAAAACACCACAAATCAAAACAAAAAAATGGACTAATACAAGGCATTTCAGTGACACAGATGTGTCTCAGTCTAATTCTTACTGGGGTTTATGTAACTGCAACAGACATTTTTTCTTCTTCTATATCCTCACCAGTAATGGAGAACTGAAAATAAGACAATGTCCTAGAATATTAAAAATAATGAAGACTGTAATTAGTGTAAAGACCATAAAATATTAGTCTCAGTTTGAAAATGAATCCCATATCAGTGCTGGGGGAGGGGGGTTTATGTCTCTAAGTCAAAACCTCATTGGCATAATTCAATAAAACTGTTATGACAGTTGTTACTAATGGTGACACACATACAGCATTTGTTTTTTGTTTTTTAAACATTTTCATGCTGAGATAATATCACTGGTCATAATTAGACTGAGGCAAAAAAAAAAAAAATGGGGTGTTGTGTCAGCTACTATGTTTACCTAATGTTAATGTTTGCCCTCAGTCATCAAACCACTCCAACAAGTACAGAACTCTACAGCCAAAACCCATCCTTAAATGGCATAGAGCAGAACATGTCAAACCTCTTCTGAAGCAAATTCACTGGCTCTCCATAGAACAGAGAATTAAATACAAAACAACCTGTCTCTGTTATCTCTGATGTGCCCCTCAGTACTTGGCTGAACTTGCCCAGATCTATGTCCCTTCTAGGCTCTGCATTCTTCTTTTGATATAACCTTTTGCATCATAACCTTGGGGATGGGGATGATTCAGTGCTTACAGCCCCAGACTCGTGATCAAAAGGTCTCAGGTTCAAGTCCCACAGGAGTGGACAGAGAATTTTCTTCTCCGGTGTCAATTTTCTGTGCTGACTTATTTTGGTGTTCATTCCACCCCCATGTTACCGTGGTAGCACATGAAAGATCCTGGCCATTCTGCCAAAAGTGCAGGTGGCAGGTTACAGCTAATCATGCATGCACCCTATGTATGTGGCTTTGCATGAAGTGACATGACATGGTGCATGGTTGTACAGTTTACACAGAACACGCCGAGATGGCAGCAGTTTGACATGGCACCAGCAATGTAACAACCAGTCATTACAGTGCTTTAAGTACACCACTTTGGTGGCTGTTTAAAACATGCTTAAAAAAAAAGCTAGTCACACATTCAGAATCACATATGACATTAGTGCAGCGAGTGTCTCGAGAGTGGAGAATAGCGCTATATAAAAGCAATCAGCAACAACAACCTTCAAAAGAAAACATGGTAGTTGTGTCTTCTGCTTCACAAATCTTGAATTCTCTTTAGTTCTCCATCACAGCCCTCAAAACTAGTCTTTAAAACTTACCTTTTCAAACCAGTATATTATCTTTTTGATGTCCTTGGTTGTGTGCATCTTCTTTGTTGGCATTGTGTGCGAGTGTGCACAGGATCCTTTGAAGGTATTTGTGTGTGTGTGCATGCGTGGGTGATCATGTCTCACTATGCTTTGTAAGAATATGTTTATGAATGCATTTTTATGCCAATGTTTTTTCCTTCATTGTCTATAAATCCTCTATTATTATTACCTGGGGTTCTGTGCATTACAGTGGTAGATGTACTCATGCAGCAGTGTCTCATCACCAAGTTTACTTGAAAACGTCTTTGCCAAGCCTGGACGATACCTCTTCACTAATCGTGGACCTTGATCAGAAAAGGTCATGGTAAATGTAATACATCAGTAATATTAGTATATTACTTAGGTGTAGTTTTTGATAGTAAATTGAACTGGAAAGAGAACATCAACTCTGTGCTGAAAAAAGTGAACTCGAGAATGAGAAAGTTGAGATCATTTGGAGTAAATTCAGATATGCTAGTAACTTTTTATAATGCTGTAATATGTAGTATTATTATGTTTGGTTCTGTCTGTTGGGGTGGGAATATTTCAAAATTAGATAGAGGGAGGTTGGAAAAGACTAAAAAAAGCAGGTCATGTTGTGGGAAAGCCATTGGACAGTTTTAAGACCTTAAATGAAAAGAGATTGTACAGAAAACTAATGCAAATATTAAACGACCCTACACACCCAATGAGACACTACTTTGATAGCAGGCGTAGCAACAGGAGAGGAAGATTTTTACTTCCGAGAACAAATACAAACAATGTTATAAAGCCTGGTTTTTACCCTCGGCTCTGTCAGTTTTTAATGAAAATTATACCAGTCATTAACTGAGTGTGTGCATGCGTCAAGACGTCTGTTTCTAACGGAGGGTTGGGGATGCGTCAACCTAATGATTTTTATTTAATTTGAGTTATTACATTTTGGTATGACACAGAGAAAGCATTATTCCTGGTAATTCTGGGTTTGCTATAACTAAGTATTAGTGTATGCAGATTGAGAGAAAGGGGGTGTATGTCTAAGAGTGTGTATGTGCGTGTGGTTCATGATTTAGAATTACTATGTTCTTTGTTGTGCGATCAAATGACAGCTTTAATTTCCCACTGGGATTAATAAAGTATATTGTTATTGTTATTTTGACCTGAAAATTCACTGTAATACATTAGTAACAAAGTGTTAACCAGAAAGTTTCACAAACTATTAAGCTCTGTCTAGCATATCTAATAGTGCTGTAAAATACCTCAGGATCAGGACAGCACATCCTGCCAATGCTAACATGCCAGGCAGATTTTTACCCACCAAAACAAATACACACCATTACACAGCATTGTCTCTATCAGATTATCTATTGGTTTTTAATGAAAATTATAACAGTGTGTCAGGCTGTCTGTTGAGAATGATAACTTTCTAAGGGCTAGGGGTAGGGATGGGAAGGGGAATGTATACATGTACCTAATAATTTTATTTAATTAGAGTTTTCCGTTTTGGTCTTTCAGGTGTAACCCTATCTGGGTTAGTTTGCATTTGCTATGTGTTAGCATTAGAGATTATGTAGGCTGAGAGACTGGGGATGTATGCATGTGTGTGTGTGTGTGTGTGTGTGTGTGTGTGTGTGTGTGTGTGTGTGTGTGTGTGTGTGTGTGTTTGTGTGAGATGAACTTAGATTATTCAAACACTAAATTCAGTTTTTGTTTTTAAAGTCCTTTAATGTAGGAGATTAATTGACAACTTTAATTTCCTGCTGGGATGAATATAATTATTGTTACTGTTACTGATGTTATTGGTTAGACAGGTTGCCTTTACATTTTCATTGTACTTGTGCAGCATCACTGTTTCTTTGCTGCTGGGAAGTGGAAAATGGGACCAGTGCCTGATGTTTTGTCCTATTAAAAGGCATTCTTTTTTCACATATTGTGTGTTTTGGCCTGAAGCAGAAAGTAGCCAGCAGGTTTGTGCTTGAGGACTGCAGGCTCAAAATAATCTAATCTAAAAATAAAATAAAGCTAAGCAATGTCAAGCAAACAGCATTCTTAGCACCACAGAAATGGGAAAGGGGGTGGGGGATTACAGCAAATAAAATAAAATTTACAAACATTTTATTTCAGAGATAATGTCTGAAACAGACAGAAAATATTTTGCCTCAAAAAAGTTCTCCAGAAGCAACTAATGCACAATGGCGACAAGGAAAGTCAGGCAAATCAAAGGTTTTATGCAAGATCCAAACACATAAAGGTTCAAAAGGGTTTTATTAAAATTAAAAAGGATAACAAATTATGTGTTTGTATCTTGTTTCAGAATGCTAGCAGTTATTCTTGTTTCTGATTCTTGTTTCATGCAAGATCTTTCACATGGGATGATAAGCTGAAATAGCTTTAAAAAAGTTGGCATTGTTCTTGCTATAAATATAATTATTCTTGTAATAATTAAATTGACAGTGAAGGCTTCAATCCTTAGAAGCCAAAGAGAATGAATGTATCATATCCAGGCAATATAATTTGAATTGCTCGACCACTTGGAAACAAACTTGGTATCAGGGCTCCCAATTATCAGTGAAAATGTGGATTTCGGCAAAGAATGAAATAGACTAGTTTTTCTGCAAAAAATAATCAATCTGCAGCCCAGAGCGAGAAGGGGGGGAATGAAAAGAAAGGGGGTTTAGAAGCATTGTCCACATAGCAGATAAGTTGCTTGAAAGTTATGTCCCCTAAAGACCTTGCAGGAAACTTTGATTTGCCTGACTTTCCTTCAAACTTATGGTGATGTACCATCACACAATGTTTGGCTGCAAAAAGTTCAAAGCAACATGGAGTGAATAATCACCTCTTGGGTTGAATCCTCACTGTGACCTTGAACCTTAAGGTGTTAGTATACTGTATTCCAGTCCCCCCCCCCTCCCCCCCAACCCTGTGACTGTGCATGATGTATATTTAGATTAGCACTTTTTTGTGTGAGCACTCAGGGTGTCATTGAGGGCATTACAAATGTATGTTGTTGTTGTTATTATTATTATTAAGGTAGTACTGGCCTACGGGTGGAAAAGTCTGTTGATCCAGTCAATGTGACCCAATGTGTATTAGCATTAATTTCTTGGCAAACCACCTGTCGCGCTGTAGACTGAGAAAGGAATACTATAATTATACACTTTTCATCTTCCAGGTTTGGTGCACGATCTCCAACACTTTGGCAAACTGTGATTAACATGGTAGTTGCAATATCACATGGCACCATCGTCTAGAATCAGATAGCAAGTGAAAAGGGAACAGCTCGTTTGGATCTATTTTAACAGAAAGGGAAATATTTACGTTGTGTAAAAACTTTTCTCCTCAGACACCCAAGACAGACAAATACATGTACTGGCATCTGTGTGGGTTTTATTGACATGACATTCCTGTTACTGTAGTTGAGTGATTTTATGTCTACATGGCAGTATGATGCACAAGGCTCTGACATATACTGGCCTCTGGTAACAGCATGGGACATGTTAACAACATTAAGTGACCAGGCCTAGAAAAATGAATACAAGACTTGTGATTGAAAGGTTGCAGGTTCAAATCCTGGCAGGAGTGCCAGGATAAATTTCTTCTCCAGGATCAACTTTCTGTGCGGATTCTTAATTCGGTATCACTATCAGTACCACCCCAGTTACTGCAGTAGCACATAAAAGATCCTGGTCATTCTGCCAAAGTGCAGGTGGCAGGTTCCAGCTGAAAACACATGCACCCTATCTATGTCACTTTGCATCAAGTGATACTGTAAACTGACGCATGGTTGTATGGCATACACAGAACATGTGCCGAGATGGCAGCAGTTTCACATGATTCCAGCTATGCAACAAACAAATAGCATTGTAAGCACACCACTTGGACGGATAGTCAAAAAATGTGTTATAAAAGGCTACAGTCTCTCATTCAGTCACATGTGCCAAGAGCACAGTGAGTCTGCTTGAGAGCAGAGAATAGTGCCATATAAAAGTGATCAACAACCGTGCACACACACACACACTGGTTAATCCTCAAGAATGTACACACACACACACAAAATGCAAAGGCATAAATACATGAGTACTAACATTACCAGTCTTAAACTTACCCAAGGGCCCCAATGCTCTCAATACAGACATGGGGTTAAAGGTGTTGACGACAGAGAGTATCATTCTAATATATATGGGAATATCTCTCCTGGTCCCCTCTGGAGGTTTCTTGCTCATGCCCCATGGATCAACCAGAACCAGGTGTTTGACGTGCTGGGGGTATCGAAGACAATAGGATGCACTCAGGAAGCCCCCAAGGCTATGTCCCAGCAAGATGAACTTCTCCAGCCCCATCTGGCAGCACAATTCAACTGGTTGTGTACAATGTCAGGCATGGGAATTGATTTGAAAGAAAAACTCTGAAATCTAGGGGGGTCTGGGGGCATGCCCTCCCTGGAAAATCTTCCCCTCCTAGTCATAAGATCCAAAAATATGCGATCTGAAGCAATCCTGAGGTCATTTTTATGCAAATAAATTCAACTTTTGGGCCCGTACCACCACCAACTGGAACCACCTCAATGACAACCAGGTGAAAGCCCCCATACTTCAAGACTTCAAATGACTGATCACCACCCCAAGCACCAGCTAATTCAAGCATGCACTCCCCTCTCATTGTATCTAAATTGAACTAAGGTCATGTGATGCATGAAATCCCTGCAGGAGCAGCAGGAGAATTTTATTCTCCAGGGTCCTCTGTGCTGTCTCTCATTTCGGTATCCGTTCCACCCCCATGTTACTGCAGTAGCATGTAAAAGATCCCGGTCGTTCTGCCAAAAGTGCAGGTGGCAGGTTACAGCTAAACACTCATACACTTTACGTATGTGGCTTTGCATGAAGTGACATGGAGCATGGTTGTATGGCGTACACAGAACTTGCACCGAGACAGCAACAGTTTTATGTGGCACCAGCCATGCCAGCGCTGTAAGTACACCACTTTGGTGGATATTCAAAAAACGCGCTATAAAAAGCTAGTCACTCATGTAGAACCACTTGCAGGCGCAGTGAGTCTGCTCAAGAGAGCAGAGAATAGCACTACATAAGCGATCATCAATCAATCAATCAAAAATCAAGATCAAGAACTACAGCACCATGAAACCGCGCACTGATGCATTCCATGCTTTATCTCCTCACAAACTTTCACTTCCAGCTCAAGTTATCTTCTTCCTGTGTAACATGACCTCCTTCATCACACTGAAGAGTATGTTACTGTTTGGGGTTGCAGAGTTGTTAAAATGTTTTTAAACTGCACGTACAAACAGAGTTTTGAGTGTCCCACCAGCTTTTCACGTCTCTGAGCCTGACTGACTAGACCAATCTGACTACTGTTTACTGATACCCACTCCCATTTATTGCCACAGCCATAGCTGTCAAACATTTTGCCACAGTTAACTCAAGCAACCGACATGGTGAATCTTTTACTCTCAAAACTTTCATAACATTTGCTTTTTCTTAGCCAAAACATGGCGCAAAATCCTGTAAGAATGACCGTGTTCAAGCCTATTGCTTACCCACAAGAGTGACTGTGTTCACAATTACGTGACTAAGATGGGTGATAGCTACATGTGAATGCTATCCATATGTTTTGTGGGTATTCAGTGCAGAATTAAAACCAGTGCTTTCTTTGTGTGTGTGTATTTTGTACTGCTGATTTCTCTTCCTGCAGACAATTCGTTTTCTCTGTGGAAAGTCAGTTTCACTGCTGCTAAAATCTGCATTTTCGCGGACAATTCCCATGCCTGGTACATTCATATATGCAAGCTTTCACTACTGGCAACAGCAAAGCAGTAACCAAAGCAGTAACCGAAAGACCTTGTCTTGTGTCCAGTGAACAAATGAAACATTTTCCCAGAGCACATTTTGTCTGTTCAGATTATTACCCCAACTGCAAGCTCTCTTTACTTTAATCTGTGATCTGGCCTTTACTCAACATTTTACAGTACTATTTTATGTGGCCAACATTGACAAACCAAACCACTTGATAACATGCTTCTATCACATTTCAATTCATATACCATCATGCATAGACTGCACATGCATCATAGTGGGTTTTTTAGACATGCTCTTAATGCATAAAAAATTTCAATTTGAAATCTGACTCATGTCATGATAATATTCATTATTTGGTGATTCATATTAAATTTGATAAGCATCACAGTTTCTTCACTTACTTTACTGATATACTGACGTGCTTGTGTTGCAATCACAAAATGGTATCATAAATTATAATAGTACTAGTAGAACTTCTTGAAGTGCATCCCTTCAGTTGACACTCCCTGGGATGCCCAACTAAAAGTGAAACATAGAGCTAAGAGTATGAACTTACAGCTCTGCGGTAGTTTTCTATGGACTCCACAAACATTCCTTCTGCCTCCCTGGCATCCTGGCTGAAGGATGGACGGGAACTGCGACCAAAGCCCAATAGGTCAAAGGCAAAGACAGGACGCTTTCTGGAGAGTGCGTCCAGATTCATTGTCCACAGGCCTACACCTCCCCCCATTCCATGGACCAACACAATGGGGGTACCCTCCTTCTCTGGGCAGCAGCTGATGGACCATAGTCTGTCCTCTCCAACTGCCACAAACTTCCTCTCCTTTACACAGGCTATTGCTGCAAAAAACAGACATGACAAATTGTACAAATACTTTAAAAAAATCATGTCATGTGAAGTGTATTGTTTACATGTTTTAAGTTAATTCGACACACCTCACAAATAGTTGTATATGTGTCAAAACACAATCAGGTGGACATAAACTGAGACAGCACAACAAAATGTCAGACTCAGTCACTGTTATCACCTTTTGAAAGGTATCTCAAACTTAATGGAAGTACAGGTAAAAATACTGGCACTATGAAGTGGATTTTTGAATGCATGACTGCATATTTTCATTTTTGAAATAGGACAACTGGACAGTTACTGGTATCACTGTCTCAATATTTGCTCAAACCCTCAAGTCTAAAAATTGTTCCAAGACTGAAAATGTAAATATATAACACAGACTTGATAGTTTGTATCCAAGTGAAGACAATAAAGACCTACAAATAAAACAAACTAAAAGCATACATTTGAGGGAAGTCGTTAATACTAATAATGTTGTGTTATGATCACAACAAAGAGAACACACATTTTCAAGAGTAAAAATGAAAAAGATGCACACACACACGCACAAAATAAACAACTTTGTACCTTTCATATCTTTCACCCAGAAAATCATAGTCAAGCCATACCAAATAAAAGAAGTTATAGCTGGCATTTCCCAAAATGGCCATGTCCAAAACATCCCATTTCAGAAACAATCAAGAACAGCTGCTGCATCTATTTATATATATATATATCAAGGGTTGCCTGCCAGAAAGCTGTATCTTGACATTTGGGCCTTTTTCAGTTTTTGGCACCAAAAGATTCCCTGACTCATTCTCTTTCATGCTAACATGATTAATTTGTCAAATAATCAACAGTCAAAGAATTATTGATGCGAACCGAAAACAAGTATTACATTTTGTTTGCAAACTAACACACCCAAACTCTTGTACTACGAGATATGACTTTGGCAATCCCAAATTAGTCTACTATGACGGTATACTGTGACTGCCAGAACACCGTATCTCGAGATATGCTAAATTGGTAACAATAACAATATACTTTATTAATCCCAGTGGGAAATTAAAGCTGTAATCATGTTTTTCACTGAAAAGATCATTTAATGTCCAACTAGAAACAGGTACCTTAAGATAAATGAAACATTTGTTGTTGTTGTTGTTGTTACTGTGCAAAAATTGTAAGAAACTTTCAGAAAGAGTCATGCTAGAAAAACGCATCTTTAAATATTGCGCTACAGCAATAGGTATTCCAGACAAAATAAAGCAGACTGTGTTGCCAGAACCATTCAGTCTTTTGCTGGACATGAAATGCTGGAATGTTTATTTGACTGATGTGGTATGCACACTATCAACATCCTGCCCGACCTTTACTTGGGTCCTGTTACTTTGGTCCCGTGGGACTCTTCTCGTTGGTCCTCACCTTGCTTCTGTTATAAAAGTATGTCCCACAGTTGCTGTTTGTATTGGATATTGTCACTGTCAATAATCTGTTTGGCAGTTGTGGCAGTCCTGAGGTTGTCACTCATTGTCAATGACACAACAGACTTACCATGTATAGCCATCAATGGCTGAAGATCATGGTGAACCACTGACTTGTCTCACCCGGAAGAATCAAAAGTGAACAAGAATCACTTTCAGCAGAGGAGCTAAAGCTGCTAATGTTCAAACAGCACGAGATTTGAATGCGAGCTAGAACAGCACCAAAGCAAACTGGACAATAGTTTATCTGCTAATGGCTACTGTCAGTGTGACATAGCATTGGATGACAACTGCTTCTTTGAATCAGTTTCTGCCCATCTGGATGGCACTGGGCGTTGGTGCTCATGAGTTCCTTGAGTGACTACTTAACAGTAATTTTGCTGCCTTAACAGAGGTTTTGACAGAGGAACTGATGACAAAAATGACAGATAAATCTCATTTTCCAAATGTGGAGCATCACATTATGAAACTGTGTTTCCACTAAGTACAAAACATTTTAGTGTACCTGTTTTCACTGCAACACACCAGGTATTCAAGTTCCAGAATCAGAAAAGACAACTCCAGACAAAACCATGCCGCACAGATCACCAGGGACAAGACAAGCTAGTCCTGAACAGGAAGCGTCAACTCTAAGTGCAAGATTCTTTCCACACATGAAAACATCAAGAAAACAAAGGACTTTTAACACACACCCATCCCCTGAGAGGAATTATTTCGATGAATGTTGGCAATGCCAAATCAGTTCGACTGGAAGAAAAGAAATATATTTCTGATCAGGGAAAATTAGACCCTCCAAGATGGTGGTGCCAGTTGATTGCACAAAATGTTGCTTTGAATGCAGCAGGATTTTGGAGAAGAGAGAGGAGCTGTTTTAGTCATTTTACTCCCTGAAGGTGTGTGAGAGACAAAGCAGTTCATTTGTTACAGTATATAAGCCGCAGACAGGTTCCCTGACCCTGATGCAAATGATACTGATGACGATATCAACTGAATGGACCGTTTTGCTTCTACTTTAATTATGACATTGTGACTACAACCTGGACACTGGTTATTCTGTTACCTGTTCGCACTGCTTGCAGATCAACATGACTGTGAAATGACCTCACTGTGAAGCAGACTAATAAGTACACAATACTTACATCTGACAAACTCAATCTGCGGCATTTGTGAACATGCAGAAGTTGTCAAAACTTATTTCTGATATGGTGAATTGATTATTTAGAGCCTGTATACTCAATCTTCATAAAAAAAAAAGGGTATGAACTATTTCTTTGATGAGATAATAAAGTAATCTTGAATCTTGAATGCCCTTTCAACAGTCATTCAGTTGTAACTTGCATGTCAGTCTGTGTAAGCGTGTATGCGTACACTCCCACCCCTCCTTCTCTCACCCCTTCTCTCTGATCTCAAAGCAATGCATGCATGCATATGATATAGAAATGCGAGGTATGCCTCAGTGTGTGCGTGTCTGTGTGATATGGGCATGTGTGCATGCATGCGTGCGTGTGTGCACACGCACAATTATAGATTTGCATTTGAAATCGTGTATTTGAAAATGATAGTCCAGGAATATAGCACGGCACCGTGCAAAAATGTCTTACACTACAGAACAACTTTCAACTCAGCATTTTGTCAGCCATCACAGAGTGGTCGGCAAAGCAAATAATTTTATAGAGTTTCCTATGCCTGCATGAATGTTTATTGTGGACTTCCTGTTTTGCCCAAACCTGATGAGATCAGGTCTTTCTGAAGCTCAGTTTCATTGACACCAGGAAGAACTTCAGCTGGTGAGACAGTCATATTTCAAATTTGGCAGTTTTGCTTGGCCTATTTAGCGCACCACGACTGACATTCCAACCATCAGAACCCAGCATGTCCATATGCATGCTTTTGCTGGGACTGGATTTCAGTAACTTGGCCTTTCCTCATGACTGGCAGAAAGCCTTATTACTAGATACCGCTTTCTGGCAGTCACTCTTTCGTCATTTTATCTGGCTCTGAGGAATAGCACTGTATGCATTATATTTATAAAATGAACTAAAAGTATATTACAGGAAACTTCTTTTGATACAGTTGTTGTTGAATTCTAGTGTAAGGAATTGTTTTATTAACTACTGAATTTATAAACTTGAGACCTTTTTAAGTTATTATCCAAACTTTTAAAAGCCTCGCCTGTAAAATGTGTGAAAAACGAGATACAGCTTTCTGGCAGGCACCCCTCGATATATATGGTTGGTTGTTTTGGGGTCTTTTGTTTTGTTTTTGTAGCACCATGGTGGAGTTTTTACATTATTTTAAATCAAATAATAAATATTTGTTCTTAAATTTTTTAAGTACTTACAATCAAGAATTTTCTTGTCTGTGACTTCAAGTTCCTTCCGTGATGTTTTTCTCCACTGTAAAAATCTTGGACAGTAGCCGTCACTGGAAATACATTTTTTGAGAACAATTAGGTCACAAAATTCCTCTTTCCTGTTTTCTGATTTCAAAGATGATACTGTAGTGTAACTGTAAGCTGTGAAAAAAAAATTCACCAAAAAAGTCAATTTTTTTCTTCAGATTTCACTTTTTGTTTCCTAATCATACATAATAATGGCATAGTGTGTGTGTGTTTCCATATAATGCCTTATGTAAATTGTTTTGCTAGGACTGTCCTCCATGTACGTATAGAATATTTTATTTAGGTCAATATGTATGATGTGAGTGCTCAGGGCGTTGATAAGCCAATTTTGTCTGTTTGTGATGAGTAACCGACTAACCATTTTTTCATTGCTGACATCACCGTTGTACACCTTGCACTATTATAAATAGTGATGACTGCATGTGTTGATAATTTGTCCCTAATATGTCAGCCCAACATCTGATGACATTAAGCCCACATCACTGTGTCGATAACACATGGCGGGTTTGAAGACATGTGACAGATTTATTGCAGGATGGCAAATTTTGAAACTGTGTTCACTCATTTCTTTCAGTTTCAGTGACAATTAATCAACATGCAATGCTTAATCAAGACTGCTTACTGTTGCTCTCCATTAAAGATTGTGTCAGTTATTGTTTGTCTCATTTTGCTTACTGGTGTGGAATGAAAGGATTACAAATGCTGCCATTTGAACTTGCCTGAGTAGGCTGGAGAAAGTACACATTCAGTCATTCTAGATGCTGGACACAAGCAGAAACTGTATCCATGAGACAGATGACCAGTTCTCCACTGCATCTTTGTGACAAGCAACTTTATATTCTGTTTTAGCAGGTGTAATCCTTGCAAGTTCAAGCCTACACAGTTCAATTATTTGAGTTGTTGAATCTGAATGCTGTGGGGGAAAAAAAATGACAACGACGAAGTTTAGAACAATAGAAGCCACCATTTTCTTGATGAATCATCACATAGATGCAAGAGTGAAGTTGTCTCTTGCAAAACTTAACACTTTTATTTACAGACCACACAGAGAAAAGAAAAGAGAAAGAGAAAACTACTCATGCTGTGATTTACATTTTCAGACACTTACAAAGTAGATGTTTTGTTGTTGTTTTTCTCTCCCTCTCAAGTGGAAAATATCCCCTCTTTTTGTTTGTACCATGTCGTCTATTTAACATTATGCTATCCACTACAACAAAATTAATGCAGCAAAAACTGTTCACATGGAAATAGTTATGTGTCTTTATACTCTACAGTAATAAAAAGTTACTGATTTATCATTTTCATCAAAAAACAAACAGCACTGTACATCTTGTTGAATATTACAACATATTTCTTACATCATTTGCTGTTTATGTCAAGAAAGCTTAAATTTGAGAGAGAAAAAATCATCAAATCTTCCTTGTCACATATTGTTCTATTAAAGAATAACTGTTTATATTTCAAAATGTGTTGCTTTTTATTCATTTAAAAATGTTCAAGATTGGCTGTATGTTGAACGTTATGTATTGCAACAAACTATGCATAGCATGCTGTTCTGTGTGACACAGAACAACAACAGTTTACTTGGTAATACTCATGTGGATCACATCTTGTAAGATCAGTAGGGTTTTCACAGTTAACTGCATGATTAGCAGCACAGTGATGTGGGCTTGTTGTAATGTGTAATGTTCAACATCTTGTGACAAATCATACTGAAAGTCAAATTTCTCAGGAACGAAGAGCAGCACTGCCTTCTCCCTTCACTGGTGGATGACTTCACATGTGTTCATTCAAAAAATGCATTACTCTCTCACATCCTGTCAACTTTATTTTCTAGTACATCTGTCCTCTTTTCTTCCACACCTTTTGGCACTAAGTCATATACACCTATCAGAAGGATATTTGTTTCTTGCTTTCTAAAGTTAATAACCAATCGCACTTAATTAAGAATCTGTCTCATATGTTATGTAGACATCATCACAAGTACAAAAGGATATATAAGAATCACACACTTGAACCATTGACCAAAAACCTTAATAAACAAGTATATTCATTACAAAAGCAATGTTCTTTCCACATTTTCCTGATTGGAACCAGTACTGACCCCTGCTTTAGATATCGGGATGGCCAAGAGTGGCACTCGCTGCAGCAATCTAGTCTACAGTCACCCAAGCCATATTCCCTGTTTCATGCCCTGTGTAAAACTAGCAAGAAAATCTTTTCACGGTGTCTTACCCTGTCTTGTGATGATGTACCATCAAACTAATTTGGATTACAAAAGTTTCAGTACTTCCGAAGATTTAGTAAAAAAGATTGTGGCTTTGACCTTGAACAAGCAATATGATATTTCTGAATGATACTCTGGCTGATGATGATGCATCACCATACTAAGTTTGATCAATCAGAGATATTGTCCGGGCAAACATTCACTGAAGTTCAGAACCTTCACTGTGAGTGTGACCTGACCTTGAATACAGCAAAGCAACCTTTTCACCAGACACTTTAGCTTATGAACATGCATTGTCAAACTAAGTTGGTCACCCAAAAATCAGCAGTTTAGAACACAGAATAGAAATAGTCATGATTTCATTGTATGGACCCAAACTCAGTTACTGTGACCTTGAAGATAGCAACCCATTTTCCGCACATGACACTCTGGCTTATAAGTTATAATGATGTATCACCATACTGGTTTTGGTTACAAAAGGTTCAGCAATTCATATCATCCAAACTAACAATAATTCAAATGTTTAACTTTGGTTGTGTCACTGGCCTTGAACACAGCAATCCAATATTTTCACTGGGCACTTCTTTGCTTATGATGATCTACCATCAAACTGAGTTTGGTGGCAAAAGACTCATGAGTTTAGAACTAACAAAAGATACAATAGAAACCATCATATTTTGATCATATAAGCCCACACTGTGACCTTGACCTTGAAAATAGAATCCCTTTTTTTTTTTTCAATGAGATTCCGGCTCATGGT
Source organism: Alviniconcha marisindica (assembly GCA_018857735.1). Lineage (NCBI taxonomy): Eukaryota > Metazoa > Mollusca > Gastropoda > Provannidae > Alviniconcha > Alviniconcha marisindica. The sequence goes on along the minus strand of JABMCL010000108.1, from coordinate 158,836 downwards.
CATGGTGGTACACCACAATACCAAGTTTGGTTAAAAAAGGTTGGATACAAACCCCCAGCTGACTGGGAACAAGTATCTGTCATGAGCATTACATCCCTTACCCCTGAAGGCACCACAGCGCTTTCCCCTTTGTAGTCAAATACACCACACAGTGCAAAAAGAAGACAAACATTGCTGCTGCAATGATGATGATGAAGTGATGCTTAATGTCCTCAGATGTCGGCGGACATATTAGGGACAAGCTGAGACCAATGCCGAAGCATGGTTCAATAAATCTTTACGTCCACAGAAGCCAGAAGGCTCATTAGGACGGACAGCCCAGGATGGCCGCCTCAACTCTCACACAGCTCCTGAACTATGTGATGCTGCTGCAAGTCAGCTGATGTGGACTTGTATGTTAGGGTAGGTCAAAAGTCAATGGTACTAGCAGAAATAGTTCTTTTGTGTCCTCGCATGTTAACACCATTTTAACTATTTACAACACCACGTCAACCCCCCCTGAAGAAAGGACTTTATTTTGTATCTATTCTCATGTCATCAAACAAGCATTGAAAATAAGATGAAATGTGGTTCTCTACCAAGAAGACAAAAAAAGAAGAAAGTTCTTTAGTTTCTGTTGTGAACAAGTCACAATATTGTGATACACACTAAGAAGACACCATCGGTAACGTATAAGACACTGATTATCTTTCCTTTGTTTGGAGCTGTTTGTAGGAAGCAACACACAATAAATACCATTTGTATGTAAGAACTAGCCACCTTCTTTCTCATGAAATTTGTTTTTATTCAATCATGAACAATTTCAAGGAAATATCTCCAATCAGCTAGCCTTTCCTTGGCCATGTCACAAATGACGGCCATGAAAATGTGATTTTTACCAAAAAAGCACAAGAAATAATGACGCATTCACATATTGTCCCATTTCCCTTATTTCTCCAAACACATTACATCAGAAATATAGCAGTAGTTTAAAGAGTTTCATGTTTTAATTTAATTTTTATTTCATCGGGAAAGCAGCACCCTCTTTGGTTTAGTTTTCAGGAGAATGACCCATAATCATGATAATGCCATATACATATGTATTATATATATATCCAGAAAAGAAATTGGCAACTGGTCATACATACTGGCTGTTATTTTGTTTTACCAGTTCTAAAAACAAAAAAAAGCAAGAGAGAGAGAGAGAGAGAGAGAGAGAGAGAGAGAGAGAGAGAGAGAGAGAGAGAGAGAGAGTGTGTCTGTGTTCTACTTCTAGACAGGCAAGGGAACAGGGTGTTAGTACAGTTGCAGAGCTCTAGTATTAGTAGTAATAATAATAATAATACATACATTTTCTATAGCACTATTCCCTGATGAGCGAGCTCAATGTGCTACAGCATAGATGACGGTCTATCTGACCAGTAACAGTGATCATCTGGCTGGTTTCCATGAACCACTTTTGCCACCTTATACTGGTTACAGATGTCACACCAGTCTGAAAAAGGTCTAGCACAATCAGTGAATTAGCACCCATTATAAATATAACTGCATAAGCGATGTTAGAAAGCCAGAGACAGAAAATTGTTTGTGATATCTGCATATATATAATATATGAAAACATACACTTTACATTTGTTTTTGTTTTTTATATCTGAGACTGAGTCCAACTTTTTTTCTATAAGGATTAATCAAGTTAATGGGACTAAAAATTATTTATGCAATCAGCTGCCACAACTCAGCATGAGTTTTTTTGACACACAATGGCTAAACACTGCTGCTTGGATTCTGTTCCTCATGTGACTTCATGCACCTTCTACCTGATAGTGATACTATAGACACTAAAGACCTGTTACTATGACCTGACACTATTTGACTATAGACATTTACTGATTTAGTGTGATATTACTGATAATGTTATTGTTAATCATACTGGAGGCCGCACCTGTAAAAAACAAACATGTACCCTGCAACACGAGAATGAGCACAATGGGTTTTGGGGACGGCTAGTACTTACCCTTGTCTTTGAAGACGAACACAAATGCTGTATGGCATTATTATACATTATTGTGCTGGCCAATCTGCGTTCAATTTCATGAATTTGTCATTGACACAGGTCTAAAAATAAATGGTAAACCTTCAAGTTCAACTTACAGGAAACTTGTGAACATGTTTAACAGTGCAACTGCGGCTGTAAGCAACATGAGGACAGCAGACAAAATCAGCTGACTCCACAGTGTGTCCTCTCTTAAAATTACTGCCCGACTGCGATTGTGGTTTACAATAGTGTTTGGCATCCTTTCAGTGCACCCAAAAGTTCCGCCATTGTGGCAAGTGTCCTGTTTTTCACAGCTTCCGGGTCAAACTCCAAACGCCTCTAAAGTCCAGAGCTGGTCATTAAATAAATATTATGTGCAGCTGATAACAGCAGTCCAATTCGGAGTCCGGAAGGGTAATTAACGCCTTGCCCATTCATTACTGTGATCATGAATTTACAGTAAATTTATTTGCACTATTTTCTGTAATCGGCATCGTAAAATCATCACGCCTGATTTCAGGCGAAGCCGGGGTATTACGTGTGAATACGTAACCTTTATTTGAGCAATCAAAAATTATGTCATCTTATGCGCGAAACGGCTGCAAAAATTACTACTCCGTTGTTCTCTTCTTTACAGTATGGCTGATAAGTCCCCCGCTTATGAAACTAGTAGTTCTGGCCACTGTGACATGTCACGTTACCGCCGCCATAGCAGTTTTGTAACTAGCTAGTTGAATGTAAGGCTGCTGATATTTAGCGAATGTAAACACACCAGACTTACCGTTCAATTCCTTGCGACATTATTCTGACTGGTAGCCACAGACTAGAAATATCCCCCGCGTTGCGGCAGAATATTATATATATATATATATATATATATATATATATATATATACGCGGTTACTGAGCACGTGACTGCCACACCATTTCAGCTGAGTCAGGTAGGCCTACGCCGTACGTGGTGACGATGGACACTCGTGTAAACAAAGATTAGATGCCGTTTTTCCGTTGTTCGTGATGGTAAGCAGAAGTAAAAGAATGAACCAGGCATTAGTAAAACTGCATAAAATTGTTTCAAGGACGGACGTTTCGAGAAAGACGATCGGCGTGCCGTTTCAGTCATTGTGGGTGCGTGTGTACCGCTGTTAGCACATGAGAGACCTCGCCACGGGGAGCATGATTCCCCGGTGAAAGTCGCTATCGCCTTATTTGGCCTTTCTCAGCCCCCCCCCCCCCCCCCCTCCCGCCCATTCCTCTATCTGTCCACTTTGGAGAAAACTCCCGAGCCCAAACAAGGCCGAGGTCAGCCGGCACTGGCATGTTTCGATCAGTCCTTTGCCGGAACTTGCCGACTCATGCACCGGCCGCTTCGGCTCACATACCCGACCCTAGCTAGTCCTGTGGACGTAACGAAGCAACACTGATCAGGCGATGATGAATGTCACAGGTAAAATCAAGCGATACTGACTTATCGGGGAAAATATCAAGTTGCGATGGATCACAGTATTGTGAGCACTCGCGGCGTCACTCAGTGACTCAGTGGTTTCAGTGTCCTATGGAGAAAAGAAAGACTGAAACAACTGAAATGAAAAAAATGAGAAACAAAAATATGACTGCTAGCGTTCTAAAACAAGATCCAAACACACTGAAAAGGTGCACACACACACACACACAAAAACGATATTTTACTGATTTGGACAAGACACAACTTGCACTGAACTTCGGCCGGCCCGGCATCTGGTCAGTGTTTCAGTGTCGAGTCAAGCAGCAGCCGGGAATGATTAAAGCTGGGCTGTATCAACTAGGTTCAAGGGGAGGCAGTTAAAAAAGAAAAGAAAAAAAGAGAGAAAAGAATTGAGTCAGGCAGACTCAGTGCCGCGAGTTGGTCGCAACCTGCCTGGTCAAGTGAGTGCCCCACCGGAACACTGTACACCACCAAAACCTCACAAACTGGCCGCAAGCAACTTCCAGTCTGCAGCGTCCACTTGACCCGTCTACTACGGGGTGGCTCTTACATCTATTTCTATGCATCCCTGATGGGGCCTCGCCATCCAACTGCTGCACGTTGGAACAAACAATTCTAAGGCCAATGAAACAAAGCTCGTCTGCCTTATCAACACGCACACGCGACCTTGGAAAAGGAAGGTTTCCAAGGGGAAACTGACCCCAGGGGATGAATGGAAACTGAAACCGCCGGGAGTACCCGGGGAACTTGAAACCCATTAGTCGGACGCAGCAAAAACTCTGGCTATAGTACTAATCTTATAACGGTTTCGCTGCCATCAAAGCCGGCTCAGGCCGGAAAACAAAGCAACGCAAGAGAGAGAGAGAGAGAGAGAGAGAGAGAGAGAGAGAGTACACTCGCGCACATACAGTCTTACTCACAGTCTTACCCGGCCGAGAATTTGCAAGTTGTGTCTTGTCCAGATAAATAGCGTTCTTTTAAACCTTTTGTGTGTTTGGGTCTGGTTTATCTTATGACTGTATCTAGGCTACTAGTTGTAAATTAGAAACGTTCGTTTATAAATCTTTCACCTTGCCGCCGCGAACTTAAACCACGGTGATTTAGAAAACTCCGCTTCGCTCCTTCCCGTCTGAAAACTGCACACACTGGCAAACCGGGCGTCCCCGCCGGCGGATTGGTCCACTGACCCCGGCGGTACACACACACACACACACACACACACTGGAGCTGTGGATGAAGTTGCTGCGTCTTCTGCCTTCGGAGCAGGGTTGCACCTTAGGCCTATTATCCTTTTTCAGTCAGTGAACTTTTAAACTTTCGATGTTATGCATTTGTGTTTGAGTTTGAGTGACAAACGTTGGCATTTACAATGACTCAAGGAATCATATTATGTGACTTGTAGTTAATCACTGTATACATACTGTATGCACTTGACTGAATGAGCGAAAATCCGCTCCACTCGAATCAGGCAGTGCCGGAAAGCCGGACATACAGTAGCTACGCCGACGGGATGTTTACATCATTATTAGTGTCATTGTCTTGACCTTCGACTGGGAAGTATTTTGCAATAACTTGAAAATCAGTAGTTCATCTCGGGTGGGCTGATGTGCACGGTCCGTTTTGTGATCAGTTTCCACTTCGGGCCTATCCAGCCTCGGGCCTATCCAGCCTCGGGCCTGTCCACCCTCTCTGTGGCTTGTAGTGTTGCGGTCTCCTACCCTCTAACGTCACCCTCCCTCCCCCCGGCCCCGGCGCGGCAGTCCCAGCAGAGAGAGAGAGAGAGAGAGAGAGAGAGAGATTATTTGTGCGAGTGTAAAGCATGTATGGCGACTTTTTTTCCACATAATCCAGCCCTCATCGAAACGAGAGACTATTCTAGATGATACTCCAGTACACATTGTCTATAAAGCTACTACACTGATGTACAGCGTTACACATATGGAATTACTGTGAAGTTAATACACCAAACACAATATTGCCATGGGGGGAGGGGGCATTGAGGGATTTGTAACTTCATCAGTAGCAAACATCAAGTTATTGGTGGGTGAATGCGTGAAGAATGGCAACGCGACTTGATGAAATAATGCTCTGCAGACGGGTCACAATCACTAAGTTTGACTTGAGATGCAAGGACAACCAATCAGCGCATCAGCAAAGTATCACTTATTTACACGTTTCGGTGACGACTGGTAGTCTAAGAGTGATTTCCAAAGAACACTGGCAGAATACACTAGGCTTGAAGAGGTCTGTTGTACTATAATGCAGTGCCTGCACTCAGTGACGTGCCGAAAAGTCGACTCGCTCTGTACGTTTTGTCACCCTCTCGCCAGCATCTCTCTCCTCGTCCGTCGATGTGTGTGTGTGTGTGTGTGAATTTAATCGGAAGCCAAAGCAGTTCTTGCAGGAGTGGTGTTACTTGATCGTATTTGGACTTTCAAAGAACGAGTTTTGCAGCGTTGTTTTGGACTCTCTGTGAGTGTGAAATCTGCTTCACTGGAAAGCCTGCAAGGATGGAATTGCAGTAGTCAAGGCGAGATATTATGGCAAATGAAACGAGCTGTGCAGTTGCACTGTGAGTCAAGTATAGTCGGATTGAAACTATTCTTCTAAGTTCTAGGTATGCTGTACAGCATACATTACTGATGTATTGTTGCATACAGTGTCTGATCGAGATGAACTCCTAGGTTCCTAACTGAAGATTTGAATGATATGCGCTTGCCACCTATGTCAGCACTGTCTCTGCCAACCGAACTAAGACGGGAGGTAGAGGCAACGGGAAGAACTTAGGTCTTTTTTTGCATTTAGTTTGAGCTTGTTGCTGTACATCCAGCCTACAAGACTTTCAGTGCGGATCTGG
>JABMCL010000108.1:125000-147500 GCA_018857735.1 Alviniconcha marisindica | reverse complement strand
TACCTCATGAAGTTTGAGAGAATGTGTACTTGTCAGCAACAAAGTCAGTGTTAAGTAACTGTTGGTTTAGAGACAGAAGTTGTGGTACGAATAGTTCACATGGCCTCATTTTCAGTCAGTCCGGAAAAGGTCTGGACCCGCACGTCTCTTTGTACGTTTAGTGCACCCTTTTCAGTTTAGTGCGCAAGGGACGAGAATTTGTGCGTTAATGGGAGCCCCGTAAAGTCTCAAGCTTCTCAAAACCTCCCGCCTGTCTATCTGCTTTATCATTTCCCTTCACTCCGGCATGTCCATAGCAGTACACCCACACGAGTTTCCGATGGTGGATGTCGAACATTGACACATTCCAATCTGGGCTTCCAATTTAACTTTTCATTTTTTTTTCTGTAGGAAGCCCACTGAACCTGTGAGGATGATGGCATGTGTGGTCTGACAGTCACCTCTTAAGGAAGTCCAGCGGTGGGCATGGGCGACTGTTTTCACATCCATTGTCAAGCTGGAGGTTCAGACCGAATAGGCTGCACTGCCGGTCTTCACGGATGGTGGTCGCACCTTGCTTGACAGTGAAGCCTCACCCTGATTGGTCTTTGGTGACCGAGCCGTCAGTGTACACTATGAGGTCTTGCGGTTTGCTGTTTTCTTGATCTCTGACTCTGCTTTGCCTGATGGCCATTCTCGACAGTGCTTTCCCAAGTTTTATGAAAGGAGTGTTTCATTGGGATGGTGAAATCGGTTTGGGTAACTTTCCCGCTCAGTGGGTGTGCCCTTGACGATGGTTCATAGAATGACTCTCAATGCCTAGTTCTGCACTCTGTCTAGCTTTAGAAGATTTGTCTGTACTATTACTGTGAGGCCTAGTCCATAGGCCATGACATTTTGATACAATTCAGGCGTCACTCTTTGGCACTGATCAAAATGAAAGTGGCAAACTTCCTGGGAGTATTGACTACTGAAATTCTGGGGTTTGACATCCACGCGGCAATATTTGCATAATGTACAGTTTTTAAGCCTCGTCGTTTAAGACTGTTCTTTTACTGAGAGACCTCAATAAAAAAAACAATAAAAACAAACAAACAACAGCAAAGAGAAAGAAACAAGAGCGGCACGGACACGTTTGTGTTCTTTTGGGTTTTGATCAGCCGGATAGTCACCACCCAGCAGAGGCTCTATAAGACCGGCGAAGAAAGCGGGCCCACTGGTCAACAACCCTGTTGTTATCTCATTCGCTGCCAGTGGGCCGAAGCCAGGGCTCACAACCGGGCCAGTGTCAAGCCACACACCACACTGTTTACCGATCAACACAGCAACTCACCCTTGACCTTTCGCACCCTCCCTATTCCTTCTAAGGTGTCCAGTATCATTGGCGTTCACTGCCACTATCCGAGAGCTGCAGTTTGCAACTGAAACAGAGATCTGCAAAAATGCAGTTTGTAGTGACAACTTACTTCTGAAGCCGCCAAGGGAGGCAATTTTGTAGTAATAAAACTGTCTTCCGTTTTCTGGAAATGTGCAGCAAGCAATAATTACGGGTGGCATAAAACTCATCAGTAGCCGCCGGCACCGTCGTTCAAAGCACCTTTAAAAAAAGTCTGAAGTCGGCGTTTTTGCAGCTGTTGGTCGATGCAGAAACGGAAGACAGTTTTTATCATTGGCGGGAGCTGCCACAAGTATCATTTTTGTCGCGACAAAATATTTGTTTGTTTGCCGCGACAAAAGACGTGGCAGCTCCCGCCAATGAAAAGTATTGCCTTTGCAAAGTTGATTTTATTGTCGCTGCAGCTTGAAATTGCCTCTCGTTTGCAACCGCAAAAATAAAGACAGTTTTGCCGTTCGCTTTTTACGCGTAGCACGAACTTAAGTGAGGCGCCAACTGCGACGAGGGTGCACCCAGTCCAGACGTGTGGAAAGCCGGGTACATGGTCCCTGGTGGATTGTGATGGGGATGGGGCTGAGGGTGCCCCGCCCAGTAGGCATGGCTTGGACCCAGGAGGGAGGGGTTCATTTGGGAATGGGGAGGGGCGTAGGGCGTGATATGAGGCTTGGCCGTTGCCCCGTAGTGCGCAGGAGAGCCAAGCATCCAGTCCGGCGGTCGGTAAGAGGGGGGAGTGTCGGCGGGAGAGGAGGGCTGTATGGCTTGGGCCAGCCCCGCGAAATCAAACCTGCACACACAGGAAAGAACACTGTGAAACAACACACCACACACCACACACACACACACCACAACCAACACCACCACACACCACACACACACCCACACACACACACCACACACACACACACACACACACACACACACACCACACACACACACACACAACACACACACACACACACACACACACACACACACACACACACACACACACACACACACACACACACACACACACACACACACACACACACACACACCCACACACCACAACACACACACACACACACACCACACACACACCACACACACACCACCACACACACACACACACACACAACACACACCACACACACCACACACACACACACACACACACACACACACACACACACACACACACACACAACACACACACACACACACACACACACACACACACACACACACACACACACACCACACACACACACACACACACACACACACACACACACACACACACCACACACCACACACACACACCACACACCACCACACACACACACACACACACACACACACACACACACACACACACACCACACACACACACACACACACACACACACAACACACACACACACAACACACACACACACACACACACACACACACACAACACACACCACACACACACACAACACACACACACACACACACACACACACACACACACACACACACACTAACACACACTAACACACACTAACACACACTAACACACACACACCTTTGTGTAAACAAACTTGGTATTGTGATGCACCACCATAAGCCGGAATGTCATGCGAAAAAAATGGAATCCTATCTTCAAGGTCAAGGTCACAGTGTGGGCTCATGTAATCAAAATATGACGGTTTCTATTATATCTTTTATTAGTTCTAAACCAATGTGTCTTTTGCAACCAAACTTAATTTGGTGGTAGATCATTATAAGCAAAGGAGTGTCCAGTGAAAGTACTGGATTGCTGTGTTCAAGGACAATGTCACAGCCAAGGTTAAACGCTTCAATTAATGTTAGTTTAGATGATATCTTATGAATCGCTGAACCTTTTGTAACCAAACCCAGTATGGTGATAAATCATTATTAGCCAGAGTGTCATGTCCGAAAAATAGGTTGCTATCTTCAAGGTCAAGGACACTGTAACTGAGTTTGGGTTCATACAATGAAATCATGAACATTTGTATTATATGTTCTGAACTGCTGATTATTTTTTTTGGGGGGGGGGGGGGGGGGGGGGCCGACCAGCTTAGTTTGACAGTGTATGTTCATAAGCTGGAGCGTCTTGTGAACCGTTTTTTTGTGCTGTATTCAAGGTCAAGGTCACAGTGAAGGTTCTGAACTTCAATGAATGTTTGCCCGGACAATATCTCTGGTCGATCAAGCTTAGTATGGTGATACACCATCATTAGACAGAGTATCTTTTCAGAAATATCATTTTGCTATGTTCAAGGTCAAAGCCAGAATCATTTCTACTAGATCTTCAGAAATACTGAAACTTTTGCAACCCAAATTGGTTTGATGGTACATCATCACAAGACTTTCTTGCTTTCACACAGGGCGTGAGACAGAGAAATGGTTTGGGTGGACCAGATTGCTGCCACTCTTGGCCATCCCGATATCTAAAGCAGGGGTCAATACCGGTTCCAATCAAGAAAATGTGGAAAGAACATTGCTTTTGTAATGAATATACTTGCTTATTAAGTGTTTTGGTCAATGGTTCAAGTGTGTATTCTTATATCCTTTTGTACTTGTGATGATGTCTACATAACATGTGAAACAGATTACTAATTAAGTGCGATGGGATATTAACTTCAGAAAGCAAGAAACAAATATCCCTTTGACATGTATATATATATAAGGTTCAGAACAAGTTAGTGCGACCCCTCCCCCCCAAAATTACTTTGCAAAAGAAAAGAAAACTAAGGAAAAGATGTGTGATCTATTTCGTGCATATCTGTACTTCGAAGAAGACATTTTAAAGCAAAATCGTTAAAAAGGCAGGAAAGCAAAAAAAAAAAAAAAAAAAAAAAAAAAAGGAAGAAAAAGAAGAAGAAAGAAGTGACAAATATTCCTTCATTAATTAGGAAATATTGTATAATAATAAATGCAAGAGTCAAACTGGCCACTGAGCGGATTCTATTCATGCATTTCTGGTGTCTTCTGTAGTACGCGAGACACTGACCTATGACGTAACATAATACACAAGTAACCAAGTTCCTGTCACCCTGTCAATTTATGTCTTATATTTATGTACACAAGAAATGTCAAGCTTTCATTTCCAAATAATAACATAAAAAAATTCACACTTTGAATTTTTACCCTCTATGTCACAGTTTTGACCAGTTTTCTGGAGAATGACCCATGTATGCATATGCGTTTGTATATATATATATATATATTATATATATGTATGTGTGTATGTCTATGCATGTGTGTTTGTTTGCGTACATGGATGTGTACGTAAGTATATATGTACATGTGTGTATATATCATTTGTATGTGCATCAATGTATACATGTGCATGGATGTTTGCGTGCGGTGGGTGTGCGTTGTGAGTATTGTTCACGGATGGCGGTGAATTTGTGTTTGATTTGCTTTTGTTTGCATCATAATATCATGTTTTTTCTTGTTGTTGTTTCATAGCATTCTTCAACAGGCAGACTCAAGCAGATAGTCGACCTCGATGGTTACGTTTGAAGTTAAATCTTCACGGTACCCGAGCTCTGGGGCGAAGCGCGGCGCGGATAGCGACACAAGGGTCTATCATTGGCGGAAGCTGCCACAAGTATCATTTGTCGCGACCAACGTGTTTTTGTCGCGACAAAACACGTCTTTTGTCGCGACAAAAGTATGCTTGCCGCGACAAAAGTTTTGTCTCAACAAAATTATTGTTTGTCTCAACAAACACGTGTTTGTCGCGACAAACGTTTTCTCGCGACAAGCATACTTTTGTCGCAACAAAAGAGGTGTTTTGTCATGATAAAAGTAAGTTTCGCGCGAGAAAAGTTTTGGCACGAAATAATTATGTTTGTCGCAACAAATACTTGTCGCGACAAAAATATTGTCGGGACAAAATTTGTTTGTCGCGACAAAAGTTTTGTCGCGACAAAAGTTTTGTCGCGAAAAGCATACTTTTGTCGCGACAAAACACGTCTTTTGTCGGGTCAAAAACCCGTGTTTGTCGCGACAAAAATTATACTTGTGGCAGCTCCCGCCAGTGTAAGGGTCGCCGTGCTCCGTACGTCGACACTTCAAGTGGCTGCAGCAATCGGTCCTCCGGTAGTTGCGACCTCTTAAAGAAAGTCAAAAGTTTTTAAGTATGCAAAGTGACCATCGAAATGACTGACAAATGAGTCATTAGTTTCAGATTTAATGAAATAAATAAAATGAAATAAAAAAATAAAAAGTTTAAGTAGGTTTTTAATCTATTTTTTCTTCTTCTGTAGGCTGGCCGAGACTACAGTCTCGGCTTCTCCATCAGTCACGTGACTTTCTCGGAAGTGACGTCAGTCTAGGGCGCCGGTGCGGTTGCCATTTTAGATTGCTCATTGAATGTGTATGCGTGTGCTCGACAAAAAATCTAACCATGCAGGCCTACTGTGTTGCAGCAAACTGTAACAATTCATAAGCAACCCAAATCATAACGAGTTCCCGCGGAATCGACCCGCTTGAGGCGAAAATGGATAAAACGTGTGCATTTCAAACGAGCTGACTTTGATGCTGTGCCTCATCACGCCCATTTGTGTAGCGAGCACTTCGCTGAGTGCGATTTCGCAGACTTTACTGAATACCGCATATCAAAGCGGAATTTGAAGCCAACAGTATTTCCTTCTGTGCAAAAAGCACCAAAGCAGACTTGAAAGAACACTTGAAAAACAAAACGAACGATAAACGAATACGCGAAGCAACAATAACAACAAAGAAATAAAAGGGCCTTCAATATAACACTAGTACCAACACACCTGGTAAACAGTCTACGATTTGCGTTGACCGAAAGCAAGTTTGTGTTCGGTTTGCTACATTGCAATTTACATGAAGCAAATCGTCACTCGCTGATGCATACATTACACACAACCTTGGAAGTAATAGATAACAATAATTTCTATCGTGGTACACAGAAAAATGTGAAATTCAGCTTCACTGAAGTTCTGTCATGGGTCAGTCATGTTTGATCAAGCGGCAGAGTGAAAAACAAAACAAAACAAAAAACATCGATCAAAGGAGACACTTCAGTCGACTCATCGCAACACAAAAGGCCGACCGGTACATGATCATCTGTGATGAGGGAAATGCTTCAACAGTTCTGATGTCGAAAGTGTTCCAAGCGAAATTTAAAATAAAAAAGAAAGAAGAAGAAGAATTCAAGGTGGATCAGTTCCACCACCAATTTTAAAAACATTAATGTTTCATACTGATTGGACCGGATGTGACAAAGGAATCAGAAGCCAAGCAATTATCATAAAATAAGGCTGCGCTGTTAATTTCAGAATCGATTGCCTTCCATAGTACGAAGTCACCAAAGTAGTCATCACTTCAGAGACACAGAAGAGACAAGAAACTCCCCCTCCCATTTTTGTGGGCTTAAAACCCCACGCTAAAACCAGAAAGAGATGGCTTGTTGATGCCATCCTCAGTTTTGGGGTATTCGTCCAAGCGTTTCCAACTCAGGTGCTTACAGTTTCAACCTGACGCAGCACACAAATTATGTGGAAATTTTGACCAGAGCATTGCTGTGCCAACAAACATGCTAACAAGATTTCAGAACAGCTGTGGTCGACAACATAAAGAACAACCCCTCCTGACTCCAAATGACTCTTTTTACGGCACAAGTGTGTCCTTAGCTCGGTAGGCGGAAAATGAGGGTGAAATGCGGATGCTGTCAGAATCTGTACATACCAGCACAAGAAAATATGGCGTATCTGCCTGCTGATTACATACACGTTCTTCCAGTGCCCTGCCCGCCATCAGAACAGTTTATGTCTCTGTTGCAAGGGCATTGCAGTCAAGTCATCTCGAGGAGATGGAAAGTTATGACAGGGGAAAAGGAGGCATTGAGGATGTCTGCTGGAAACTCAACCCATCACAAGTAGAGAGTACATCTCATTGGAAACGCCAGTCTTCAACATTGGTTTGATGCCACTCTTGCTTGAAAATGCCCACGCAACTGCCTTACTCATCCGTGTCATGAATTTGGTCAAGGAAGCTGTGGAACATCTGAATGGACCAGACCGCAATTGATATTGATTACCAAAAAATATAGTTTTAACTGTAGTTTTGGTGACCTAATTACATTGCTAATTATAGCAAAGGAGGTCCGTGCAAAGATGTCTATGTACCTGAAAATGTTCAGATAGGATCATAGTACATGTATGGAAAACATCATGCTTTTTAATTCCATTTTGCACTATGCACCTGATATGTGACCATATGTACTCCGCTAAATGGGGATCAGTTGTGTGGACACGTTTACGTAGCGTAGTAATCACTGTAGTAATCACTGTTGCAGACAACAGATCAAGGTATCCTGAGATTAGGGGGTATCTTCCAGGCCGAAAGTGTTCCCAGAGGAGCATTGCATCTGGCCAAAGTTCATGCTTTAATTTCAAAACAATTTCAGTAACAGATTTTAATAGTCATGGGATTACAAATTTGTGTTTTCCATGACCTAATTACGGATATTGTTAAAGCATCAGGGAATCCAAGTGTCTAAATGGACCAGACAGGTCTTTCTGGAGCATAGTGCTTGTGTGAAAGATCACAATTGATGTTGATAACCAAAAAATAGTTTTAAACTGTAGTTTGGGTGATTCTGTCAGTACGCCTAGGTGACCTAATTACATTGCTAATTATAGCCAAAGTAGATCAGTGCAAAGATGTCTATGTGCCTGAAAATGTTCAGATAGGATCATAGTACATGTGTGCAAAACATCATGCCTTCACTCCATTTTGCAGTAAACACCTGATTTTTGGACCTTAGGAACTCCGTTATCACCATTATGTGCCGGTGGTCACTGATGAGCTACTCAGGTAGCGAAACACGTGTCTGACCAAGGCAACCAACATAATAATGGTCCCCACCAGGATCAGATTTTTGATAACCCTTCTGCTCTCTGCTTGGCATTGTGGGCCAAACATCGGATTCGGTTCCGGAGGGGTGGGGGGTGGGGGGGGGGGGGGGGACTGATGCACCCAATAGGCTCTTTACGAAGGGAGTACGACTTTCTGCCTCTCCATTGTTTTTTCTACACTTCGACCTAAAATCAAATCCGTTATTTCAGTTTTTCTTTCAAACCAATTCCCTTGCACATAAAAGTCTCTTAGTTTACCCGGCAGTAAAGTCGGCAGTGAAGAATTTGAAACAACAAAACTCTGCACAAAAAGAACATCCAAATAAAATCACACGCTGACGCACGCCTATTGATGTCGGAAGACATCTGCAGCTGAAAACAAATGAAGCAAATAACATTTATTTGAATGCTTATATCAGACTTAAATCATAATGAATCAAATGAAACAAATTACATTCATCAGATTCGAATGATCATGCGTTTCACCATTTAGTATAATACCTCATGGTGGTCAGACGGAAAATATGCGATGAGAGAGGCGGGGCTTAGAGCTCACTGCAGAACCTTTCACTACTTTCCCCCAACAGATCAGCCATGCCAACCATGCCAACTTGTGACTAAAGTGTGTTACCATACTTTCTACAAAACGTTCTCTCCCTCTCCCTCCCCCTATCTCTCTCTCATTTCACAGCTGACGTATTTAATGACTACTTTCTGTCCATTGCAGAAAACTTAGTTAAATCACAAGACACCTGATAGCGATAAGCAGTACTCCTGCTCAAAATGCCTTGTTGACTTCTGTCAGAAAAAGACACGGGGAACCGATTCGTTTACCATACCTTTGATGGATGTCCATGAAACGGGTAAATATATCTTTGGGATCAACAATAACAAGTTTTCTGGACCTGACGAAATCAGCTTCGCCATATATTGCAGGGCCACTGACCTATATTTTTTATTTGTGCATCGAGCATAATGTTTTCCCCTCAGAATTTCAAAAAGCAAAAGTTAATCCTTTACTAGAGATCACAAAAATTTGAATGATTATAGACCAGACTCATTGCTCCTCATTGAATCTTCCAAGCATTGAAAAAGAGACAACAGCTCAACCAAAAAAGAAAAAGAAAAAAAGAAAAAGGAAAAAGAAAAAAAGAAAAAAAAGGAAAAAGAAAATAAGTTTCTCTCTAATTTTTCATAGTTTTTAACCGTTTATCTGTTGTTTATTTGTCGTTTTGTGGCTTGACAAAGGGGATTTCCCCGAAAATTTGCACATTGTGTGTCCGTGTCATAATAAATAAGCGTTCTTTTGAACCTTTTTGTGTTTGGATGTTCAATCTCATTACTGTCGGTTCTGTCTAAATTTCCGAAAGACATGTTCAGAAACACCTACTCACCTCTGCGGAGACATGAGAACCTTTTCTGTCCACTTCAGTCATGCTTCCAACGTAAACACACTTTCAATACCGCACTTGCACGATTGACAGACTCATGGCTTTCAGCTATAAATAGGTAAGACCTGTCCGGAGATGTCTTTTTGATCACTGAATCTTACTATCAAAGTCTATTTAAACAGTTCGGACCCATTGCCTTTTTTCCCTTCTGTTCTTACCTTAAAAATAGACTACAACGTACGTGTCTTTACCGCTAGGCCAAACCGGCTCATTAGGCCAGGATATTGAGTTTTTGCTTAATGTCCTCAGATGCTAAAAGCCAGGATATACCTCTGGTGCAGTTTATATACCTCTGGTGAAATGTATGTACCTTGTGTTTACTCGCATGCCAGGTGAGTTACCGTAGGAGACTCGGGTCTTTGTTGTTGTGTTTGTGTGTTGTCTTTCGAGCGCTACTGAATTGTGTGTTGATTTTGTAGCTCGGCACAGGTTTAGTCACGCTAGCAGCAAACTGAACACGGATGGTGCAGCCAACTGCCCTAATCGAACACACTATGTACGCCTCAGTTCCGGATGCACTTCAGCTAGCGAGCGTGGAAAAACAGTGCTGAAAAACGCATGTCCGTTTTCTTGATGTATAGGCATACTTCTGTTGTTTGGCTGTGTGAAAGAATTTTTTTATATAAGACCATAACTTTATTCCACCTCAGTGCATAAACAGAGCTGAACTCCACAAACCTTTTCGGCGACGGCGGAATCGACGCTGTCCAAGCACTGACAAATCTGCTATAATTTTTCTTTCTTTCTGGATAATCTACAAAATGCACAGATCAAGGTCAACATGCTTTCAAAATGTAAAATACCCGAAGCTAAATAACAAGAACAAAACAAAACAACAACTGAAACAAAAATGACTACTAGCGTTCTAAAACAAGATCCAAACACATAAAAGGCTAAACAGAACGAATTTTCTGAATCGCCTACGATAATTTTCACCTGACATGCGAGTAAATGCTGACTCGGGGTCAGGGTCACACGCCTAGCAGGCTGAGCGTACTCCAGCTCCGCTGTTCATTATTGTTGGTTCTGTCGTGTATGAGACTGTTTTTGTGTGTGTGTCTGACACCTTTATTATGGACTAGACCCTTGGCTGCACCCTAGTGGGATGAAGCCATCTAGCACCACCTCAATACCGCACCATCTCCTGCTCCCGTTCCTCCCTTGGCGGAGGCATCGCCTTCGTCGTGTACGAGTCTCTGTGTCCTCACCTCACCGCCAGCACCGACTTTCCCTTTCAACCGCAGTAGCACGTGAAAGACCCCAGTCATTCTGCCAAAAGTGCAGGTGGCATGTTACAGCTAAAAACGCATGCACTTTACGTATGTGGCTTTGCATGAAGTGACACAGTGCATGTGTTGTATGATGTACACAGAACGCGCCGAGATGGCAACAGTTTCATGTTGCACCAACCATGCCAGCGCTGTAAGTACACCACTTCGGTGGATATTCAAAAACGCGCTATAAAAAACTATTCACTCATATAGAATCATATATGAGCGCAGTGAGTCTGTTCGAGAGCGGAGAATAGCGCTATATAAAAGCGATCAACAAAACAAAACAAACATTCTTCCTTTGAACTGGCTCACCTGTCTATCAACCTTCGTCAACACTGTCTACAACTCGTCTGCCTCTACCGTCCATCCCCTAACAGGAAGAATAACTTACTGAATGAAGTGTCGTAGTGTGTTTATGTAATCAATAGAGTTCACAGTGCTCTTGGTGTGTGTGTGTGTGAGAGAGAGAGAGAGAGAGAGAGAGAGAGAGAGAGAGAGAGAGAGAGAGAGAGAGAGAGAGAGAGAGAGAGAGAGAGAGAGAGAGAGAGAGAGAGAGAGAGAGAGAGAGAGAGAGAGAGAGAGAGAGAGTGTGTGTGTGTGTGTGTGTGTGTGTGTGTGTGTGTGTGTGTGTGTGTGTGTGTGTGTGTATGTACACATACACAATGTAGTGTGCAAACAGCTTTTAAAGGGTATCGCAGTAAAGCACATCACGTATTGGATCTAGCTCATCAAAAGTAGCGTTTCAGTTACTGTCGGGATGGCTGGAACCTCGGTATAAAATAATACAGTGGTATAATTCGTGTGACATTTTATTTTATAAATATGTGTTATATCCCCTTCCCACTCTCACTTTTTACTCCAGTTCTTTGCATGTAATTATCTGAGTATGTTTTACTGCAGTTAACTGCGATTGTTAGATATGTAAAATTATTATTCTTTATGTTAATTGTATCGTTCTTCAGATGAATGTAATATGTAAAATCTGTCTCATTAAACAATTTTTTAAGAGAGAGAGAGAGAGAGAGAGAGAGAGAGAGAGAGAGAGAGAGAGAGAGAGAGAGAGAGAGAGAGAGAGAGAGAGAGAGAGAGAGAGAGAGAGAGAGAGAGAGAGAGAGAGATGTGTGCGTGTTGGGGATTAACCTAGGAACTCTTTTACTGTATTATTTTGTAGGCTACTTTGCTAAGACGTGTGCTGCGTGCACATAAGAGCGTGTTTTTGTGTTGAAACATTACAATTTTTTTACCTCTTAACTTGTTACTATAATTATGTAAATTTGTTTTACTGGTCTCAGGCTAATTTGGTCTGCTTTGTGTGTGTGTGTGTGTGTTGGGGGGGGGGGGGGGTAGATAGGGGGGCTGTGTGGATGTGTGCGTGTAGATAGGGGGGCTGTGTGGATGTGTGCGTGTGTGGAGGGGAGTAGAAGGTGTATGGGCTGTGAAGGGATAGGATGAAAATAGTGACAATTATATGTGTGCCTATGAATGTGTTATATGACAATCAGACGTGTGAGATACTGTTTATTTTACAGCGCACTTCTACAAGTAATATATATGCTATTTAAATAATGCTTGTGGTATTAGTACGCTATTGCACGCTCTTTGACTATGAATCTTTTTTACATGTAGATTTGATTTCATTTTTATTCATGAGTGACACTCATCTTTTCCTTTGAATGGAATACATGACTCGACTTGCTTGTACATGCAGCTAGACTGAGTTCTCCCGCTTAACAAGCTCTCTCTCTCCCTCCATATATGTACCATGTTATATACAAATATGTCGCACATTGGAGACATGTTGCACACAAGAGCGTAGAAAGCGCGAAGTGTTGAGCCCCCATCCCCCTGCACCACCCCCCCGCCCCCATTCCCACGCAAAAAATCTAGTTGGTGTTGTAATTCTCCTTGTTTGATGTTTGTGAGAGAGAGAGAGAGAGAGAGAGAGAGAGAGAGAGAGAGAGAGAGAGAGAGAGGAGAGAGAGAGAGAGAGAGAGAGAGAGAGAGAGAGAGAGAGAGTTTATTATAGGCCTAAGTTAGTTTTTGTGTTACTTTGAGACTCTGATACAATATGCCGCTTGCTGGTGCAATGGAACTGAAGAAAAGGGTTTTGAAAATAAATAAATAAAAATAATTCAAGGAAGATTTGAAAGAACTGACGAACAGAAACAGGGAGTTGGTTCCAGGTGGTTGGTCAGAGCAAGAGCGCTGACAACTGGACTTAGTGAGGAAGGATGGCATTATGAACTCTTCGGTGTTTACAGACGGGCGGAGCTGCCGGGAAGGAGTGTGAAGATGAAGAAGGGCCGAGAGGTAGATTGGGGCCTGATCAGAGATGATCTTAACGAGAGTTATATTCGATTCTATGCTCAATAAGTAGCCAACGAAGCAGAGGCTTGGCGTGGGCAGGTCTGGGGGTTCGGTGAATAAGTCTGTCAGCACGTTCTGGAGTTTTGAAACATTCTGTCCTTTTCCCCACTTTTTTGTGTGTGTATGATGTAATTGTTTGCATACTTGTTTGTTGCATATAAAATTATGGCTACTTATTTCTTCCTTCGCCTTTTGTGTGTTGGTGTGTGGCAGTTTTTTGGAGGGTGTTTTTTTGCACTCTGTGTGTGCGTGCGCACGTGTGTGTATGTACTTGCGTGCGTGCAAGCATGTATGCGTCTGCGACTAAATTAAATTGGTTCTGCCCCATTTAGTTCCTTTGCACCATAACCCGCTGTGCCAGTCAGGGAGACAACATTGCATAAACACACAGCCACAGTGGCGCCGTACATACCTGTAGGCGTATCTCTTGCCGTGCACCTTGGTCATGATGTTCTTGTCGTAGTAGTAGCGTAACGCGCGACTCAGCTTGTCGTAGTTCATGTTGGGCTTGGACTTCCGTTCCCCCCATCGCCTGGCCACCTCGTCGGGGTCCACCAGCTGACCGCAACATGGCAATAATAGTCAGTGCGGGTCCAGCAGTTAACCGCAACATGGCAACAATAGTCAATGCAGGTGCAGCAGCTGACCGCAACATGGCAACAATAGTCAGTGCAGGTCCAGCAGTTGACCGCAACATGACAACAGTAGTCAGTGCAGGTCCAGCAGTTGACCGCAACATGGCAACAATAGTCAGTGCAAATGCACCAGCTGACCGCAACATGGCAACAACAGTCAATGCAGGTGCAGCAGCTGACTGCAACATGGCAACAATAGTCAGTGCAGGTGCACCAGCTGACCGCAACATGGCAACAATTATAAGTCAGTGCAAATGCACCAGCTGACTGCAACATGGCAACTATAGTCAATGCAGGTGCACCAGATGACCGCAACATGGCAAACATGGCAACAATAGTCAGTGCAGGTGCACCAGCTGACCACAACATGGCAACAATAGTCAGTGCAGGTGCACCAGGTGACCGCAACATGGCAACAATACAGTCAGTGCATGTGCACCAGTTGACCACAACATGGTAACAATGGTAACATGGCAACATGGTAACAATACAGCCAGTGCAGGTACACCAGCTGACCGTAACATGGTAACAAGTAAAGAAATGGTAACACAATACAGTCAGTGAAGGTGCACCAGCTCCCCGCAATATGGTAACAATACAGCCAGTGCAGGTGCACCAGTTGACCACAACATGGTGACAATGGTAACACGGCAACATGGTAATAATACAGCCAATGCAGGTGCACCAGCTGACCGCAACATGGTAACAATGGTAACACGGCAACATGGTAATAATACAGCCAGTGCAGGTGCACCAGCTGACCGCAACATGGTAACAATGGTAACACGGCAACATGGTAATATGCTGTTGAGACGTGTGTCTGCAGAGGATGCACGTGAGAAGTAGACCAAGGTCAAGGCCAAGGCCATGTAGCTTTCATAAGCCGTACGCAAATGTTTAGTTACTAGTGAGGGCCGACGAGTACTGTGAATGTGAACGCGCGGCAGGCAGGTAGGGGGAAATAGCCTTTCGTTATGTATCGCTCGCAAGATGGCGGAATGGTAGGGTCACGACCCAAGTTGCTCGTGCAAGAATGTAGGGACAATGGGGCAGCAAGGTGGGTAATATTTATAACTCTTATGGCAGAATGGCATTGTTAGAACTTTGGTATATTATGAGGAAATACTAAAAAGTCGAGATGACTTAAATTGATTGAGGATATGTGCAGTTATATTACGGATTAAATGTATAATATTATCGATTAAATGTGTAAAGTTATATGCGGTTTACGTGTGCCCGCAACGTGAATGTGAACTGAGACGGTGTCAGTCAATCAATATTTTATTTTATGTCTGTTCACATCGAGGTGATATTAGACAAAAAACTAAACAAAAAACATATAATTATTATTTACACTAATTTTCCCACAGGACTATGAACAATCGATTTGACAATATTAGTGATAACATCAGTATTATACAAAATATCTCTTACTGAGACGGTGTGTTTTGGTTTGCTGGTCCTGGCTTAATTTCTTTCTACGTTCTTTCCTTTTGTCAACGTGTCCAATCTTCACTTGGTCACTTCGTCACTCTTCTCATCACTTCACCACTCCATCACCCTGGTTTTTCTTCTTCGCATTTCATCCGGGTGGATGTTCATCTCTACTTCAAGTAATGATGTCTATGCCCTGAGCTTCAGTGTATCATCGGTAACCGGTCATCACAACTATCCTACGTAACATGTCGCTGTAATCTGTCATAAACAGCCTTCAATACCCGCTGATTAGCACTGCTGGTTTGAGTGAAGAGCTTCGTTTCGGTCGGCGCGTCACAAGACGACAACAACTTGTGCTTGTGCGTGAGCGGGTTGGCGCAGCTGCAGCTCACTGCACCAGCCTTCTGTTAAGCCGTGCACTCTACGTGGTGTTTTTTGTGTGTTGGTTTTCATGATAAGTTAACGTAAGTTGATTTGCATGTTGTACAAAGTTGAGATGTATAGTTAATTAAGTCTTGTGTGAAGGGTGAATACAGTGTGCTTAAACTGAATATTTAGTGTCTGGGAGTGCGTTTACTTGTGTTGTATTGTTGGGGAGTTAGTGTGGGAAGGTGGGGGTGAATAAGTCAGCATCCATTAGGGACGTGACAACGTCAGAAACAAGAGAAGACAAACATTACGGAAACAAGAGAAGACAAACGTCACAACGTGAAATTATGAAGGGTACGACATACGGAAAGGCAAGTCACACGTAAAGAGGTGAAAACAAATAAGGCAAGTGACACATAAAGAGATGAAGACAAACAAGGCAAGTGACACATAAAGAGGTAACAGACAGAGACAAATGGCAGGTAACAGTAACTTAGAGGTAAAAGGTAACCTTGAATTCTCCGTTGGTCCCTTCCCAGGTAATACAGCCGGCGTTGCGACTTTCCGACAGCAACTCCAGCAAAAACTGCCACAATTGAATCTGTCCGGAACCTGGAACAAAAACAAAACAAACAAAAACAAACAAACAATGATGTAGTGAATAGTTGATGGAGAGAACAATGTGCAAGGCACTACCATCATCATGTTGTCTTGCATTACCATCTGGCTCCCCCATCTGGCTCTAGCCATCATCCTTATCATGTCACCATTGTCATGACCCCTTCATGAATGTTACAGTCATTATTATCCTTATCATCCGTGTCCTCTCCCCTTCATTAATGTTACTATCATTATTATACTTGCCACTATTGTCTACATCCCCTTCATTAGTGTTACAATCATTATCCTCGTCATCCTTTTTCTCATCTCCTTCATTAGTGTCACAATCATTATTATCCATATCACCCTTGTTCTTACCCTTTTATTAGTATTAATATGATACTAATAATAGATTATTTATAGCGTAATACAAGGGTAATAATGATAATAATTAGTATTCACCAACAATTTATTATGCAACATTACATCAAACCCACTGCCTTCTGCCCACCCCACTGATCAACTTCCACAGGCCTTTTCTGACTTTTATGTCAACAAGGTTCGCCAAATCCGTGATTTCACTGACAGCCAGGTTGTTTCAGTCTCAGTGAGAACAGTCTCGGTGAGCGTCATCTCTCCTGTGGTGGGTGACCAACGTGCCGAAAGGTCCACTCGCTGCACGTTTGTCACCCCTTCGCCAGCAACACTGTAATCCGTCTTTCCTCTTCCCTCGATGTGTGTGTGTGTGTGTGTGTGTGTGTGTGTGTGTGTGTGTGTGTGTGTGTTGTGTGCGCGCGCGCGCGTGCGTGCGTGCGTGCGTGCGTGTGTGCGTGTGTGTGTGTGTTTTTGTTTAACAGTTTACCATTGATTGAAGCGGGGATAATAAAACACAACGCAATACACGAGCGCGCGCACGCACGCAAGCACGCACGCACGCACGCACGCACGCACGCACGCAGGCACGCACGGCACGCACGCACGCACGCACGCACACACACACACACACACACACACACACACACACACACACACACACACACGCAAGCATACACACACACTCACTTAGAGTTTATATTGCTTTGAGTAGACTACAAGGCTACTACTGCCTGTATCTCTGTGAGCTACGTCTAATATGATTATACAGAGACCGATCGTGTGGTTTGATCGTGAGCTGTGTACGTCCTGTAAATATGTTTGATTGCTATGGTTTGATGAAGCTGATGTTAAACAAGGACTGACACTGGGTGTGACGACTGTTTCATTGTACAACGCCTACTGAAGTTTGTAGCATAGGCCTAATATGTGCGCATCAAATCTTCTGTATTATTGTTATTTTCCCAGCT
Source organism: Alviniconcha marisindica (assembly GCA_018857735.1). Taxonomy (NCBI): domain Eukaryota; kingdom Metazoa; phylum Mollusca; class Gastropoda; family Provannidae; genus Alviniconcha; species Alviniconcha marisindica. The sequence continues at coordinate 129,762 of JABMCL010000108.1, read as the reverse complement.
ACTCTCAGGTCATGTAGACATTGTGGTTCAACTTATTTTGCAAACCATCGCTCCTGACCCCGACTATCTTTGATCCTTCCACAGACAATAAAATTCCGTTGATATTTGTTCTTTAAACTAGCGTTAGAAGTAAAGTTAAAATGACGTAGCTTCGAAGCAAAGAAGATCAAGGCAGCGTCATTTGTTTATTATTCAGTGGATTTATCAAGTTTCAAAAGAACTGTGAGCATTCTGTGGAGAAAAGTACATACACTACTTCTGAAGTTCAACGAGTTGCACACCACTGTGCTGAACAATTTACTCGCGGTACATTTATATTTTTATTTTTCATATATATTGTTTTTATACTATTCATTACTGTGGCTTTCTCTCTCTTCTCTCTCTCTCCTACACTCACACACATATACACACACTCACGCACACTCACACACACACACAGACACACACAGACACACACACACACACACACACCACACACACACACACACACACACACACACACACACACACACGCGCGCGCGCGCCGCGCGCGCATACACACACACACACACACACACACACACACACACACACACACACACACACACACACACACACACACACCACTCACACACACACACACACACACACACACACACACACACACACACCACACACACACACATACACACACCGCGCCGCGCGCGCGCCCACACACGCACACCACACACACACACACACACACACACACACACACACACACACACACACACACAACACACACACACACACACACACACACACACACAACACACACACACACACACACACACACACACACACACACACACACACACACACACACACACACACACACACACACACACACACACACACACACACACCACACACACACACACACACACACACACACACACACACACACACACACACACACACACACACACACACACACACACACACACACACACACACACACACACACACACACACACACACACACACACACACACACACACACACACACACACACACACACACACACACACACACACACACGCACACACACAATATCACAACAGAAGCACGAAGACGCAACACACTCTTTTGCACAATGCATATACTCATCTTGCAAAACCAGGTTCATTTGTCCGAATTCTCTTCATCGACGTTTCTTCTGACTTCAAAAACATACAACCACACCTCATGACGCTGTCTTGTGACTTTGTTCCTCACAATTAATGAAACATTAAAATGGCTGTCGTCGCTGCCCATCTTAATGCAGGAGTCATTCTGGTGGTGACAGTGTAGCGATAGGTATATAATCTCCCTCTTTCCCCACCTCCATACCCCCTCCCCCTCTCCCCGTCCCTAATAAGCCTTATGGTTTCTGTGGACGTTAAGCACCATGATTACCTCATGGCAAGAAAACGTTTGAAAATCGACGTTAACCCAAGACTGATTCTCTGGATTGTCGACTTTCTTGTCAATCATTCTCAGACAGTTCGTCACCAAGCTGTACTCTCGTCTTCCCGCTCTGTTTCCACCAGCTCTCCACAAGGCATTGTCCTGTCTCCTATTCTTTTTACACTCTGTACTAGAATGCAAAGAACGTCCACTGACACAATACCAGTCATAAAATACTCTGATGATTCTGCAATAGAAGATCTTTCCAACTCAGATTCTGTTTATTTTGCTAAAGTTGAAACGTTCAGCAACTGGTGCAGGGATAATTGCCTTGACTTGAATGTAAGGAAAACAAAGGAAATGTTGATTGATTTTAGAAGAGCCCCAACTGTCATTCCAGATCTCTTTATTGATGGCGTGAAAGTTGAAAGAGTGACTGAGTACAAATATCTAGGAACAGTCTTAGACAACAAACTGAACTTTAAAAAAAACACTGACTTTACTCACAAAAGATGTCAGCCAAGAATATGTTGCCTTCAAAAGCTAATATCTCTTAATGTCGGTTTTACGCACTTTTTACCGGAGTTGTATTGAATCAGTTTTTAACATTTTCGTTCCTGTGCTGGTCTGGAGGCTTAAATGTGAAAAACAAAAATGTCCTGAATAAAGTGGTGAATGTGTGTGGCAAGGCTGTGGGTGAAAGACAAGAACGATTAAGTCAGTTGTATGAACGACGTGTGGTACGAAAGGCTAGGGTGATTGTAGATGACAACAGCCATGTCCTTGCTAAACATGAGATTCTTCCATCTGGTAGACGATTTCGCGTATCTAAATCAAATACATTCAAAGTTTTGTTCTGCAGCAGTAGCATTTCTGAACAGATAAATCTGTTCAAACGTCAAAGCAGTGTATGTGTGTGTGTGTGTGTGTGTGTGTGTGTGTGTGTGTGTGTGTGTGTGTGTGTGTGTGTGTGTGTGTGTGTGGTGTGTGTGTGTGTGTGTGTGTGTGTGTGTGTGTTGTGTGTGTGTGTGTGTGTGTGTGTGTGTGTGTGTGTGTGTGTGTGTGTGTGTGTGTGTGTGTGTGTGTGTGTGTGTGTTGTGTGTGTGTGTGTGTGTTTTTTTTTTTTTTTTTGCGGTGTGTGTGTGTGTGAGAGAGAGAGAGAGAGAGAGAGAGAGAGAGAGGAGAGAGAGAGAGAGAGAGAGAGAGAGAGAGAGAGAGAGAGAGAGAGAGAGAGAGAGAGAGAGAGAGAGAGAGAGAGAGAGAGAGAGAGAGAGACAGACAGACAGACAGACAGACAGACAGACAGACAGACAGACAGACAGACAGACAGACAGACAGACAGGGTGTGTGTGCGTGTGTGTGTGTAAATTACGTAAATTACTAGTTTGTTTATTATGTAACTTTTGTAAATTCTATAACTGTTCTTTGAGTTTTGAAATATAAAATATGTGTTATTGTGTACTGTGATGTGGTTAATGTTCAGCCACGTGTTCATTTTTCTGATGAGATAGTAAAGTAATCTTGAATCTTGAATCTTGAAACAAAAAAGGTACAGTGGCTGCACGATTTGTCGCCAAAATGATGACAAAACGTGCCGTGCTGACAAAACATGCCGTGGTGACAAAACGTGCCGCTGTGCCAATGGCACGGACCCGTTCTTGCAGCCCTTGGATGACGGAATGGCCCATCTGCAGATGTTCCGCCACTTCTCGCATGGACACGCCATGGTTCAGCCATGCCAGGGCTTGGCCACGGTTCAGGATGCTCAGTTTACGTCTTGGCGACATGGTAAGATTACAAGAATAAGGATAATATCATCCCTCTAACTCGAATCAACCATGAAAAATAGGCTTTTAACATGAAAATGGAGTTTCACGTCCACCTTTCAGCTTTCTACCATCGACCAAACAAGTTGTGAGCAAAGGACTGATGTATGTGGAATCTGCAATGCGTCTGTAACCTACTTTTCTTTGTCTGTTACTGCCCTGAAATTTGCTTAAATTGTTTTGAAAAAGTAAGGTAAAATTTCATACTGCTCGTTAACTAGTATGCAAAAAACATGCCTTTCAAAAGAATTTTGATCGCATAATCTCCACGTACATCACAATGCATTCTTAGGGCCACGTAGGGTCCCGCTATTCAGTGTGAGTTCTGTGTCATAGTGAAGGCTCAGCCGGCTGACTTACCCGTACTGCACAGGCGACTGGTCAGCTGTCCGAACAACTTGTAAGGATCTGAAAACGAACGGAGCGACGGAAAACATTTGTATTTGTTAACAGCCTGCAGCTCAGTGGCGACACTCGCCACACGTCTCAGCGCCACTGACTCAACAGCTACATATTTCAAACATGAAGCCCGGGTGTTGTGAACATTCCGATAACAATATTATTTGATTAGTAACAGACCTTTGACTTTTTTCTTTCTGTCTTTATCTGTCTGGTCTCATTTGCACAACACGCCTCCAACAAAACGACAGCAGCATTATAGCCATGCGTAAGTTTTGAGTACGCGAATCCACAGTTTACTGCAACGCAAAGGTTCGCTTTGTTTGGGCACCATGCAATTCGACCCTGTTGCACGTAAAAGATAGGAGGGCAGTGTGCAGAAATTATTGTAGCGTGGACGTGGACACAGGATGCAGTAAACGAGGTGGCTGAAGCACAGAGAATCACATCAAAAAGCAGAACTGAATCGACAGTTTTTAAAATCAGTTTGTACTGTTGAGGATAGCTATTCGCTCCAACATTCCAGTGAAATTACTAGTAAAATTATTAATCTTTCGTCCTCACATCACGCCACTACCTTGTTGTTAGCAGCATGATTCAGAGTAAGTGCTCGGAATACATCTGAGTACGGGATAGAGTCAGTGTAGCAGGACGTAGCAAAATCCCAGACTGTGGACCTCAAACCAACTTAGCAGTGTTGTTAAGACACTTGAAATCATCAGATGAGCCGGCTGACAAGACTTAAAAGAGTGTCATGCAGCCTGATCCTGCCGCCAGTCTTTTGTGCGACAAAGTATTCATTTTTAACTTAGTTATTTTGTTCTTAATACAGCTATGTTTTCTTTACATTGGATATGACTGGATATGATAGCTTCATTTTGACCTGGCTGATTGGCTGGTTGTTTGCTTGGTCCTGCCAGAACAGCTGCCGTTTACCTTGCATTCTCCACGCTGGGCTGGGGGGATCTGTGTAAGACTTGGCCAGACACGAGGAGGAGAACGTGGGCTGACTGTACGCTGAAACAGTTCCCGTTGGGAGACACATACACACGCTGCTTCAGTAATTTAATGGAAAGAAGCCGGACTGAATGTAGACTAAAACAGTTCACGTTGGGAGACATACACACGCC
>JABMCL010000108.1:115000-120000 GCA_018857735.1 Alviniconcha marisindica | reverse complement strand
CGCTGTGAGTGATGCAATTATTATGTTAATTACTATATCATACCACGAATAGTCTTTAGGAAAAGAAAAGCCACATTATAGTCGCACGGGTAGTTTGAGGAAATGCCAACAACAGTAAAACGATTTCTTTATTTCTGGTTCCAAGAAGAATGCTTGATTCGGAATTCATTCCACTTATTGCCCTTTTATCTCGAAACAGTGGAAATTGGGTACTGACCTAGAATTCGTTTAAATCATATGCTCATAGTGTCCAGTATTGCATATGAAAATAACCTTTATTGTTTTCAATAGCCCACAAGTAGCGACAGTCACTTGGTGCTGTGCATGAGTGTGGATGGACGTATAGTTAATAGTGCCTGACCGAAACGAGCTAATATATGAAACAAAGTGTACGGCAATAACAATATACTTTATTTATCCCAGCGGGAAATTAAAGCTGTCGTTCGATCGCACAACGAAGAACATATCTCAATAATTCTAAATCATGAAACACACGCACATACACACACTCTTACTCTTAGACATACGCTCCCTTTCTCTCAGTACGAAGTACAAAGTACAAAGGGTTAACCTGAGGTGGGCTAAAATCATTGTGACAAAAATTAACCAGTTAAGGAAAGAAAGATGAGTCACTCTTTATCAAAATATTCTCTTTTATTCTTATAAAACAATTAGTTTTCTTTTCAAATTCATTCTTGGAGCTCAGAAATAGTAACGTTTTATCGCGTGTTGGTCACAATAATGCCTGATAAGAACTGATTCAGACTGTTGCTTTCGAAAACAAAGTGTACATGTACAGTTATTTTGTCTCAGTCCGTAGCCAGTATCGTTCCTATCGAGGCCGCCCACTCTTCTAAGTCTTTACGTACAAAGTTAACTCCTCAGCAAGAAAACAAAAGTTGTATTGTTGTTGGTGTCACTGTTGTCGTTTAGTACACAGAAGACATGAAAACTCGAATTAAGTTTTTTTCTTCTTCCAAAAACACTAAATTCATTTGTCGAATATGAAAGATGACCTATTTTTGTGTGCGTTGTCACTGAATAAACAAGAAGAAACAAGCCTATGTTCGTCCCGCAGGTATCCTAGTCCCTGTGCACACCTTCTGTTCGTGAGACATAAGAGTTCCAAAACACGTCTGCCGGCCGGACACCCAACAAACTGAGCGATCGCCATTCGCCGGTTGGAGCCCCTCTGCAGCAAAACAGCGAATTGGCGACTTTTACTCTAAAGTCAGCTTTAAACATTCAATGTTGCTTATTCCGCCTTTCCCATGAGGGGGTATGAAATATCAAAACAGTCGGAATACAATATAAGCCTGCAATCAAATCGGCATGTCCAGTCTGTAAAGTCACTGCCTCCATGACCAATGTATGTACATTGTGACGAAGAATGAAAGAAATCGTTATTTTTCCCCCCTCAAGCATCTGCTGAACATATTGCACACTGGACATCCGTGGTTATTGGGCTGTTCCTGGCCCTTGCGTCAGGGACACAACGCGAATAGTTACTGGTGGAAGGCAATCCGATTGTATCAGTAGGAGATGATCCAGACGAGAGAGAGAGAGAGAGAGAGAGGGGGGGGGGGGGGGGGGGGAGTGGGAAGCAAGAAAAAAATCTTTATTTACGAGCGTAATAGATAAGCACGTATGCTTTTTTTTTACACCCGGCCCTCGCCCAGAAAAGGGACTATTCCATATTTTTTTTTTATTTTTTTTAAAGCTACGACACACCGGTACACACATGGAATAAATGATGCTTAGACATCAAACGTGATATGAGACAGAGGCAAATGGGGGGTGGATATATAGAGCTTTGAAATCATCTGTACCAAACATTATTTGGTGGGTAATGCGTGATGAATGGGAGACACAATAAGGTTGAACGTTGCATGCAGGTTACACGCACCAAGTTTGACACGCAAGGACAACCAATCAGCGCATAATGTATGATATGTAACGTGATTTAAACATTTCGGTGCTGGATATTAATCTAAGAGTCAGGGATGAGTCCCAAGGAATACTGCCAGAGACTTGAAAAGATAAATCCTAGGGAGTCGTATATTGAGCTTTTCAGAATGCTGTAATTCGTTTAAGAAAAATTAGACGTAAGAGAAGGGTGGGACGTTTCCGGACATAACTTTGTCCATCAGAACTCCCTTGTTATATAGTTAAGAATGGACAGGAAGTTACAGTCTGAAATCGATACAGTTGTGGTTAGGAGGAGAACTGTCTTGAGCGCTCTCTCATGTAAATTAACCAGAGTCCCACAGCGTCGATCCGTAATCGATGATGGATTGAAAGAAATGAAGGAATATTTTTCTGGCATGACGGTTCAGAAAGTATTTGATTTTAGATAACTGGTACATTTTCTGGGAAGTACTTTTACATAAAGCAGTCTCATGACTGGACCAAGAAAGGTTGCTGTCGATGGTCACACCTAGTACTTTGTGGTTATCGACTTCATTGACAGTTTGGTTTCCGATGGAAATAGGGGGGGCATTTCAAAGTTAGAGAGAGAGAGAGAGAGAGAGAGAGAGAGAGAGAGAGAGAGAGAGAGAGAGAGAGAGAGAGAGAGAGAGAGAGAGAGAGAGAGAGAGAGAGAGAGAGAGAGAGAGAGAGAGAGAGAGAGAGAGAGAGAGAGAGAGAGAGAGAGACAGACAGACAGACAGACAGACAGACAGACAGACAGACAGACAGACAGACAGACAGAGAGAGAGGGACAGGAAGGGAGGGAGGGAGGGAGGGAGGAAGAGACAGGAAGAGAGACTGTACTTGCAATTCACAACAGATTTGTTGACAGCAAAACCGCCTACCACAATTCCATCATTAGCAGAATGGATTATTAACTGTTTGTGTCTGAACGTCTCTTTGCAGTCCAGTACAACTTCTACAAGCACAACTTCAAGTTCTGACACAAACCGATCCAGACCTTATATAGCTCACAGACTTCCAAATAGAATCGGACCGTAACGACACCGTTTGACTACCAGCCGACCAAAATCTACAGTTCGTTTTCATGTGAATGCCGCTAAATAAGCCCTAGCCTCCACTAATAACAGTGTCGTTGCAGCGCCGACATGGAGACCAACAAATTTAAGGAGCAGAGAACAGCACCAAGCCTTATCTCCGAAAATAGTTTATTCACACCGTCTCATTGCCCCTTTCAACTCATTCCATCATCCAAGTCTAATCTTATTTTAGTCCCCCCCACCTTTTTTTCCCTTTATTGTTGCAATTGCCCCTTGTCAATAAAGTGTTACTGAACTGAATTAAATTGAACACCGGAAAGCAGTCCTGGGCAGCTTCCCAACTTCACCGGAGATTGGACAAGAGCTCGACTTCTATGTATAAATCTTGGATCAATTTCTAAAGCCGCACATAGCGCCCCATTTAACACTTTTGTTGCAACGCCGTTCCGCAAGGTTGACCCTGAACCCCGAATGTGTTTCCAGGCAGCCGAAAGGGAGGCATCCAGATTTCTCGTCCGATACCTGCCGCGACCTGGTCAAAAGGCAGGACTTGTTGTGCAGCCGAGATTGAAGATGCTATCTGAGTTTTATCCTCACAATGTGCTGGTCAACACCCCGCGGACAGCGCCGACCCATTAGCTACTAGGGAGGGTGTCGGCAGGGAGGGGGCGTGGTGTGGGTGGGGGTGGGGGGTGAGCGTGGGGGTGGGGGGTGGGCATGAAGGGGGGTGGGGGGTGGATGGGTGTGGAGGGAGCTCGGGGAGAAAGGGGGGGGGGCGGCACTCGGTCGGAAAGAAAAATATGTTGAAAGAATGGGTGGAAAGAACGATATATTCGGTGTTCAGTCCTTGCACCTGTACTCTTTGTTCTTTACACAGCTTCTCTTTCCACTGTCATTGAAAAGCACTCTGTCTTTTACCACTCATACGCCGATGACTCGCCCCTCTTCAAATCCGAGGTCACCTCCTGTCCATGCAGAAGTATATTGATAACGTCAAAACTTGGCTGACAGTGAACAAACGGAAATAATTCAACGATGACAAGATCAAAGCAAAGATTGTATCCTCTGGTAGAATGTCTGGGTCTCTCTTTTCCTGCTCCCATGCTCTGTGACTAAAGGTAGTGCATCTGTTCCCATGTCTGACTGATTGTCACTTGACCATGAAATCTAGCTCACATCTGGTACGCTCAGCCAATTTTGAACTCCGCCGCATTAGTTCCATCCGTCACCTTCTGTCCGCAGACGCCACAAAAAGTCTCGTCTCTGCCTTTGTTCTTTTACACCTTGACTACTGCAATTCTCTCCTGTCTGGCTGCCCTCAGTATCTCTTAAACAGTCCTGAGAATTTCCAACACTGCCCATATCTGTCTTCATCAGTCTTGCGTCTCTCCATTGGCTGCCCATTGATTCACGAATACAGTACAAACTCACTTTTCTGTGCTACAACTGCCTCAGCTCCACCGCTCAAGCCTACTTGATTGAACTGAAAGTCTACAAACCAACCCGCCAGCTATGCTCTTTCCCAGCGTCTTCCATTCTTTGTCTTATAATTCCCTCTGTGCGTACGTACTCGCTTGGTCAGGGATCTTTTTCTTACGCTGTTTCTCTGGAACAGTCTTTCTTGCAAAGTCAGATCATCAAACACACTCAAATCTTTCAAATCATCATTGAAGTCTCACATGTTCTAGCTATCCTGTTGATTCTCTCTATCTCTCTCTTTCTCTCTGTGCGTGTGTGTGTGTGTGTGTGTGTGTGTGTGTGTGTGTGTGTGTGTGTGTGTGTGTGTGTGTGTGTGTGTGTGTGTGTGTGTGTGTGTGTGTGTGTGTGTGTGTGTGTGTGTGTGTGTGTGTGTGTGTGTGTGTGTGTGTGTGTGTGTGTGTGTGTGTGTGTGTGTGTGTGTGTGTGTGTGTGTGTGTGTGTGTGTGTGTGTGTGTGTGTGTGTGTGTGTGTGTGTGTGTGTGTGTGGTGTGTGTGTGTGTGTGTGTGTGTGTGTGTGTGGTGTGTGTGTGTGTGTGTGTTGTGTGTGTGTGT
>JABMCL010000108.1:100000-107500 GCA_018857735.1 Alviniconcha marisindica | reverse complement strand
ACTCTTATTTCGGTATCCGTTCCACCCTCGTGTTACCGCAGTAGCACGTAAAAGATCCCGGTCATTCTGCCAAAAGTGCAGGTGGCAGGTTACAGCTAAACACGCATACACCTTACGTATGTGACTTTGCATGAAGTGACATGGTGCATGGTTGTATGGTGTACACAGAACTTGCGCCGAGACGGCTGCAGTTTCATGTGGCACCAGTCATGCCAGCGCTGTAAGTACACCACTTCAGTGGATATTAAAATTAAAATAAAATAAAATAAATAAATAAAGCGCTATAAAAAGCTAGTCACTCATATAGAACCACATACGAGCGCAGTGAGTCTGCTCAAGAGAGCGGAGAATAGCGTTGTATAAGCGATCATCAGTCAGTCAATCTTTTGATTACACATTGGTCACTCATATATGACTCACTCCTTTTTTTTCATTGAAGGGAGAGGAGCCGCCTGTACGCACCCCGTATGACGAGTTGCCTCCTATAGAACATATTTTGTTTTGACATCTCGTCGTGGAGGATGCTGTTCTAGGACATATCTTTGTATTGCATCTTTGATTATCTGGAGATGAACATTTTCGGAACGTTATAAGTTTGGCGTGAGTGTAAGTAGGGTGGTGGTGCTAAGAGAGAGAGGGGGGGGGGGGGGTGGGTGGTGTGTGTGTGTGTGTGTGTGTGTGTGTGTGTGTGTGTGTGTGTGTGTGTGTGTGTGTGTGTGTGTGTGTGTGTGTGTGTGTGTGTGTGTGTGTGTGTGTGTGTGTGTGTGTTTTGTGTGTGTGTGTGGTGTGTGTGTGTGTGTGTGTGTGTGTGTGTGTGTGTGTGTGTGTGTGTGTTTGTGTGTGTGTGTGTGGTGTGTGTGGGTGTGTGTGTGTGTGTGTGTGAGTGTGTGTGTGTTTGTGTGTGTGTACGGATATGGGCGTGGGTTTGACGGATAGGATGAAAATAGAGATAATTATACTTGTGCCTATTATATGTCAATCATTTTCATGTTTGTAGTACTGTTTATTTTACAGCGCATTTCCATAATTCTTCTTCTTCTAATGTTGCTTTTTGTCCACGGAGACCATAAGGAATATTAGGGACGGAGAGCCCAGGACGGCCACCTCGACATCCACACAGTTCCTGAGCTCTGCAATTCCATAAGTAATATATATTTTATTTAATAATGCTTGTTGTACTAACCTTGCCCGTACGTTGTTAAGCACTCTTAGACTGTGAATGGTTTATACATGTAGATTTTGTTTGCTTGTTATTCATGTGTGGCACCATCGTTTTCCTTTGAATGGAATGAAGAAGTACTTCATTTGACTTGACTGGTTTTAACATGTATACATTCTGAGCGGTTATTGTGTCCTGAAAACAGTGTTTCGCCGTGATATAACCGTCATGGCTGACTAGACGTTAATTTTGTTTCCTTCCTTCCATCCTCGTATGTGTTTTCATCTATTTTAGTATTAGTATTTTTTCGAATCTATTGTAGCAACCGCATCTGACACATATTATTAGATATATCCGCACATACGTGTTTCCATTTTGTAATAGTATTCTTGATTTTTTATTCTGTTCATCTGTCTGAGTGGAACGAGTCAAAGTGCAGGACTTAAATGGGGGGCAACACACCTGTTCACAACACAACTCCCCCCACCCCCACCCCCCCTCCGGTCCCGCCCTACTCTTGCTCCAAACGACTGGCACCATACTGTTCAGCGGAACAGAGAAATTGCAAACACGCACGCAAACTAAGCTATATCGATGATAACTTAGTTTATTACACGCCCACAACGGACATAAAATGTCTCCCCTGATCACTGAACCGTGGAAAGCAAAAAATAACTACAGTAGTTGTGCAGCCGGGTGTGAGAAATTCCAGTATAAATGACCACTACAAAAAACAGTTTCTCCTGTCTTCATATTCTTTATCAAATGGATTTGGATTAAAATGGGGGGGGGGGGGGGGGGGGGGGGAGGGGGGGGAGGGGGGGGAGGGGGGTGACAAATACAAAGCCAGATTGGCAGAATAAAATAATTATGCACGCCCTCATACTATGCCAAACATTTAACATATACTCAACTACACGTTTCGTATTCTTCATAATGTTTTCTTTCGCTTGCTGTAGTCCGCTATTTCCCACAGGTAATAAGTTGATTAAAAACGTTGTAGTTTTTTCTTCCTGAGACTGAATTAGATCTCTGTAACCACGACTCGGGTAGCTTGGGACCAGATCGACCTGGAGCTTGTGAAGGTGTTCGACACAGCCACTGGCCGATGTCAAACAGTCCCTTGTCTAACAGTTGACAAGACTGTCATACACTCTGTGACAATGGATCATTCAAATACGGTACATACAGTTTACACAGTGGCTTTGCCGCCAAGTAAAAGAAAGACGAGATGTGTCTGTTTTGCCGCAAGCAGCATGAATGAGCCTTCACGAATTTATCTACTCCGCGTTATAATAATAATAATAATGAATACTTAGAGCGCCTAACCCACACAGGCCCTAAGCGCTTACACGTTCTTTACAAGTACATATTGTCAAAATTCAACGCATACAACATGAATGCATACACACACGCACGCACACACAGAGACTCGCACACACGCACGCGCGCACACGCACACACACACGCACGCACACACACACACACACACACACACACACACACACACACACACACACACAACACAGACACAGACACAACACACAACACACACACACACACACAACACACACACACACACACACACACACACACACACACACACACACACACACACACACACACACACACACACACACACACACACACACACACACACACACACACACACACACACACACACACACACATACACACACCATTCGCATATCAGGGCAATCAGGGCAATGAGACTGAAGAAAAGGTTTTTAAAAAGAGAAAGGTTTTCAAGGAAGATTTAAAAGAGCTGACAGAGGTAGAACGGCGGACAGAAACAGGGAATTAGTTCCACATAACTGGAGCCTGGTAAGAGAAAGAGCGCTGACCACAGGACTTTGTTCTGAAGGATGGTATTCTGAACACTCGGGTATCTGTAGAAGAGCGGAGCTGCCGGGAAGGAGTGTAAAGGTGAAGAAGTTCTGAAAGGTAGATGGGAGGCTGGTGAGAAATGATCTTAAAGCAAAGCAAAGACAATTTATATTCGATCCTCTGCTCAATAGGTAGCCAGTGAAGAGAATGAAGCATAGGAGTGACGTGGGCAGATCTGGTTGTTCTGAAAATGAGTCTTGCAGCATTGTTTTGTACTTTTTGGGAGTTTAGAAAGAAGATACATAGGACAGCCCGTCAAAAGTGAGTTGCAATAATGTAGTCTCTGTAACTCAACCGAGGCAGAAAGTCCAAAATACTGCTGCACGCCTCATTCTCAGAGCTCCACGCCATCAAAACTGCACGCCTTTCCTACAGCAACTCCACTGGCTCCCAATTTCTGAACGAATAAAATACAAAACTGCTTGCATGTGTTACACTGCAACCACAGGTTCCGCTCCCTCTTATCTTTCTGAGCTGCTACACCTTTACAGTCCTTCCCGCTCTCTCCGCACTTCGTCAGACACACGCATGCTCAAAATCCAACGCTTCAACCGCAAAACCCATGCCTTTGGCACTTTCTCACACTTTGGCCCCCACATCTGGAACAATCTCCCCCAAGACATCAGGCACTCTGCTACTCTCTCTTCCTTCAAAAGCCAACTCAAGACATTTCTCTTCTCAGAATATTTCAGTTAAGCCACATTGTCCTTCACTCCTATCAGTCTGTACAGTCTGTGTGTGTGTGTGTGTGTGTGTGTGTGTGTGTGCGTGCGTGCGTGCGTGCGTGCGTGCGTGCGTGCGTGCGTGAGTGCCTGCGTGCGTGCGTGCGTGCGTGTGTGTGTATGTGTGTGTGTGTGTGTGTGTGTGTGTGTGTGTGTGTGTGTGTGTGTGTGTGTGTGTGTGTGGTGTGTGTGTATGTGTGTGTGTGTGTGTGTGCGGTGTGCGTGTGTGTGTGTGTGTGTGTGTGTGTGTGTGTGTGTGTGTGTGTGTGTGTGTGTGTGTGTGTGCGTGCATCTTTTGCATAGTTATGCTGAAACCTTGTCGATATCTTTTTCTCTTTTTTGGATAACATTTTCCATCTCGATGTACATTATGTGTGTATGCTTGTTCAGCGCTTTGAGCCGCAGGGTAGGCGCTTTACAAATTTCCATTATTATTATTATTGAAAGAACAAACGCACACAACAGTTTTTTGGTGACATCTTCAGACAGATAGTGGCGTATTGCACTAATCCGACGAAGTTCAAGATAGCAGATACGACAAACGGAGGAGATTTGCTGTTGGAAAGAGAGAGTAGGATCAAGACAGACACCTAGGTTGCGAACTGTGTTGGCAAATTTGATGTCAGATATGATAACAAGATGAATGCGCAATCAGTTTGGGGTATGGAACTGTGATGAATTTTCTTCGAATACTGAATTTAACAATAATTATATATGGATGATTGTGTACAACTTTTAGAAAGCAGTATTTCAGTAAGCAAATTAAACACAAAGAAAACACTAATCAATAACATCAGAAGGAGCAAATACGCCCCAAATTACATACAGACATTAAAGCATACAGGTCAGTGAGTATCGTGAGATCCTTCGGTCAACGGTGCATACAGAAAGGCAAAGCGGCTCACCCGAAGGACTGAAGAAGGTTGCACGTGCAGTGTCGTAGCCTGGGCACAGCGCGTCCCCACCGCCGCTGACAGCGACTGCCCCTCCCCCACACTCCGCCAGACTGCTGCCCACACCAGCGAAAGCGCCCACCACCGAAGCGGAGGAATGCGGCACAGAGTGGACGGAGAGAGCGTTGGGGGCTGGCGGTGTCGCTTGGCACTGTGGTGTGGCCATGCCCTGGCCCGCACTGCTGACGTTGGATGACGTCCAGTTGCCTAGCATGACGTCACTGGATGAGGTAGAGGGATCGCTGGCTGAGTGGCCAGAGCCGGGTTTCCGGGGGCCGTTTCCGACGGGTTCCGGGTGCTGCTGGGCCGTTTCTGGTGAGGAGAAGCTTCCCAGCCTGTGGCCGCTGCAACTGCCGGTCGACCCGCTGTCATTGACCACGCTGGATGACTCCGGGGGTGGGGGCAGTCGGAGGAGGGGAGGGACTGTGATACCCGGGGGTGGGGGGAGCTGCCCGTGCCCCCCTGGGGGTGTCCTTTTATCATAACTCGCTTCGTTCCTGCTGGCTTTCTGTCCGTGGACCCCGCTCCCTGCCAAGTCAGGTGAGTGGGAGGGGCCGGGGGGTGCGGCGGGCAGAGCGGTCACAGTGTTGTCCTGGTGAAAGCCTCGGAACCAGCTGAACCCTGCTGTCTGAGAGGACGCCCCCCACCCCCACCCCCCTGCCCCGGATCCCACAACGCCTCGGTACGAGTCCGGTTCCATCTTCACCCGCCGGTAATGAGCGAAGGACATCGTCGTTCACCGCTACCTGGACGAGGCAAGGGATAAAGGCCTGTCCCAGAGTACGCTCCTATCGCTCGTCAAAAATCAGCGTGGAATTGTTGGTTTTCAGTTTCAGCGCATGTACCACTCTGAATTCAGTGGACATTAAGTGATAACTGATGAACCTTTTCTAGTACTGTTCGCGAGAGAATATTGCAAATATACACCATTTTGGTTCCTTCGCAGTTTCGCAACATATACTGAAACAATAAAAGGAACGTAAGGTCCGCACTCTGAGCAAAATGGACAAAGACCTTACAGAAGTACGGTTTTGTTGTTCCTCAGCAGTTTCACAGCACATTGCCGGCTCTCTGACTAGTAACGGATGTGTCACGCTACCGGCGAATAACTGACTGATGCCACCAACGTAGTGTGTGCTGTCTTGGCCAACGTGCTCAGTGATACATTTAAGCTTTGCCTTTTACACCGTTTTCTTTTCCGCATATGCAACAAGGTATGAAAATGACTGTACCCACTGTATACACTTCAGGAGTCCTGTATAATGCCATCAAAACATTGTTTTAGAGAAGAAAAAAAATCCTCTTCATTTATGTGCTTCATATTTTCTTCACACTGCCGCTGAAGATAGATTCAAGATTCAAAGATTTAATGTATGAATGCGTTCGTTTCTGTTTCAAGAAGGTTAGTCTATATTCTTGTCTGGTTCGCTTTCGTCTTTACTGACAAGTAGTATTCGGCTGACCTTCAGTCAATTTTTTTTTTTTTTTTTTGTGGGTGCTGCAAGTCGCACCTCATGCGGATTGATAACGGTGAGCCAAAAAGGCAACGGTTTGTAAATGTGTGTTAGTCAGCGAGCAGGTAGGAGTGGTGACCAAATAAGGACTTTATTTGTGGCCAAGGCTATTGCCGGATCTGAAAGACCAGTCTTGAATTCAACAGTCCTAAGCACTAGCCTGCAGTTAAGAAAACAATACAATAACTTCACACGCAAGAGAAATCAAAATCATCAATAGCAGCTTTCCGTCACTGAAAACGCAGGTTTTTCTTTGTTTCTTTCTTTACTCACAAATTTGAGCAAAGCTGACGTTCTGTAGGATCGATATCAAGAGATGACAGCATACGCAGAAGCTAGACAGTGTAGCCGGTTCATGCAATCTCCACAAAGTGATAGCCTGCAATACGTCATTTGCCGCTGAAGCTCTAACCCTGCGTCAGTTAGCTCCGCTTTCTTTCTGATCGCTTCCCTTTTCCGTTGCCTTTCCTTTCCCTGTCATTCTCTTTTCTTTCCACTTATCCACTCTCCACTCTGTGCCTTGTCGTCTGCTGCACTTATTTTACACTTCCTTACATTTTCACACTTATCAGTGCACGCGCACGTCAAATACAGCTGCACGTCACGCCGGAATTAGTTCAGTCATCACTGTTTCTCCAGATTTTCCTCCCTGTTGTGCAAAGTCTTGTTACTTTCTCGCCTTGCAAATGCTGTCACTAGTTTGTGGACACCGGAGTCTGCGGTTCTGTCGATTTCTCTAGCACTATTTCTTCTCTGCGGCGTCAGCCCACAGCGGCGGCGTTTTCCGGTCTGAGAATGTTTTTCATTTCCGCACGCTAAACCTTCACCTCCCTCTTCCTCACACAGACTGAGCACCCCCCCCCCCCCCCAACCTCCCCCCTCTCTCGTGCATACCAAATAGAAGAAGAAAACTGAAGACAGGGATCTGCGAAATTCACTGACTCAATCGTTCTACTGCCGGTGCTTGTCGATCGATAGGATAGACCCGCCCACAGCGGTATTCTTCCTACGGGGCAGACCGCATCTTCAGCAAACGATTGGTTGAGAACATTGGCAAATGAGAGTGCTCGCTACAGCGCGTGCAGCTCGAGTCGCCAGTCAGTCGCAATGTCCTCAGTGTTTTTAATATTGATGAACTGAAACAGTGAAACACGAGACTTTTGGGGACCGTGGGGATGTTGTCTTAATGATGGTACTAGGAGAAAGATTGCTTATATTCGTTGCTTTGTTGGTTCTTATTTATC
>JABMCL010000108.1:90000-95000 GCA_018857735.1 Alviniconcha marisindica | reverse complement strand
CTAGCAACGGCCTCCATGATGAATAGGTTCCGCAGGAAATTACACTGCTGCTATTTCTTATTACATGTTTCAGAACTTTTCCAGCTAAGTTTTATTGTTTACGTGGAAGTGTGGTAAAAACCAAGCAACTAACTGATTGTTGAGGCGTCATGTCAAGCTCGGAAGAAAAACAACAACAACCGCCTTCTTCTTTCCCCAGTTGCTTGTGTGGCCTCCACAATAATTACGCGCGAAAACGAGAAGAAGAATAGCAAAAATTGTTTCGGACAGCCTGAGCCATGCCAAACATTTGCGTTTGGTTTGTGTCAACGTTTCTGATTGTCGTTCCACTACACGAGCGCATCGCGGTACGAAACATTGGGCACGAAGATGAATTTGACCTGTACGCGCAAAATAACTGGTTCAGTGACTTCATACAAAAGCAAAGAGAAACTTATTTTAACATTTATTGGCGAGCTTATGACATAAAAGCGATGGAGAGCAAAGTATCTTTTCCTTCTTAAACAACAATAATAATAAAAATAAAATAATAGTAATAGGGAATTTATATATATAGTGCTATCAACAATTCAAAGCGTATACAGCTTAAAGTAAAAGTCCAAGGTTTTTAAGTATGCAAAATGACCATCGAAATGATTGACAAATGAGTCACTAGTTTCAGATTTAATTAAATAAAAAATAAAAATAAAGTTTAATTGGGTTTCTAATCAATTTTATTTTCTGTAGACTTTCCCGGAAGTGACGTCAGTCTGGGGAGTCAGTGCGGTTGCCATCTTAGATTCTTCAGTAAACTGTGTATGCGTGTGGTCGACAAAAAAGTTAACTATGCCGGCCTACTGTGTTGCCGCGAACTGTAACAATTCGCAGACGACCCCAGGTATAACAATGCACGAGCTCCCACGCAATCGACCCGCAGTGAGGCGAAAGTGGATTAAATTTATACAGTTCAAACGAGCTGACTTTCTTGCTGCGCTGCATCACGCCCATTTGTGTAGCGAGCACTTCAGTGAGTGAGATTTCGCAAACTCCATGGAATACCGCATGGGGTTTGCTGACACGATGTTCCGGTACTCTTTCAAAATCCTACCCGACAGGCTCAAACTAATACGGCTGTATCCTTGTGGGTCTCTCGGGCAAAGTATCAGTTTCGTCTTCGGAGCTCGAGTTGGCCATTTTGCAGCGACTCCCCAGAGTGACGTAGTAGGCATATGGTCACGTGATTTGGGCGTCATGGCGACGCTTTCGGTACGACAGAAAATGCCTTTTTTTCGTGCATTTATAACCCTCAGATCACAGTTTCACCTACATCATTGCGAGCTTTAACGGAAATCGTGTCAAAAATCACCCCTAACCTTGGACTTGTCCTTTAAGTCAACAACAACAACAACAACAACAACAACAACAACGACAAAATTTAAGTAATCACACACACACACACACACACACACACACACACACACACACACACACACACACACACACACACACACACACACAAATCTATGAAATAAAAATACATTAATAAACATAATTATTATTATTCATATAAGGTATAATAACACTGACACATAACACACACAAACACAAACACAAACTCCAAGCACTGGTTTACGACATCCTTCTTTCAACCACTGCCATATTTAGTTACGCCATAGGTCCCCGAAAACTGTCAGCTAACGCGCAGTGTTTTGTTGGTGTTAGTAGTAATTTTGTTAGAAACAACTCAGATTATATTAGACGTTTGTTTTGTAACTGACCATGTTACTTACGCCAGCTCAAATAAAACCAAAATCGTTTGAATCGAGACGGAATCTTTCTTTTTTTTATTACCCGGAGTGGATGCATCTCATGTTTACGTGCGTGCTTTGGCACTAGGTTGCTTCCACAGTCTTATCAGTACCCGAACCTTTCGGAGGGCGCTGACAGGTGGACAGCTGCGCGGAGATAAAGAGCGCCCCTTCAGTGGCGTAACCAAATCTGGCAGAGTTTGGAGGAAGGTGCCGGAAAGCGATGCTCGGAGTGTCACACACACACACACACACACACACACACACACACACACACACACACACACACACACACACACACACACACACACACACACACACACACACACTGACCACCCCACCCCCCACCACCCGCTCCCCTTATAAAACCTTTTTCTTTTTTTAATACTTAAACAGCAGCGGCAAGGCTGCGATTTCAAAATGAAACTGCAGACATAATTCATAAAAATTTACGTATCTGACTGAAGATCCTAGCTCCAGCAAGCAATGTGTCAAACGTGTCTTCGATTGCTATATGAAATAGAGCATTCCCAGTTATGTTTCACTCTGTAAAACTAATGATTCATATCACGTATGACAGCAATGTTGATATAATTGTTTTGTATAAGCAGCAGCCAGCGCTTGAGATGATATATATATATATATATATATATATATATATATATATATATATATATATATATATATATATATATATATATGGTGTGTGTGTGTGTGTGTGTGTGTGTGTGTGTGTGTGTGTGTGTGTGTGTGTGTGTGTGTGTGTGTGTGTGTGTGTGTCCAGCTCTAGATAAATGTACACACCTATACGACGACACATAAAGAACAGTTAAAAACACAAACGCTTTCGACACAGTCTTCGTCTGGTGTAGAAGAGAGATAGAAAATAATAAAACAAGAATGAAGTAAAGCAGAAAATAGACAACAAGTTGAAGTAAAACAATGTTAAGCCTTCAACTTCTTGTCTGTGTTCTTCTTTACTTCCTTCTTCTTTTATTATTGTATATCTCTCTTCTACACTCGACGAAGACTATGTGTCGAAAGCACTGGTGAATTGTTCTTTATGTGTCGTCGTATAGGTGAGTACATTTATCTAGAGCTGTTTTGTCAACCTCACCAGCAGTTGTTCACTCATTCCTCAAATAGTATTGCGTACAGTAAAAGCCTTTTGTAGAAAAGTAGCGAGTCGGAGTTGGAGATACTTGTTTTTCAGAAGCAAACATTGACAGTTAAAAAAGTGATGGACATCTGACATATTTGCGTGGTATATATTTATCTCTTAGGCCATAGTACATAGGACTGCATAGAAGTGAATTTTGGTTTCAGTTTCGTTGTTGAAAACAAATGGACATTCTAGGTCTGCCTCAACAGCACAGAGAGAGAGAGAGAGAGAGAGAGAGAGAGAGAGAGAGAGAGAGAAGAGAGAGAGAGAGAGAGAGAGAGAGAGAGAGAGAGAGAGAGAGAGAGAGAGAAGAGAGAGAGAGAGAGAGAGAGAGAGAGAGAGAGAGAGACACACACACACACACACACACACACACACACACAAACACACACACACACACACACACAGAAGGAGTGTTCTGTGTGTGTGTGTGTGTGTGTGTGTGTGTGTGTGTGTGTGTGTGTGTGTGTGTGTGTGTGTGTGTGTGTGTGTGTGTGTGTGTGTGTGTGTGTTCGCTATTCGTCTAGAATGTATGTCGTGTGCAAGAGAGTGTGACGCATAAAAATATGACGTATTTTATAATCAAATTGCGTTTCGTAGGAATCAGTCAAGCCGACCGGGCAGGCTTTGAAAAAAGCCCCAAGATGGACTTTGTTAGATCCTCTCTCTCTCTCTCTCTCTCTCTCTCTCTCTCTCTCTCTCTCTCTGTTGCTTAAGTCATGAATTCATGCAAAAGCTTGCTTAGTACCTAAACTTGGCAACCGCGAGTTGTTCAGATCATGAACTGAGCAAACACACCGCACATTTCATGAACTAAGCAATGCGCTCTTGCTTAGTAAATGAAATAAATAAATGAGGTAAAAACAATTAAATTCTCATTCTGCAAACTGCATAATTTATGAACTAAGCAAGAATGATTTTTATTCAGACTGAGTTCTTTGAGTGATTCTCAGAAAAGGAACAGAAATTACAATCTCTCTGCAAGCCCTACACTGTATGAACAGAATCTACATGATAACTTTTATTGAATGTGCACCTATTTATTGACAATCACGTCAAATGAAAAATCCAACAAACCCAAGAAAAAGTTATGAAGCCTTTGCAGATTGGCGGTAGTGTCTTGACTGCAGTGTTAGAGGTTGACAGAGGAAGATGCGGTTTTCCAAATCCCATTGGCATTGTGTTAGAAAAGGAGGCAAGCAACTTTAAAATTAGTACGAAAGCTTGTGTTCTGTTTTTTTCTTCTTCAGTTTGATTAGGTTCAATACAAAAGGGTCAGTGGGGATATGGTTCCTGAAACTGACATAATACGAATTGTCCGAGCCACTGTTACACAGACTTTCGCGAGGGATACACAAGCAATTGCCCGACAAAAAGCATTCTCTTGTTTAAAAGCAGACCATGTTTGCGGAAGCTCTTGCCATCCTACTGGCAGACATATTTTAGAATGAAAAGATTCTTTGTTTAACCTCACTTGCATGACTTCACAGGCAGCTCGCGCCCCAAAATTCGCACAGCATTGCTGAGGACACGATTCAGACATCTCTTCTGGTCCTGGGAGGTGCTGCCATACCAGATTGGAAGCGAGAAGCACAGCAGACTTTCTATGACGGCCCTGTAGAACTGTATCCGGATCTCACCCCGTGGGCTAAACTTCTTCAGCTGCCGGACGAAGTACAGTCTCTGCTGTGTCTTCTTCAGGATGGAGTTGGTGTTTGTCTCCCAGCCTAGCCCAGAGGAGATGACTACTCAGAAAATTGAAGCTGTCGACGATTTCTATCGGCGAACCATTGATCTGCAGCGCGAAGACAGGCGATCTTTATTCCGGAAATCGACGACGATCTCCATAGTTTTTGATGCGCCAGGACACCAGTCAACTTCCTGTCGGTACGCGGACTCATCCGAATTCTCGATTAGACCCTCAACAGTGGTGTCGCCGGCGAATTCGATGAGCTGAACAGAGGCGTGGTTGAAGACGCAGTCGTTGGTGAAGAGGGAGTACAGGAGGGGTGACAGGACCCATCCATGAGGGGCGCCTGTGTTCAGGACGA
>JABMCL010000108.1:75000-82500 GCA_018857735.1 Alviniconcha marisindica | reverse complement strand
CTGGGGGCTAGCATTAATATTTCACCAACAACTGATTGCGGCTTAATCACTTCATAGCATCAGCGCTCCTACTTCGTTTTCACAACTTAACGCGCCAGCGCTAGGTTTGCTCTGTGCGCGGGCAAGTGCTTGCTGTGCGTAATTGTGTCTGTGCTCTCTGTCTCTCTCTCTGTGTCTCTCTGTGTCTCTGTCTCTGTAACTGTCTCTGTCTCTCTCTGTGTGTCTCTCGTTGTGTGTCTCTCTCTCTCTGTCTCTCTGTGTCTCTGTCTCTGTAACTGTCTCTGTTTCTCTCTGTCTCTCAGTCTCTGTCTGTCTGTCTGTCTGTCTGTCTGTCTGTCTGTCTGTCTGTCTCTCTTCGATTAAGCATGGCCTGCTGCTGGCACCCACCAATGAAAATATTGTGAGAAATTTGTCAGTATATTTTTACAAAACCTTTAAGTTGCGTAGCATTTCAATGTCATAATTCAAGCACACTGTCATTGTTAGTACCTAGTCAAGTACATCGTTAGTTTGATGGTTTTCTAATTCATAGGTATAATTATACTATATACTGTGAGGTAGTAGCTAGGTCATCCACTTGCACCCCTCCATGGCCTAAATCAAATCATCCGTATCCGTATCTCTCTCTCTTTCTCATTCTCTCTCTCTCTTTAGTCCTTCAGTTACACGTGAAGAATAATTATGTCTGTTGATTGTGACATGTGGCAGATAGACAGAACGCTGCACATATCTTGAAAAAAAATCTACTACCTTTAGAAGCAATATGCGAGACAGTTTAGATCAGGCATCCAATAGGTGTGACAATAATCATATGGTCATCAATCCGATCAAGACCAAGTCTATGACAATCGCTACCAGACAGAAACACCAGCTGTCACCCTTACCGTTCGACCTCATTCTACACGGGGCTAACATTGACCAAGTGTCGGAGCACCGTCTTTTACGCCATAGCCAATGACAATAAACTTCGTTGGGACTCGCAGACTGATAGTGTATACAAAACAGTGTCGAGACGAGACTTTCTTCTGTCAAAACTAAGGTTTGCCTAGGCCAAGGTAGACATCGACACCAGAAAACTGTTCTTGAATCTCCAGTTAAACCTCATATTGATTATGCATCAGTTGTGTGGGACGGATGTAGCGATGTTCTCAAAAAGATATTAAATTCTCTGCACATAAGAGCTGAAAAGTTAATCTTTCCAGATACAAATACTGACCACAATTTCTTTTTTAAATGAGGATAATGAGCCTACACAAACAACAGGAATATAACAAGGGTCTGTTCATGTACAGGGACCCAGAGTATATATCTAACACGTATACACGCCCTCCAACACGCTATTCTAACTCTGGGAACTGTCAGCTTAGTTTACCTAGGCCAAGAATAGACATATTCAAAACAAGCATAACAATAGCAATATACTTTATTCATCCCAGCAGGAAATTAAAGCAGTCGTTCGATCTTATACATTAACGCACAACAAGGAATTGAACGGTACATATCTCAATAATTCAAAGTCATGAAACACACACGTACCCACACAATCTACATACGCTAAAGCACTGATCTAATGCTAATACGTAGCAAACCCAAAATTACCTGGGAAAATGTTATATTTGACAACCAAAACAAAAACTCTCAAATTAAATAAAACCATTAGGTACACACATCCCCCCAACCCTCACTTGGAAAGTTAACATACTCAGCAGACGTCCTGATGCATGCGTACACACTGTTAATGACTTATAATTTATATTAAAAACTGACAGAGCCGAGGGTGAAAACGAGGCTTTATAACGGTTTCTTTGCGGGGCGGTTTTCGAGTGATTGGCATTGCCGTTGCAGTAATTGGTGTGTGTGTGTGTGTGTGTGTGTGTGTGTGTGTGTGTGTGTGTGTGTGTGTGTGCGTGCGTGCGTGCGTGCGTGGCGTGCGTGCGTGCGTGCGTGCGTGCGTGCGTGCGTGCGTGCGTGCGTGCGTGCGTGCGTGCGTGCGTGGCGTGCGTGCGTGCGTGCGTGCGTGGGGGTGGGGGGGTGTGTGTGTGTGTGTGTGTGTGTGTGTGTGTAGTGCGTGTGTTTGTGTGTGTGTGTGTGTTTGTGTGTGTGTGAGTGAATGCGTAAGTGAGTGAGTGAATGAGTGTGTGAATGGATGGTGTGTGTGTGTGTGTGTGTGTGTGTGTGTGTGTGTGTGTTGTGTGTGTGTGTTGTGTGTGTGTGTGTGTGTGTGTGTGTGTGTGTGTGTGTGTTGTTGTGTGTGTGTGTGTGTGTGTGTGTGTGTGTGTGTGTGTGTGTGTGTGTGTGTGTGTGTGTGTGTGTGTGTGTGTGTGTGTGTGTGTGTGTGTGTGTGTGTGTGTGTGTGTGTTCTCTTTTCTTCTATTATTAGTAATAGTAGCTTACATGAATCTGTTACGTATTCTATTGCCTTATCTGCTGGTTGTATGCTTATAAATACATGTATAACTGAGTGCACTGTATGCATGTGCTCATCTGGCGCTGGGAACAGGCAAGTTTTGCGTGCAAGTTTTTATGCGTCATGTACACATTTTCACTCATTCATTCATGTTTCGTATATATGTATATAGATGATGCCTTGTATTAAATTGTTTATTCATTGCTTAGCAACGATTGGTTCTTAGACAGATTTTGACTGAAGCTAAACTACCATCTTTGTAAAATAAAATAAAGTTTTCGAGCTCGAGATCTCTGTGTGTGTCTGTCTGTCTCTCTGTCTGTCTGTATGTCTGTCTGTCTGTCTGTCTGTCTCTCTCTGTCTCTGTCTGTCTGTCTCTCTCTATGTATATATATCTGTGTGCGTGAGTGTATGAGTATGCGGGCACGTATCCCCCTCTGTATGTATGTTATATGACATGGTGTGCCTGTGTATGTGTGTGCACGAATGTGCGACTGCGTGTTTGATCTAAATTCAGAAGCTGAATTTGTATTCATGACACCAGTCACCTTTCAGTGTCGCGATGAGGTATACCGTTTGCACCAATGTCACTGATCATGCAAATGTGAGCGTTTGCTGCGCCATGACCTGGGCCCATATGAATCGGCAAAGAATCGGCATGTATGAAGCGCAGCCTAAACGTGTTTTGAATAAAAGTTACAGACTCATTTTTCCACGGTTAAGCAGCCTAAAACGCACATAAAATGGCGGCTCTGATGCTGCCGTTACCGACAGAAACTGAGGAGAAAACGAACACTTGTACGGACCGACGCCATCCCGCGTACCTCTGAAGACCACTTATTATTTAAGAAAATTTGGATTCACGCATCATGATCAACACAGACGGTGTGAAAGAGACAAGAAACTCGAATGGGAAGGGGTCATTAGGTCAATGACATCTGCTACAATCCAACCAAATCATTGAACTTGAAATTGACATAGCTGTGTCACGCGGCGTCCTGTCATTTCCGAGTTTTCGACGCTACACAAGCTAATACAAGGGACGTTAAACAAGGGACGTTCCAGATAAAAAATAAAATAAATAAACACAAGCCAATAGCTATTCCAGTTTGAGGCTCGCATGTGGAAGGAGAGCCGGACTTACGTACTCTTTAGCAAATCTGGATTAGGGGCTATCAACCTTTGACTTTGTTTGCTCATCACATGGTGTTAGGATGCAGACACGTGTTGGGCCAGTTATGCCAGCGAGCAATGACCGAGGTTGTCAGTAGGGGCTGATAGTCAGTTGCTTTCCGCAGTGCGCCAGGAGGACGAGTGCATTTCGAAGCTCGAAAACGTCACGACAAGATTCAACGCCTGCTCTCGCGGAGCAACAGGCTGTTCTTCCTGTCCCACCATCTGTGCCGACCTCAGAGACACTGATCCCACGCCGCTCGTCCCACCATCCCTACCTCCGGCCTCCGGCCACACCCAAGACTTTCCGCATCGCGGCCCTGTCGCCGATGGTCCATACAAAGAGACGTCAGATCGTTGGTGGGCTAGCTGACACCATAAGGAGCCACTGTACTGCTGCCGAGTCACATCTGTGTTCATTGATATTCTCATTTATCAAACGCAGTACACCCCTTACAATGTCAGCTAAATGGCTGTGAAGTGTACACATGATACTGTGAAAACGTGTACCTCTTCTAAATAGTACTGTGAAGTGTACCCTTCCACATAATACATTGACAACGTGTACCTCTTCCAAATAGTACTGTGAAGTGTACGCCTCCACATAATACTGTGACAACGTGTACCGCTTCCAGATAGTACTGTGAGTAAGTAAGTAACTTGTGTTTTACGCCCAGTCAGCCATTACAGTTATATCAGAGTGAGACATATTCTGTTGTCACACAGCAAATGTTAAAAATGTGTACGCACTAAAACTGGTATATATACAGATTTTAAAAAGAGACTTAAAAAGTGGATAAAACACAGACATAACCCAAAAAGATCTGAAAATCTAAATTCTTCCAAAAATATTTATTGCTTTCAAATAGATAAAAATCTTTTCCATTGAAATTTCTTCAAATAAAACACGTAGTAAATGAGCTGTAAAATGTCTCTCTCTTGTTTCAGTAAAATCTGAACAATTAAGTAAAATGTGTCCTATGGTTAAACGTTTATCACATCCAATGCACGTTGGCCATTCCTCACCCTTCAATAAAAAGGAGTGAGCAATAAAAGAATGACCAACGTGCAATCGGACTCTTCTATTTCTGTTTGTCCAAGGTTTCCTTGGACGTAAAGCTGTATTGAACCATGCTTCGGCATTGGTCTCAGCTTGTCCCGAATATGTCAACTGACATCTGAGGACATTAAGCAACACTACCTACCTACCTAGGAAAAACCAACGCTTCGCGCCACGATGGCCAGATTCCCAGACACCTTCAGAAGAACAGATAAAGCAGAGTTTGGAAGGTGGTTAAAGAGTTGATTGTGTACCTGGTCCAAACCAGTGGCCGAGTCGTTAGCTCTTTGCAACGACTGCTTCAATTCGGTCATTGAAAAAGGCAGGTTATATTCCTCTTCATTTTTAGAAGAGAAGTCCAGGAATCTTTTTTTTCTTTTTTTTCTTTGAACATTTCAACCCTTTGAAATTCGGACGAATATTTATCTGTTGAAGAAATTTTAGACATAATTATTTGTAGCTATTGCTTCAGCCACTTGTTTTTTGTCGGTAATAAGCCTACCGTTGACCTTTAAATGGTTAATTACATTTGAACCACCTTTTATGTTTCTAATGGCTTTCCAGACCTTTTCGTTTGTGTTTTTGAGTCTAATTTAGAACAGAAGTGTCTCCACGCAACATGATGAGCTTTGGCCCTTAAAGTTTAAAAATTTGAAAAATTGCTCAGCGTTGGGTTCGAGAAAACCTTCCGCTGCCCTTTCTTTCTTTCTTGCAATTATCGTCAAACCATGGAACTCTGGGAAGTTTGTTGGTTTTTTTTTGAGAGAGAGAGAGAGAGAGAGAGAGAGAGAGAGAGAGAGAGAGAGAGAGAGAGAGAGAGAGAGAGAGAGAGAGAGAGAGAGAGAGAGACGTGTTTTCGGTATTGTTTTTTCTGCTGCTTGAATGAGAAGATCGTTAAGCTGACCGGCGGGATCTTTGGCAGACATGACCGCCTACTCCGTCAGTTCAGAAAGACACTGAGATTGGAAGGACAGCCTTTTTAAAATTCCACTTGTTAGTCTTCTTCGACAGCGTTGCTGGTTAGGATTACAGAAAAGTGGTCACGGATCGCACAGATCCTCATGTATCTTCCACTCATAGTCTACGACCAGAGATGGACCACAAATGGGGTGCAAGAGGGGAACCGGTGGCATGATGAATATAAGTTGATGAACCATCATTTAATATACATAAGTCCATTTCTGAGAAGAGGTCCTCCAACATTTGTCCTCTGGTGTTACAGGACCGGGGAATGACCAGGGAATGACCGTTGAAGCCGCCCAAAAGAACGAATGAAGATGCAGTTGTTCGATTCGGTTAATCAGATCCGTTTTGGCAACGTGATCCAACGGCGGAAGATAAATACTGCAGAAAGTGACAACCTTGTTCAGAGTTACCTTCGCAGCCATCGCCTTCAAAGGGGTGTTCAAATGGACTTCACTAAATAAACACGAGTTGCTAATGAGCGGCGCTACTCCCAAGGTAGCTCTGTCATTTAGGGACGTTTTGGTTACAATACTAAAAGCAGAAAATGACGGTGTTTTGGAATTTGTTCAAAGCGTTTCCTGCAATCCAAAACAGCTGGTCTGTACCGTCTCGCAAGCAAAACACGTTCCTCAAAGTTGTCTCGGAAACCTCGCATGTTCTGTTGAACATTAGAATGCTCCATTATTTCAGTTAGTCCATCTCGTCATCTGACAGACAAAATACTGGTTTGAAAGAAAGAAATTCTTCTCCGCCTTCTCTCTGTCACTCATTCTTTCCTTCGGTTTGGGCGGAACTGGGGTCTGACGGAAGGAATGGAATGCATGAGGGTTATGAACCCTTCGACGTTCACCACGACTCCCTCCACCGATGCCGGCTCCGACTTCCCGGAGAGAGCCTGGGTGCCGACTGATACCGATCCGGGTCCGCCAGAAGCACTGAACCGTCCTGAGTGTGCGGTCTGAAAAACCAAGTTAATTGCGTTTGACAATCCTCAGATTTCATCTCTTTCCTAGTGGAAACAACAGCAGAGAAGGACATTCCGCTGGAGATCACAGTCGGCATCTTGGCTTCTACCAACTGTCTGGCTTCCGGAAATCAGATGCGTTTTTCAACGCAGACTCGTTGAATCTCCTTCTCCTTCTGCAATCTTGAGCCGATGAGGCATGGGGACCATTGCAATTAGAGCACAGCTTGGGTCCCTCACGCTGATCTTCATGTTTGTCTTTTCCGAACCACTGACACTTCGCAGCAGCCTTGCAACGTTGGCTCGTGTGGCCAAACTTGTTGCAGTTGAAGCAACGCGTCGGGTTCGGAACACACAAGGCCACATTCACCTTTAGATAGCCGACCGTAATCTCCTTGGGCATTTCTGGCGTATTGAAGGTCAGAAACAGGGAGTTGGTGGGGACCTTTTCAGTATCTCTGTTCACCATCACCCTGTGAACCTCAACAACGCCCTGTTCCTGCAGTTCCTTCTTGATCTTCGCTTCCGTCATGCCGATAACTCACGGCAGCGGATGACGCCACGTAACGAATTTAACTCCTTGTGAATGGAAACTCGTACGGGTCAATTGACAAATCGAGTGGTTTTGAGGAGACCCATCAGTTACTGTTTCCTAGCGCATTCCACCAGGAAAGAGCCATCCCTCAACCTTTTGATACTTTTAAGGGCCCCGGCTATTGCCTGGAATCCCTTCTGGATCACAAACGGTGACAGTCTGCCGAGTGGGAGGTCGTCACTCGACGACTCGACGACCAGAAACCTTGCCCAGTTCGTACTTGTGTTGCAGAAACGTTCGTTATCAGAGTCGGTGTCCGAATCTGGGTATTTATTTAGTGTCCGTTAGTCGTTTGTTTTTGTTTTTTGGTGCCATGTTACGTTTCGTTTGTTTCG
>JABMCL010000108.1:12500-67500 GCA_018857735.1 Alviniconcha marisindica | reverse complement strand
CACTTTCAGCTTATTTTGAGAAATTAATACTTTGGGCATAGTTGCAGATTCCTCAGATTTAGTTTTTCGTTCTGCGAGTCAAACGAGACGATAGCTCGACTTTGATCTACTGGTTTTACTTGATGCGGTTATCTCAGATCATCATAGACACTTAAATGTGTAGCAAAGGAGGATCACTTGCCTCCCTTGACTGTGATATTCCGATAGGGGGCACACGACAACCGCTGGCGACACCTGTTGGGGAAAGCCAGCGATGTCGGAAACAGCCAATAAAGAAGTATCAAAGGAAGTGGTAGAATCAGATAAGAGGGGAGACCCAACTGGTGGCAGGCTGTTCGATTTGTTCTACTGGCGTGAAGGTGGGGGAGAAGATAACTAACAGCGCCATGTTTTACGTCTTTTCGAGAGTTGCTGAAATGCTTTTATTAAGTCATTATTGGACAGTTTACTGTCAATAAAGGATGCACGACAATTCATAAAACGCCAACGATGTACATCGATAGCCTATTTATGAAATAGGTGCGCTTTTGAAAACGAAAGCTGCTGCAGCCGCTACACTGAGCATATAAAATATACGACAGCAGATATGACACGCAGGAGCGGCAATGCACCTTTCTCTCTGGTTATTCTAAAAAGCTAAAAACTAAATCTGCAGGAACAGGTACGACCAGCACATGTTTGAGACTTCAATGCTTTAAGCTATATCAATATGAAGGTCATGCACAATTTCAACATGGCGAATATTTTGTGAATGAAGCGATTTTTAATCTTGAGGCGTTTTGCAAAACTTGATATGTTACGGAATCGGCCGTCTTTTAACGTTGTAATTAAATTTGGTGCACATTGCTGTTATGGGACTTGATACTCTTCCGAACAACAGGGTGAGAGCTCATCTTACGTTTGCTTCCCCGCCCTACCTCAACCCCTCAACCTACGTTGATTGCAGAGTGTTTAACATTTATAACATGTGCATTTTGCGGATGCTTTCATGCACTTAACTTCAAGCTCTTTCGAAAGGAAGGACTTAGTGCTTATTTTAACTCTTTTTTTCCCCTTTCGGTTTTGCTTTTAACTTTTCGTTAACGAAGGTTGTTATTCATGAAGCTATCTCTTGCATCGTAGTTAGCAAATGCGATATGGGTACACTGGAAAATGGAAGTCAGCATGGGTATAGAGGACAAT
The DNA here is from genome assembly GCA_018857735.1 of Alviniconcha marisindica. Lineage (NCBI taxonomy): Eukaryota > Metazoa > Mollusca > Gastropoda > Provannidae > Alviniconcha > Alviniconcha marisindica. Next base: position 66,318 of record JABMCL010000108.1, on the reverse strand, counting down.
GCAAGTGGGTATGTGTATAGTGGACAATACAAGTATTGGACCAAACAAGTCGATATAGTGGACAAAGCAGGTCGGCATAGGTATAGTGGACAATGCAAGTCAGTATGGGTATAGTGGTCAAAGCAAGTCGGTATGGGTATAGTGGTCAAAGCAGGTCGGCAAGGGTATAGTGGACAATGCAGGTCATAGTGAAGAAGGCAAGTCGGTATGGGTATAGTGGGCAATGCAAATTGGTATGGGTATAGTGGACAATGCAAGTCGGTATTGGTGTAGTGGACAATGCAAGTCGGCACGGGTATAGTGGGCAATGCAAATCGATACATGTGTGTAGTGGACAACGCAAATCGATACATGGGTATAGTGGACAATCCAAATCGATACATGGGTGCAGTGGACATTGCAAATCGATACATGGGTGCAGTGGACATTGCAAATCGATACATGGGTGCAGTGGACATTGCAAATCGATACATGGGTGCAGTGGACATTGCAAATCGATACATGGGTATAGTGGACAGCGCTGTGTCCGATTCTGAGCATTAGAATCAGAATACTTATTGTCCAAGTATATTTGTCCAGGAAGTTGGTCTGTGCACCACAGCCAAAAACAGAATAATCAATAGATTGATAAATATTTACACGCAACAAACAAAAACAAACGCTTCCTCCTTTTTGAAATCTTTTCTCAAATCTCCTTCATTTAGCAGTGTCTCCCATCTACACAACTGTACTTATAAATACCTAAGCCAGATTTTCATGTATGTGTGTGTGTGTGTGTGTGTGTGTGTGTGTGTGTGTGTGTGTGTGTGTGTGTGTGTGTGTGTGTGTGTGTGTGTGTGTGTGTGTGTGTTGTGTGTGTTGTGTGTGTGTGTGTGTGTGTTGTGTGTGTGTGTGTGTGTGTGTGTGTGTGTGTGTGTGTGTGTGTGTGTGTGTGTGTGTGTGTGTGTGTGTGTGTGTGTGTGTGTGTGTGTGTGTGTGTGTGTGTGTGTGTGTGTGTGTGTGTGTGTGTGTGTGTGTGTGTGTGTGTGTGTGTGTGTGTGTGTGTGTGTGTGTGTGTGTGTGTGTGTGTGTGTGTGTGTGTGTGTGTGTGTGTGTGTGTGTGTGTGTGTGTGTGTGTGTGTGTGTGTGTGTGTTGTGTGGTGTGTGTGTGTGTGTGTGTGTGTGTGTGTGTGTGTGTGTGTGTGTGTGTGGTGTGTGTGTGTGTGTGTGTGTGTGTGTGTGTGTGTGTGTGTGTGTTGTGTGTGTGTGTGTGTGTGTGTGTGTGTGTTGTGTGTGTGTGTGTGTGTGTGGTGTGTGTGTGTGTGTGTGTGTGTGTGTGTGTGTGTGTGTGTGTGTGTGTGTGTGTGTGTGTGTGTGGTGTGTTGTGTGTGTGTGTGTGCGTGTTTGTGTGTGGGTTTGATTGATGAAGGATTTGAGTATAATGTTTGTAGTGTGTGTGTGTGTAGTTGGGTGGTGGGGGGGGGGGGGGGGGGGGTAGGGGAGAGGGCGGGGGCGGTGGAAATAGAGATGGGGCTGTGCGGTTGTGTGCATGGGTGGAGGGGGTAGAGAGTCTGTGGTTGAGGGTGTGGCTGTGAAGGGACTGGATAAAAATAGGGATATATTTGTGCCTATTGATGTCTTATATGACAATCATATGTGTGTATTAGTCTATTACAGTTACTTCCATATATATTTAAATAATGCTTGTGGTATACGTAAGCCTATGTTATTGCGTGCTCTTAACTTGGATTTTTTTTATAAATTTAGATTTTCTTTCTTTCTTTCTTTCTTTGTTATTGAAGTGTGGCACGCACGTTTTCCTTTGACTGGGACTTGACTCGACCCCCAGAGACTTCAGGAAGTCACTGAAAATATTAGGGATTACCGGAAACCTCTGATATCGTCATTGTTTTTACAGTATCTTACTGATAGACACAGCAGTATCATATTGAGGCACAATATTGGGGAAATATACATTTCCGACGTTCTGATTTAACTTTTCACCTAACGACATTGTGACGCGTGAAATGCAGGCAAAGCCTCAGATTCTGAATACAAGTGGACCCTTTTGGACGAAAGATAATTTCACCAAGTTCTGTGTTCTGTAACTAAGTCAGTTTAGTGATCACATGGGACATCATCCCATGTGATCTCTAAACTGACTTAGTTACTGTCACCATGCATACCGACCACACAATTAGTTCGTTTATACACATTGTATCATACAATGTGTGTGTGTGTGTGTGTGTGTGTGTGTGTGTGTGTGTGTGTGTGTGTGTGTGTGTGTGTGTGTGTGTGTGTGTGTGTGTGTGTGTGTGTGTGTGTGTGTGTGTGTGTGTGTGTGTGTGTGTGTGTGTGTGTGTGTGTGTGTGTGTGTGTGTGTGTGTGTGTGTGTGTGTGTGTGTGTGTGTGTGTTGTGTGTGTGTGTGTGTGTTGCGTGTGTGTGTGTGTGTGTGTGTGTGTGTGTGTGTGCACCATTTAGGTCAGTAGTGTGCACGCAAACGAGCACGACCTGTTCCAAATGACGTATACAGTGTTTGCAAAATTGGGCGTTGCGTTTAGCCCACCCGCATTGATATTAATGTTCGTATTTATACAAGTTTGCACCGGATATTCCCCACCCTCGCTATCCTTCTCTGTCTCTGTTTGTCTGTCTGACTGTCTGTGTCTGTCTGTCTATCTGTCTGTCTCTCTCTCTCTCTCTCTGCGTTAACCAGACTATCCTCATTCTTGTTTATTTACTCATTCAGAGAGAGAGAGAGAGAGAAGGGGGGGGGGGGGGGGGGGGGGGAGAGATGCAAATCCTCGTTAGCAGCAACTGACTGATATCACAGGGTAAAAGAAATGATTCCCTCCTGTTTCCAACGCCACATTCACAAAATACACGTGCGTAATATTAAATATGAGATGCTGCAAAACTTCAAAGGCAACCCCTCGGCTTGACGGCATGTATCGTGCGGCTTCCGGAAGCTAAGCGTCATTTCCGTACTTTTTGACTTCCGGAGCAGGCGAGTGTGTTTACAAATGTCGGATCAGAGCTGGCGCCGGACCTGAGGTCGGGAACACGTGCAGCCCGTTGTGACAGTGACTGTCTGATGGGATTTCGCCCCGCCCTGGCACTGGCCGCACTTCATCTCGCTACTTGAGGCGTGTAGTTTGACTGGTGCCCCGACACCTCGCTTGTCGTGTAGTTTGGCTGGTGCCCCGACACCTCGCTTGTCGTGTAGTTTGGCTGGTACTCCGACACCTCGCTTGTCGTGTAGTTTGGCTGGTGCCCTGACATCTCGCTTGTCGTGTAGTATGGCTGGTGCCCCGACACCTCGCTTGTCGTGTAGTATGGCTGGGGCCCCGACACCTCGTTTGCCGTGTTGTTTGGCTGGTGCCCCGACACCTCGCTTGTCGTGTAGCTTGGCTGGTGCCCTGACACCTCGCTTGTCGTGTAGTTTGGCTGGTGCCTCGACACCTCGCTTGTCGTGTAGTTTGGCTGGTGCCCCGACACCTCGCTTGTCGTGTAGTTTGGCTGGTGCCCCGAAACCTCGCTTGTCGTGTAGTTTGGCTGGTGCCCCAACACCTCGCTTGTGTGGTTTGACTGGTGCCCCGACCCGTCGCTTGTCGTGTAGTTTGGCTGGTGCTCCGACACCTCGCTTGTCGTGTAGTTTGGCTGGTGCTCCCGACACCTCGCTTGTCGTGTAGTTTGGCTGGTGCCCCGACACCTCGCTTGTCGTGTAGTTTGGCTGGTGCTCCGACACCTCGCTTGTCGTGTAGTTTGGCTGGTGCCCGACACCTCGCTTGTCGTGTAGTTTGGCTGGTGCCCCGACACCTCGCTTGTCGTGTAGTTTGGCTGGTGCCCCGACACCTCGCTTGTCGTGTAGTTTGGCTGCACCTCATTTGTCGCGTAGTTTGGCTAGTGCCCCGACACCTCCCTTGTCGTGCAGTTTGACTGCTATCAGTAAGGGTAACATTTTAATTCTACTGCTTTTTTTCTTTTTTCTTTCGTTTTCTTTCCTTATTCTTTCCTTCCTTCTTTTTTCCTTTTCCTTTGACTAGATTGTCAATTGCAAAACACACAAAAGCTGAAAGTTGAACGCCTTTTGGGACACGACAAGACAATTCTGCGAATATTCGGCTAAGATACCTTTTTCAAAGCAATGTAAGCCTGATTAGTAGTGTTCATTGTGCTTAGGTTGTGTATATATTTTGTTAATCTTATTGCTTCTGTATTGTGCACTTTGGGCTCATGTTATGTGTAAGCGCTTTACAAATACTCTTTTACATTACATTACACACACACACACACACACACACACACACACACACACACACACACACACACAACACACACACACAACACACACACCACACACACACACACAACCACACACACACACACACACACACAGAGGCGAGCTCGTTCATTTTTGAGGGAATGGGCTGGTGGTGGTGAGATATACTTCTGTGTACACGTGTGTGCGAGTGTGAGTGCGTGCGTATGTGCACAGAGTATACATAACCATATGCATGAACTCTTACAACCACAGTTAGTGTAACTCCAGCCATAACAACCACAGTTAGTGTAACTTTAGCCATAACAACCACAATTAGTGTAACTCTAGCCATAACAACCACAATTAGTGCAACTCCAGCCATAACAACCACAGTTAGTGCAAATCTAGTAGCTATTACTTCACCATTCGGCTCAGATCCGTACTTGAAGGAGAGGAGAAGGACACAACATCGGAACGAATCGTCGTTTGTAATGTTTTTCCATGACAGCGTGCACCACTCCGCGATTGTTTTCCGCCTATACCATAAAATCTAACATGCTTCCACTTAAACCATAAAGCTGGCATTCTTCCCCTGAAATTATGACATTCTTAACCGGAAACCATAATAATTCTAGCATTTTTTCCGAGTAGAACAATAATTTTAACAATCTTCCGCCTAAAATGATAATTCTGAAATTCTTCTGCCTTGACCATAATTCTGACATTCGTGCACGTTGAACTACAAAACAAAACCCATCTCTCTGGTAACACAGACTGTTTGGAGAGTGTACTTGGTTGTCTGCTTGTTAGCGCGGATGAGAGACTAGTTTCCCTGGGGCTCTGCTCGACCTGAGCCAGTGCTGCTTTTGACATTAATGTTTGGACCATTCGGTATTGCTGAAACGGCTTGAGACAACCTACGGTGTTAGGGGTACAGTCCTTGACTGGTTTGCCTCCTACATCAGTGACCGTTTTCATTCATTGTCGACGGTGTTGTGGAAATAGTGTTCCTTTCAAAACGTCCGTTAAATACAGGGTCTTTCTCGACAGAATGTTGTCGACGTAGCAGTAAACAACATTTGCCGTGCATTCTTCCTAGAGTTGCGATGAGTCGCATCAACCGGACTGTATCTGTCCCAAAGCGCTACTGCAAGACTTGTTGCGGCAATGGTCATATCCCGCCTTGATTATTGTAACTTAATTTTCACAAGTTTACCAGCAGACCAGATCGTTCGGTTACGGTGGGCACAGGATAATACACACCACACACACACACACACACACACACGCACGCACGCACGCACGCACGCACGCACGCACGCACGCACGCACGCACGCACGCACGCACGCACGCACGCACGCACGCACGCACGCACGCACACACACACACACACACACACACACAAGGAAGGAAGGGGGGGGGGGGTGACAAAGGAAAGAACAAAATCATGAAACACCTCTTGATGATGATGATAGTCGCTTTTATATAGCGCTATTCTCCGCTGTCGAGCAGACTCTGCGCTTTTGTCGCATGTAATTCTAAAAATGAGTGAACAACTGCTGGTGAGGCTGACAGAACAGCTCTAGCTCGGGTTAGAGAATGGCGCTTCGTAAAAATTATGTGTGTCTATTATTATTATTATTCTGCTATTCTGCCGCCAGAAACCATAATTCTGACATTGCATCTAGCTGCCCGAAAATATAATTCTGGTATTCTTACGCGTGTAACTATAAATCAGAAATGCTTCCGCATGGAGTCATGATTTCGACGTTCTTGTACGCGGAACCATGATTCTGACGTCCATGCACGTGGAACCTTAATTCTGATGTTCTTCCATGTTGAATTATCTCAGCGAGGTGTCATTGGCGCAGAAGTAATGGTCTCCTCTAGCTCTGCTAGGAACCCTGGCAGAGCTGTCAGGGGTTCCCACTTTTCCGCTTGAAGCAGCGGCTGGTCAAACAGTCTTGGCGACTGCAAGAGATTTCGCTATGGTCATAATTATCTCATCCCTTCAAGGCTGCAACGGCGTTGCTTTTTTTCTGTGCCTCTTTGATTAGTGGCGTTGGATTTGACATCCATACACACATAACACAAAAGAAACAAAACTTGCTCTGCAGACTTTGTGTCAGACTTGCCCTAATGAAATAGCCCCGTGACTTGCGAATACGACTGTATTACGGGGCGTTCAGTGCAGACATCAAATAAGCTGGCCATGTTTCGTCGCCAGGCACTCAGTGCGTTCCCCTTGTTACGACTGCGCCCCTTTCAGCAGCTAGACAAACACCTTGGGGGCAAAGAAGAAGAGAAAACAGCTCTCATTTCACCTGTGTCGAGGCGAAGGCGAGAAACAACACCCACTCGAGTAAAGAGACTGCCTTGAAGGGAAAATAGTCTTTCAAACATTTGTTTCATCCGCGAGAGGTGTCACGCCAGTTTCACGGTAACGAGAATAAGGGATTTGACGAAACAGACCGTTGTTTGAAAAGTTCCTGTCTTCCTGGAAGACATGAATTATGTTGTTAATAATTCATGTGTGCGCCACTCGCCACATTCCACAGCAACTGCTGCTGACAATTACTGTGTGCACCTTGGACTCGCCGGTGAATGAATGAATGAAAATTAATGTATGGCCCATAAAAACTTCCGCACAAAGGTTGCGTGTTCACAGCTTGGTCAGCTTGGTCAGCTTCTCTCCATAGCGAGGAGGGTAGCTGAGCACAACCCCCGATTTCCATTAATTTACCCTTTTGACTTCGCCAGTAAGTAAGTAAGTAAGTAAACATAGAGTAAGGAAACCGTACGTCTTATTTGGGACGGGGAGAACGGGGGGGGGGGGGGGGGGGGGGGGGAGGAGGGGGGGAGAGGGAGATTATATACCTATCGCTACACTGTCACCACCAGAATGACTTCTGCATTAAGATAGGCAGCGATGAGAGCCATTTTAATGTTTCAGTAGGAAGTGATGGACAAAGTCACAAGACAGTGTCCACAAACCACAACCTTTTTGAAGAGAAAGGAGAGCCGAAGCGGTATCGAACCGAGGTCCTTCCGCTTACCAGCCTAACGCCTTACCACTAGGCCAAACCGGCTCTGCATGTGCGCGCCTTTTTAGGCGTTGCTTTACGTCCGCAAAAACCATCAGGCTTGCATCGGGACGGGGAGCCCAGGACGGCCACCTCATAGGTCCCGAGCTTTGTGCGCGCCTTGCAGACATGGACTTATATATGTAAGTCCTTTTTGCAGGTGACTGCAGTTTGGTTCTGTCGTAAAACTGAGCATACCAGTTTCTGCATGGAACAAAGAATTTACGTAGTATAAAATTATGATTGTTTTCCAACTTCTCTTTAAATAGATTCTATTGTTGTTTTCTCGTTTGTTGTTTTGCGAGTGCACACGTGTGGGTTAAGTGTGGAGGAGTAAGAATAATTGGTGTATACCCCTTGTTCAGTCCCTCAGCACGTTGCCCGTATCGCCAAACTTGAGGTCAGCAGTTTAAGCTCCAGGTGCCATAGTCCAGGACCAACGTGCACCCCCACTCCTTCCCGCCTTCTGCCATCAGACTCTAGAACTCAAGGACGTCTGCTTTAACTCGACTGCAGCACTTCTGAACTATCAACAATTCAGAGACTCGATGCATGCTGCAGCATTTCTGAACTATCAACAATTCAGAGACTCGATGCAAGCTGCAGCATTTCTAAACTATCAACAATTCAGAGACTCGATGCAAGCTGCAGCATTTCTGAACTGTCAGCTATTCAGAGACTCGACAGTACCTCTGAACCACTTTTATTTTAAAATCCGTTATAATCATCAGATTTGTGTGTGTGGTCATGTTCTTAATAATAATAATAAAGGAGGAGGATAATCTGTAGTAGGCCTAATAATTGTGAGCGTAATGAATCTCCGTCTCTACCCATATTAGCCAAAAGCTCTTACATTATAAGAACAAGAACAGAAATTCGTCTTAGTAGTAACTAAAACAAGTACATAAACACTCGATTCCCCACCCTTCTCCCCTTCCTGGCTCGGACTAGAAATGAAAAAGCAACACAATGAAAATGAAAGTGTTCACTTCATGCATCAACAGACAGACAAACAAAGTGTTTATAGTTTATAACTGATGTTGCGTACAACATTTATTCAGGGACAGAGCACTCTTGTTGAATTGGCTAACTGTCCGCACTTACCCCTTTGGTTGCTCCTCGTTGTATTCTGGAACTGTTTACATTTTAGTATTATTTAGATGATTTAAAAGGTCATGCGATCAAAACCACACACACGCACACATCCTGCGAACAGAAACCTCCTCAAACAAGAACGTTCCCTCTGTCTTGCTACCGTGAACAGAAGAAAATATTTACTCAAAACAAAGGCGACATAAGCCTACAGACAAGCCGGCAGTTGAATATCACACCTCTCTGACCTACTGGTTATCTTCGGATCCGGTACTGGGAGACAAAGCGACAATTGATAGAACTGAACCCGTCCAGCCGTCACACACCAAAGCGGGGGGGGGGGGGGGGGGGGGGGGGGGGGGGGGGGCGGGCTGCCTAGAACACGTGCTCCGCACGTGCTAGCAAAGCCATAGCGCCACAGACCTATATGAAGCACACCGTGTATCCGCGTTCCGAACTCCAAGTTATTACGTATCTCATGAGTGATATGATGAAGTGTTACTGTCTAATACTGACAAGTCACCTTAGAAGGATAGGAAATCACTCGCCCAGTTTTTCTGTGTTCCGGCGAACCAGAGTGCATGGTCGTTCCGAAGCTGAGCTGTGCCGTGTCCCGATCCAGAGCATCTTCGGGGCGATTTTTTTTCTTGACAACTGAACTAGTATAAAGCACGCCAGACAGATTATTGACGAGGTCTGTAGTGATTGAGGGGAGTTTTGTGGCTGTTACTGCCGAGATGGAAGTGAAAACAACCGCCCATCCATTGATAATTCCCGCTCCGCAGGAAAAGGTGCCTGTCGAGCAACACTCTGTGCCCAGAGTGCCGAAAATCATAGATGCAGAAAACAAGCCTGGTCCGCCACAGGAAGAAACACCACAATATGGATAATACGCCTCGTTTACCTTGTCCACAATCTTATAACAAACGTATAATGTCTGATGATCTTCATTCTCATAAAACCCTTTAAGCGGGAGACATGCACGAAGTCATTTATGCACAAGAGAAGCCTTTACCCAGGGAGGCGTTCATGCAAGGTGAATGTTCAAGCCCACGTCTGTGATCACTGTGGGTATGCATTCAAAAGCAAAGGGAGTCTTCAAGACCATGCACGCTCGCACGACGGCAGTCTTTTTTACCACTGAAACAAGTGTTTCGCATGCTTTGGATACAGGGATCAGATGAGGCAACATAGCAAGAAGTGCCTTTGTTAACCGCTTTAATGTTTAGTTCAGCCTGAGCATTCATATTTCAAACTTCGATTTGACAACTACGACAGGCAACAAATACTTTTGGAGTAGTTGTAACAAAGTAGCACTAGAACCATAAGCTGTGCGAAATGGCACAAATCATGTTATAATTTGGTTAATCAAATTGATCAAGTATCTATCACAACTTCTTCTCAGACTCATCTGTCTGACCCTCTCTCTCTGTACTTCGTTCTTCTGCAGACCTAATGGGTATTGCCAATTTGAATTTGCTACGGAATCTTGTGTTTGATTTCCGCACATTTCACGCATTTCCCCCCCTTTCGTTTGGATTCTGGCGCTTGAGCTTTTATTTCAGCTTCACTGGAACGTTTGTACGAATTCATTTTGCGGAACAAACCCGAATAGTGTTTCTGTCGCTAAAAGTCGCCATTTTAAATAGTCACACGCGCACACACACACACACACACACACACACACACACACACACACACACACACACACACAGCACGCACGCACGCACGCACGCACGCACGCACGCACGCACGCACGCACGCACGCACGCACGCACACACACGCTATTTGTTTTAGCAAGCCACCAGTGAAATACTGAGATGGTTCGTACTAACCACAATACTTTTCTTTTTTTACCTTGATGAAGTTTAAAGTGTGTGTGTGTGTTGGTGTACGTGCGTGTGTGTGTGTGTGTGTGTGTGTGTGTGTGTGTGTGTGTGTGTGTGTGTGTGTGTGTGTGTGTGTGTGTGTGTGTGTGTGTGTGTGTGTGTGTGTGTGTGTGTGTGTGTGTGTGTGTGTGTGTGTGTGTGTGTGTGTGTGTGTGTGTGTGTGTGTGTGTGTGTGTATGTGTGTGTGTGTGGTGTGTGTGCGCGTGTCTGTGCGTGCGTGCGTGCGTATGTGCATGCGTGCGTGTCTACCAAAGAAACGCACCACGTCCAAGAAGAGTGGGAATGCTGTATTTGTTGTCAAAAGGAAATTTGCTATTCACTATAAGCCGTTGAAACATTAGGGAGGTTGACAAGAAGCCACTGTCCTGCAAACACTTTGCGACTTCGGGAACAAATTTGGTTAATTCAAGGGAGGGGGAGCGATGTCGAAAACGTCGGTGCTTCTTCAGCAGCTAAAAGAAGCTTGAAAGTGGCAACGCAGAAATCCACTCAGCAGGAGATTTCACCTCCCACCAATTCGACGAACCTATAAGCGTGTGTTGCGGCATATTGTTTCACCGGGCATAGTTATATTGTCGCCGGCGACAGTATTCGTTGACGTTTACGGCCCATACTGTCGCCCCTGGCCACATGTTGTTGCCGGCGACAGTATCCGTCAACGTTTACGGCCCATACGTCGCCCCTCGCCACATGTTGTTGCCAGCGACAGTATCCATCAACGTTTACGGCCCATACTGTCGCCCCTCACCATATGTTGTTGCCGGCGACGACTTATGCCGCAACAGTTGTGTGTCTGCAGGAGACGAGTAGGGGGGTGGGGGGGGGGGGGGGGGGGAGAGAGAGAACAGCATCGATGCTAACGCCCTCGTCTTACTCTGTACCAGACACTGACCACGTTGAAGATTCGGTGTTCTTCCTGTATCCAAAACCACGCATCAGACCATGTTGGGTTCGCTAATACTTCGTCTGAGTTCAAGAGCTCAAGTTCAAGAGTTCAAGGCCGTTGCCTCGGTCAGCTGTGGGCTTGTGCTCGGTCAGCTGCAAGCTCAAGCCTTCTCACACTGACTGGATTTGGAACCTGAGGAAGAACAAACGGAACAAATACCGTATATTTCACTTAAAAGTTGCATGAAACCTTCAACTTTTTTAAATTTTATTTTTAAAAATCAAGTCTAGCATGTTTCTATAAATATTATGATCATCATATGACATCATCATCATCATCATCTCTAAGTTTAACCTTTTTGCTCTGACAACTGCCGACAATATGTGCTGTGAACGTCGGCATATATTGGCGCCGGCGACGATATATACCGGCGACATTATGCGCCGGCGATAATTGGTGCTGTGAAAGTCGACACATTGATATTGTCGCCGGCGACAAAATATGCCGCAACAGTGCGGCGTAACAATGCGAAGCCGCATTGCCAGGTATAATGGGTCTTGTTCATACAGGCTAACAAGACGAAAGCTATCGGTAAAATTCAAGTGTTAATCGAATAAAAAGTATGCTCAATGTGTGTGTGTGTGTGTGTGTGTGTGTGTGTGTGTGTGTGTGTGTGTGTGTGTGTGTGTGTGTGTGTGTGTGTGTGGTGTGTTTGTGTGTGTGTGTGTGTGTGTGTGTGTTGTGTGTGTGTGTGTGTGTGTGTGTGTGTGTGTGTGTGTGTGTGTGTGTGTGTGTGTGTGTGTGTGTGTGTTGTGGTGTGTGTGTGTGTGTGTGTGTGTGTGTGTTGTGTGTGTGTTGTGTGTGTGTGTGTGTGTGTGTGTGTGTGTGTGTGTGTGTGTGTGTGTGTGTGTGTGTGTGTGTGTGTGTGTGTGTGTGTGTGTGTGTGTGTGTGTGTGTGTGTGTGTGTGTGAGTGTGTTGGGTCATCACAGCAGGCTAATGTTCAGCGAGTCGCTCGCCGTGAATGAAACGTACAAACCTAAGGTAAGTGCTCAAGACAAGTTGTTTTAACAACGTAACAACTGTGTCAACTCAGATCTTATCTATAAAAAAAATCGCAGCAACGTTTGTACCTCTTGCGAAAGCTGAGATCTTTTGATGTTAGTCGTGAGCTGTTACAAATTGTATACAAAAGTCTAGTGGAGAGCGTTTTAACTTTTAACATTGTTGTCTGGTATGGGAACCTGGGTGTGAAGGGGAAGGCAAAACTGGAACGTATTGTTGGGATGGCAGGAAAGATAGTTGGTGCAAAAGAAGACTCTCTAAGCGATCTCTACCTTACAGCAGTTGAATGGAAAACTGCACGGATCTTAGACGACGCAAAGCACCCCCTCTTTTCTCAGTTTCAGAAACTCCGGTCGGGCCGACGATACAAAGTGCCGATTACCAGGAAGAATGTGTACAAAAAATCTTTTATCCCAAGTGCTGTTTCTGTTTTAAATTCTCGGGCTACTTAATATGTTCACCCTGTTGGTTTCAAGGCTCAGCTTTACTGTGATAGTGTGACACTGTGATAGTGTTGATTTGATGGATGTTTAAGTTACTTTTTTAATTCACTGGCAAAATAACCCAGTATATTTTAGGTTTATGATATATTAGTATACCGTCTTAATTCTGAGTTGACGAATAGTAATTGTGTGCAGTATTGCCCATGACAATTTACTTATGTGCATGCATATGAGTGTGTGCCGTGTGTGTGTGTGTGAGGGGGGGGGGGGGGGGCGGGGGGGGGGGGGAGGCGGGGTTGGGGGGGGGGGGGGGGCGTGCGTGTGCGATTTTTTTCTTTCGTGTGTGTGTGTGTGTGTGTGTGTGTGTGTGTGTGTGTGTGTGTGTGTGTGTGTGTGTGTGTGTGTGTGAAATTTAAATTATATATATATATATTGCCTAGATTTAATGTTGCCTCATAAATGCTGTCTATATATATGCTGCGGTCGATTTTAGTGTTTTGATGTTTACTTAAGGAATGATTGTTTTATTATAATATTTATTGAACGTTTTCAGTTATTGGTGAGCCAGAAGAAGAATGTGTGTGTGTGTGTGTGTGTGTGTGTGTGTGTGTGTGTGTGTGTGTGTGTGTGTGTGTGTGTGTGTGTGTGTGTGTGTGTGTGTGTGTGTGTGTGTGTGTGTGTGTGTGTGTGTGTGTGTGTGTGTGTGTGTCGTGTGTGTGTGTGTGGTGTGTGTGCCTGGATTTAATATGTTACTTCATAAATTCTGCCTATAATCTATATGTTGTGGTCGATTGAGTGTTTCGATTTTAACGTTTTATTGTTTAAGGAATTTTGTTTTATTGTAAACTATTGAATGTTTTAAGTTATTGGTGAGCCAGAAGAATAATGTGTGTGTGTGGGGGTGGGGGGGGGTGTAGGTGGGGGGGGTGCGTGCATGCGTGCGTGCGTGCGCGCGCGCGCGCGCGCGCGCGTGTGTGTGTGTGTGTGTGTGTGTGTGTGTGTGTGTGTGTGTGTGTGTGTGTGTACATTGTTATTGTTAAGGAAATCCTTGTAGTATTTGAACGGTTTTTAGCTCCGTGTTTTATTGAGTTGTTGATGTTTTATTGTTAACTGTATTCAATGTTTTTCTGTATCTGACGAGCCAGAAAGCAAATTTCTCTACACAGAGACAATAAAGTTGTATTGTAACAGACAAGTAGGAGAACACTGACATGTAGCCGCCTAGGCCTGCTGACATTCTTCGCACGCGATACCAGCCAAGCGTGACACTCAGCCAAACTATTTCGTGCTTCCGGTCATAGGACTTGCGCTTGCTTCATGTGTGACTGGTCCACTTTGCCAGCTCTGTCACAAGTGAGCAGCGTTGTAGTTAGAGAGAGAGAGAGAGAGAGAGAGAGAGAGAGAGAGAGAGAGGGTCAATTCGTGTACAACGGGCCAGTCAATCAACGAGATCCTAGTGGACTTCGTGAGATCGGCGGTAGCCACACATTTGTTGCCCCTATCTGAGGAGAATGGAATGAACCACACAGGCTGCCAGCACGAAGCGACGCGGAAGTGAAATAAAACCGAGCTGAAGTTGGTCATTTCACGCGACACGCTATTCAACGAAGGAGCCCTTCACCTCCCTAAAATGCCGTGAGCCTGTCCACAAGGCAAGTATATGTAATTATGCTCTCAATTGTTCCAATACCTACGATGTTTGCAGCAATTATATCGCCTACAATGCTCATCCTGTCTTATCCTCCACTCATGATTCATAATCCACCATTAAAATGCAGCCACATGCCATGGCTGCGAGTCAGTATTGCCCAGAGGCTTATATTCAGCTAGCATTGTAAACACCTACTGGCTACTACAGAGTCCGCCACAGCAGGCTTTTACAAATTATTTGTATTAATTCGGATGACGCTAAATGCATGTTTAACTCATCATTTCATTCGGCCATTCTATCCACACTGAACTAATTTAATGCCTGCAGTCGTTTCTACCGACACAGCCTTGTTTAAGCTGTCGAGGCATTCTGGGTAAATTAAGGAGCTACACGGAGACAGTCAGTCATATGCAACCAATCTCGCCTGTTTCTTGGCTCTTTACGAAAGAAGTAGGACTCACTACTAATAGTAAGCTAACACACACACACACACACGACCCCCCCCCCCCACACACACACACACACAATCAGTACTGAATGGGTGTAGAGGCGGTGGGTGCAGGCTACCCGGCGACAGTAATGGCAGCAGTGGCTTTGACTCCAACGTTACCGACTAAACCTGTGTTGTCACTGTCATCCGTTGTAGTTCTTGAAAAAGGCCTCAACTTGTCAATGGCATTCACAACGAACTTGTAGCACTCAAACTCGTTATCCACCTATCTGCGACAGGCACGGCCTTGGAGGAGGATGGTGTAGTACATTTGTAATAATGAGAAGTTTCGAGTTGTCTCTGTGAATCTGTATGATTGACAACAGTATATCTTCGGTAGCATCAGTGTAACAGTCGTCTAACGAGTCGTAGACGTCAGCAGAGTATGGTTGCTTTTGTTTTCATCGCGCCAAATACCTCGGCTAATGCGGTTTACTGATATTCTGCTATATCGTTCTTTGAGGACTGCCCTCCAGGGTCCGTATGCATGGAAAAGGGTTTTGCTACCCTGTGGGTAAACGCTACCCACTAGGCGGTAAGGATTTAGTTTGATAGCTTGCTTATTGGCTGAATTATATGTACCCTATCCTGCATGGGGTCTAATGTGTACGTAATAATTTCATAGCTAAGGGATTCTCTCTGTTTGTGTATCCGTGTGATCTGGACGATAATGATGATGATCCAGTCGGTCGACACCGACATAGTGCTGTTTCTATTGTTCATACAGGTTACATACCGTCAGCGATGATGAGCACTGTACAGTACAGGAATACTAGGATTGACGGTATAATATTAAAAGCTTAGTGAGCTTAGTATCTAGTACACCTACACTAGTCATGCCCGACATGGCGGACAAGTAGCAGCGGATGGCTGGCGCCCATCGTGTAAAGCCGGGCTAACGGACACGGATACTAACGGTGACACGTGCCAAGGCCCCCATCCACAGGCTCCGTGTTCGCAACTGGACGCCTCACAGCCGCTGACCACGGCAGTGATGTCTCAGGCCGGATGCGATTACGCCATGGCCGCATCGGCCAGTGCGTGAGTGATAGACTGTGAACAAAGAATGAAATGACGAAAGATCAATAAAATCACTGTTTCTATTAAAATTGCAGACTAGCCAAACTTTTCGACAGACAAGCAGGAGAACACTGACATGAGTTTAGGACCTTCGCGTCATAGTTTCTCTGGCGGAGCAAGTTGCTGTGCGTGCGCTTCGGTGCTCGTGACAGCAGAGAGAGAGAGAGAGAGAGAGAGAGAGAGAGAGAGAGAGAGAGAGAAGAGATAAAATTAAGGAATTAACTTTATTTTACGAGGGTAGTGGAGTAGACACATGATCGTTTCACATCCAGCCCTCGCCCATGAGGGACTAATTCTACCGGTGCTACACATGCACGTACAATTCAGATATACGCCACAACTGTACAGGATATCAGTTCATAAGATTAGGGTTAAGAAACAGAAAAACAACAACAACAAAAAGCATAAAACATGTCTAACTAGTCTTAGCTAATGAAAAATAATTGAAAAAGTACAAGGAGAGAGGAGAGAGAGAGAGAGAGAGAGAGAGTGGAGGAAGAGGTAGATTGTAGGAGCGGGAGGGAAGAAAAAACTCACAAAGCTATATATATTCTGAATATCCACACCCCCCACACACACACCTAAAAACAAAACCAAAAAAAAAAAACAGGAAGGGGGGGGGGGGGAAAAGAAGAAGTATTTTTTAAACCGAAATAGCACACACACACACACACTACAACACACGCACGCACGCACACTCTTAAATATATACATATTATAAGAAATGTCTTAAATATGCATACTTATTATAAGAAATGCCTTAAATATACGTACTTATTATAAGAAATGCCTTTTCCATATTTCCCTGTCACACGATATGAAAATAATTCTCTCATCTAACGGGCATAGTAGTAATGCTTTTTTTCTCTCTTTTTTCCCCCCAGACATCTACCAGCTCGTCACGTATGACCTGCTGACTGGGAGCGTGTGGACAAGAAAGATGAGCACTTCACGCATGATCTTCGTTGTGCTCTGTGTCACCGGCTTCCTTCACATGGCACACTTCTACGACGGTGCTTATGAAATCGTAGCTGTCGAGGGTATTAATGATTATAGCAACTCTCTCTCTCTCTCTCTAGTTGGTATTTAGTTGATATTTTGTTCTGTATTGTTTGCCCGAGGCCTGGATGTAAAAAATAAAAATAAAAGGAGAAGAGGATTGTATTGACTATTACGTATTCCATTATCCTTGTAAAACACACACACACACACACACACGCACGCACGCACGCACGCACGCACGCATGCAGAGAGAGGGCGGACTGATTGACTGATAATTAATACTGAAGGATGACTAAGCAGATGTCTAGGCTTACAATCTGCCCTTGCTAAACCGCACATCTATGCGAGAGAGAGAGAGAGACAGAGAGAGAGAGAGAGAGAGAGAGAGAGACAGAGAGAGAGAGAGAGAGAGAGCAAAACAAGGCTCTCTGTGGTCCTGGGCACCTCACCGTGCAGGAAGGACGGAGTATGGTGTCACAAACGACGATATATATATATATATATATATATATATATATATATATATATATATATATATATATATATACTACGTTCTCTCTCTCGAAGAGAGAGAGAGCTCAGTCCCCCAGCCCCAGACCTCGTTCCTTCAAATTTGTTCATAAAAATTGTCATCAACACTTTAATTCTTTGTACAATTTTTCATCCGTTCTTCTTAATATTCCCAGTTTGTTCTATTAATTTATTTTCTTGCTTTCTTGCTTGCTTGTGATCTTGTGTGAGCGCCACCACAGCGTCAGGCCTCGCAGTTAGGTTCACACGACTGGAGCCAAGTGCACAAGTTCCTGGACGCCCAGTGTTTTTAGTTACATAGTATAACATCTGAGAGTACGAAGTTTAACACACACACACGCACGCACGCACCCACACGAACGAACGCACAGGAACTACATGGCTCGTACATATCGCTACGCGTGACGGAAAGTTGATCATTTTTCGTACCCCCTTGTCTTCTGGGCTTTTAAGCTGAAGGCAAAACATCAAAGCGACTCTCTCTCTCTCTACTACTACTGCTGCTGCTGCTGCTGCTACTACTTGTACTACTACTACTACAACTACTACTGCTAAATATAATAATAATAATAGTGGTATCTTAGTGTGCCATTTCTCAAGTGAGCCCTAGGCACGTACATTTCACATGCAAGCTGAAACAACCGTCATTCAAAATACAATAATAATAATTAACATACACAAAATTTGTCATAAAACATCGCCCCTCCATACACATACATGCCGCACGCATGTAGACACCCCCCCTTCCTCCAACAGAGAGAGAAGAGAGAGAGAGAGAGAGAGAGAGAGAGAGAGAGAGAGAGAGAGATTTACTCGAGGCAGACTGGAGACAGCTGGAAGTGTTAGGAGTAAGGTGAGTCTTGAGATATGACGACTCTTTATATAGTTTTGCTTAATTCGTTTGTTTATCGAGTCATTTTGCTGTTTTTCAGGAATAAAAACAGTACGGAGGGAGCCCCTCATGCGCTCTCTGGGCAATGAGCGCGTGCGGAGACAGGCTGCAGCCAGTCAAAATGTACGAGGATTTAGTGAGGAGGAAAAAATAATTTTGTTGGAAAAACATAATGCACTGCGCCGAATTCCAGGGGCGTCGAATATGAACTACATGGTTAGTATTCTTTTCATTCCTCTTTTCTTCTTTTCGTGGCCTTAGTCTTTCGTGGTCTTGGCGGCAACTAAACTCCCTGTCCTTCAATTTCCACGTTTCACAACAAGCATCGCCTCGTCTTCACCTGCTTGATGTTTGTCTTTTGCACTGTCAGTTCTATAAATGCTAATCGTTGTAACAAATTACGTGATTGGTCGTAACTGGCAAAGCACAGGCAAAGCAACTCGAATTTTGACAAAAACATTTTCCACTGGGGTAAATGTATACCCTTGTATAATACAGCATCTGATTTTTACAAAACCTGATGAGCAGAATCCATACTCTTAAGGAGTTTGTGTTTGGGTTTAAAGGTAATTTTCTTTGACACAGTTATCAAGTTAAAGGTAGGTCTACTTTCATTGGCGGATTTTTTTTCTTGTACATTAATAACTGAATAATCCATTGTATTAGTTTTGTTTTCTTCATGACTACATTTAAAAAAAAAATCATGTTTGAACTCTTGCAAAAACCATACATAATGAGTTAGGTTAAGCCGAAGCATACCCCATTTCTTTCTGTGTATTTCTGACCCCCCTCACACACACACACACCCTCCCCCCCCCCCAATCTCTGTCTGGAACACACACACACACACGCACGCACGGACGCATGCATGCAGAGAGGGCGGATTGATTGACTGATCATTAATACTGAAGGATGACTATTTAAGCAGATGTCTAGGTTTACAATCTGCCCTTGCTAAACCGCACATCTATGAGAGAGAGAGAGCGGGGGGGGGGGGGGGCAAATCTGCGAGCAAATTAATGGGCCTCAATATGAAGAGGTCAGCATTTCGAGGTAGAAGTGGGCAGATAGCTTCTTCTTTTTTAAAAGTTTTTTTGTGTGTGTTTGTGCTCTTTCCATTTTTGCTGTCTGCCAAGGTGTCATATGCGTATTTTGTGCTGTAAAATTAAATATTCAAAATGGCTGCCGAAAACACAAAAAATCGCTGAAACTCCTAATGCGTCCGAAATTTTACAAATGGACTTCAGTAATTACTAACTTTTAAATTTACGGTGTAAGAGCACCAGAAAAAGAAAATTCTATTTTCTAATGTCCTTGTGGTGATATTTGCAATCTAATCAGTCAGTCCGTAGAAGGAATAAAGTTGACTAATGAGTGGAAGGAACGAACTTGTTTGGGGGGGGGGGGGGGGTAACGCTCAGTGAGCCACGATAATCAGGGCGAATGTCCGCTGCTTGGCATTGTCGATCTGCGAGTCTGACAGAAAAAAACAAGCAAATAAAACAAACAGCAGCAGCAGCAACAACAACAACAAGGCCACATGAAAGCTTTGTAAACAAAATCCGTGTCCATAAATTTTGAATGATCAATTTTGTCTTGAATTAGCGTAGAATGAAATAACACATCTTCCATGCCAAATTTAGTCTACAGATACCTTTGAAAGTAATCGGTGCTATTTTTAAACCGTTTTGGTGTTAATTCCCCTGATTTCGGGCAAGACGTCCATGCCTGACACAGTAGACAGTGTTGTGACATGCGATGTTTTTTGGAAACTGGACTGTGACAGCCTTAAGCGATATCTTTGAAAACGAGGAATTAGCACAACAGGATTGAAGAAGCAATGTTTAGTTAGGTTCTATGTGAACGATATTTCAGTTGAACTCAAGGCAGCCAGGCAGGCATATAGCTGAAGAAGCCAAAGACAAAAAAGAACGAAATGATGGTGGAAAAGAAGGGGCAGCCAACGTAAAGACGTGTGCGCTATTACTTAATAACAGTGCCAATGGGCCAGTTGTGGTGAATCATGGATGAGAAAGAAAAAAGATGCAAAAGAAACAAAGACGCCGCAGTTACATCACACAAGGATAGGCCTACATGGATGTAGCCAGACCTCTGCCTGGGAAAAGGGGGAAACCCTGCACATTGATCACAACAATGGTAGCCCCCCCGATAAGATTCAACCACTGATTCCTCACCGAGGTATCACGAAAAGAACCGAACAGTTTATCTTAAGGTTGATATCAAACTGAAGTTAACCGCGAAGACATGTTGCTTGATTGTAAACGAAACAGTCAACCCTTTGATACAGTAATCCGATTTATTAATCATATAACAGTTTATTATTATATATGTGTGCATATGTTGAAATAAAACACCCCATTAGAATTATGCATAAATTGAATTTCTTTTTCATTGTGGACTAATTTCAGGAGGAGAAATCCGGTGAGCGTCATAGACAACAATGCCGTATGAACAAAACAGTGCACTCATGCCCAGTAACTCATGTCCACAGGGTAACCGACTTGGAAACATTTCCAGTTCGAATCTCCAGGGATGAAGCTCCTTATCTGTAGGGGTGTCCACAGGGTAACTGACTTGGAAAAATGTCCAGTTCGAATCTCCAAGGATGAAGATCCGACGCCATTGCCTCGTTGGGCCTTTATTTCCCCTTGTTATTTGATCTTTCTCGAGCCTAGTTAGGTGCGTGGCGTTTCGGTCTTTTTCGTTGTGTTTAGCTTTCACAACAGGCTAGACCTAATCAGGGAGCCTGCCTTTTCCCCAATTTGTCCTTGTTTGTTTCATCATATGTAAAGGTTAGGGTTTGAGGTTCATGCCATTCACTTTTTCTTTTCTTTTCTTTTTTCTTGGCTTGCTCTTTTTTTCTTTTCTATTTCTCGAGATATATCGTTCATTTACGATGTACGAGTGAGGGGGGTAGTTTCGATGTTTAACGAGACCGCTCATTCTTTCTTCATGAGCGTCAGTTGTCTCGCACTGTTGTTGTCACTGCTAAGTGGGTTGTATCGTGTACACGGATTACGTATGTCCAGCCTTTGTCCCGTTGCACGCAGACAGTTCTTGCCTCTTCCTTTTTTTCGGAAAGTGATTTGTTTAGTTTTTTCCTCTTCTCTTCCACCATGCATTTTTGTTTTTTGTTTTTTTATCTTTGGCTTATTGGCCGCTTGTTAGCTTGCCAGATTTTTGGTAGCCATTTTGCATTTCTCTTTTGTCTGCATATTTTTACATCCCGATGCTTTGTCATCGGTTACCCTGTGGACACCCCTACAAAAAAACAAGGAGAGAGAGAGAGAGAGAGAGAGAGAGAGAGAGAGAGAGAGAGAGAGAGAGAGAGAGAGACAAAAAGAAAAGAAAAGAAGATGTCAAAATTTTAAGTTTCCCGATGTCTGAGGCATGATCAGTCGTATCGGGGCTTCATTCTCGAAGGATTGAATGGGAAATGCTGCTAAGTCAGTTACCCTGTGGACATCCAGACAAAACGGCCTCTTAATGCGTTGACTCATTGTTGCATATGCCCTATGTACAACGCTAGCTGACCATCCTAACACTCAGTCGACAGTACAGACTACGCGTCGCTGCCCGAGGTGCGAAGCTAAGGTCAAGATCGCAGCTCCGTGGCAAACGGCTTATATTCCATTGGTTCAGTGAAACCTTAACCAGTGAAGACAACCACGCAAACACACACACTAGCAATTCAGAACACGCATTTTTGTAAATTGTCACCCACCTACACAGACATCCTTCCCCTCCTAGCCTAGGCGCCTGAGCGCGCACTCCCTTGCTCACTCAGTCACATACACACACACTGCACACACACACACACACACACACACACACACACACACACACACACACGCAATACGCTGATGTTTTTCAGTTCAGTTTCTTTTTTGTCTGCTGGTTTGGTTTAGTGCTAGGTGTTTGGTTGTTACATGTTGTGCAGTACTGGAGTGAGGAGCTGGCCGCCTTGGCGCAAGACTGGGCCGAACGCTGTGACTTCTCACATCGGCCAGGGGCTCAACGGAAAAACATCGCCGGCTTTGCCCACAGCGGGGAGAACCTCTACGCCTCCACAGGCAGGCACGAGTTGTGTCCCTTCCAACACCTCTTACACAGGCAGCCCGTGCATTTAACTCGTTGAATTACATAGATCTGTAAGATCCCAAGACACAAGGGGTTAACACTTATAAAATGAAGAGGCTGATATCTATGGGATCCAAACACACATGAAACTAATCAATAGGATCCAAACACACATGATACTAATCAATAGGAACCAAACACACATGAAACTAATCAATAGGATCCAAACACACATGAAACTAACCAATAGGATCCAAACACATGATACTAATCAATAGGATCCAAACACACAGGAAACTAATCAATAGGATCCAAACATACATGATACTAAATAGGATACAAACACACGTTATACTAATCAATATGATCCAAACACACATGATACTAATCAATAGGATCCAAAACACTCAAGAGGTTAGTTAATAGCTATAGGATCCAAACCCACAAGAGGTGAACATCTACAGGATCCAAACACGTAAGAGGTTAATATCTAAGGATCCGAACACACAAGAGGTTACTAGCTATAGGATCAGCCCAAACACAAAAGAGGTTAATATCTGTAGGATCCAAAGCATAAAAGGTTAATATATATAAAATGAAAACACAAGAGGTTAATACTATAGGATCCAAATACATGAGAGGTTATTCTCTAAAAGATCCAAACGTGCAAAATACTAATCCAAAGACCCAAAGGTTAATATCTACAGGATCCAAAAACACAAGATCTTCTCAATTCTTAATTCAATTCGCCCGTTCTTAATTGGGCGAATGTTTGTTCGCGAACCTAGTTGGAAGTATTCGGCGAAGCTAGTTGGTTCTTAATTGGGCGAACTTTTCTTCGCGAACCTAGTTGGAAGTATTCGTCGAAGCTATATTCGGGGTCCAAAAAGCTTCGCTCAACATGTTCTGGGACATTCGCCCTATTCGACGAACATTGCCTCTGATTGGCTGAGAGCAGAGCTCTCTTGTGGATGAAGAAAAACTAAAATAAACATGGATGACGGTGTCGCTAGGTTCTTCACTCGCTTCGGAGGGAATTTGTTTATTTGTTGACTTGGGGGAAGCGCAGCCTTGTCTCGGAGACCCAGAAGGAGATAGTAGTTAGTTGAATTACCCTGTGAGGGATGATTAAAGTATATTGACTTGACTTTAGCCTATGATTTTCGATCATGCTGTCTGCCGCAAGTTCGGGCTGCAGCTTGCATCTCATTACAAGCCAGTGAGAACAAGTAAATTCTTCGAAGTGTTCGAACCATGTTCGGCGAACTAAAAGTTCAATTAAGAAACGAATCATAGTTCGTCGAAGTGTTCGAAGTATGTTCGGCGAACAAACATTCGCCCAGTTAAGAACGGGCTTTAGGATCCAAATACACAAGAGGTTAATATCTATAGGATACAAATACACAATAGGTTAATATCTATAGAATACAAATACACAAGAGGTTAATATCTATAGGATCCAGACAAACAAAATATTATTACCTATAAGATTTTAAACACACAAGATGTTAATATCTGTTGGGTCCATACACACAAGAGGTTAATATCTACAGGATCCAAACACACCAGAGGTTAATATCAATAGGATCCCAACGCACCAGAGGTTAATATCAATAGGATCCAAACACACAAGAAGTAAATATCTATAAGAGGTTAATTTCAATCGGTTTTGCTTTATGAATCTGGCAGGCACCATTGTTTTACATCATTCAACCGAATGTCAGTTTTTAAACTCTTTCGTTTGCCACATAAAAGTATGTGGAAGGACATGGGAGGAGAAGATTAAGTTCTAATTTATTATCCGTAGATCCAGATCCTTACTTTCCTCAAACCCATACATTTTATTTAAGTTCACAATGTGAACAGGTAAACACAGGGCCCTCGTCCCAGTGTGAATAGCAAGATTAGACAGAGTTTGAAGATTGGAGACTCTCAAGTCAGAGGGTAGCACTTAAAGAACGAGTTTTCGCAAAGCACGCGTTGTTAAAAAGCGATCACAATGAATACATTAAACCAAGAATTTTGTTTTAAAACGCCCCATTGATTTTGTATCGGATTTAGAAACGACCTTGAGGGGTGACAATTAGCAGGATTAGATTACAGAACTCCGTCCGGTGTCGTACACCGTGGCCTCTTGCTGTTTGCCTTGTTAGCCGTAGTAATGAAAAGCAAATACCACGCTTACCTAACAAGGTTCCTATCGCAAAGTTGAATGCTTCGAAAGTCACTTCAGGAAGTTCTGGTCAAGCGCTCATTGGTTGAAAAGTTATTTCCTTTCCCCGCTATCTGTACGGGTTTCCTGACAACATGGTCCTGCTGACTTAGCTGACAGGTACGAAGACATGTTCGACCGCGAAATTGAATACAAAATATCAAACTCCAAGCTAAGCTCTTTAGGTAGAAATTTGGTTAATCCTGCAATGTGCTCCTCGTCCTTCCTTGTTGAGACCGGACTGCTGCCAGTTTGCCGATCGCGTTTCCGTTCGCTGAGAAATTTGTCGGGTTCAGTGAACCCGCATAATACCCACTCTCAGCTGAAACTGCAACAGTTATATATGAAGTTTTGTTGCACCAAATCAATTGCCGGGATGTTGGTTTGATGCACGTTTTGTCGATTCAGCAATATTGTTTATGTTCTTTGTCCGCTTAATACACTGACCATAATCACCAAGTAAAACAGCACAAGTGTCACAGTACTGATTTTGTAAATCATGCTTGGACGGGAGCACTGCTCAGTGCAGTGTATTAGTGACACATATGTCGCCTGCCTCCACAAAACACCGTTCTAAATTGAAGTTTAAGTTTGATGGTTTGCCCGTTATATTATAGATACAGGATCGTAAAAACTTGCACGAGTATCACCCATGAGTTCTATACGTTCATACTACCTTTTGTGACCGTGGTCCACTTTCAAGATCCCATGCAAACAATACAAATAATGCAGATTGTGTTTGTGTGTGTGTGTGTGTGTGTGTGTGTGTGTGTGTGTTTGTGTGTGTGATACGACAGGTGGCTATGACCCCGAGAGCGTGGTACAGGCATGGTACGATGAAGTGCAGTACTACCACTACAACACCATGGCCTGTACTGGTGTGTGCGGACATTACACCCAGGTAACAGCGGCGGGATGTTCTCCTTGTCTCTCTGTCCCACTAGCGGACTGCTGTTGTGACCGATTACCTGTATGGCTTGATATAACTTTCGTGCTTGACCGGGCATCAGATATCAACTTTATCAATCAGTCAGTTCAGTTTCACAACACAATCAGAAAATATAAAACATGTAGCTTTTAAGCTTGTGTTTTACTTTATGTATTCATTTTCCCAATGCTTCCACGTTAATACCAATTTACTTGTCTTTCTGAATAGCACAACCTCTGCAGAGAATGGCATGCAAGCAATATCCTCAACGATACTGATGGTCTGCAAATCCATCTGGTCCAATCATCGTCTTTTTACTCTGGAGCTGTCCGAACCTGTAGTGTGTTTTGTTGAAAGAGTCCCTATTCTTATTATTATGTGAAGATTTGATTGTTTGCATTGATCATCACAGGTAGCATTTGTACTCATTTGAATTTAGGGTACTTTGGATAGGATCATTTGCTGATTGGTATATGCCGATTATTCATTTGGTGGTCAAAGGTAACACAGTGGAAACAATCGAGTGGTTCTTAAAGTCCCTGAAAAAGAAAGAAACAAAGTCAAGCGGTACTTTTCCCAGACTGACACTTCTGATCAGTTTTGTCATTTGGGTGAATGGATTATACATGTACTCTTAGGAGAAAAAGAGAGCGAGAGATGGGTAAGGCGAGATCAAACAATAATCATTCAGTGATGCAGCATGACACCCATTACAAAAGAAATAAAGAAGAACATTTTCTAGACAGCGTAACATTAGAAAGCAAAAATTAATAGTCTATCATAACAGCTATAAAATAGCACATTGACGCTGTTGGATAAACGTAAAGGTTCATAAAAGGTTCAAAAGAACGCTGTTTATTAGGACAAAACACAACATGCGAATTTTCTGGGTAATCCCCTTTATCAAGCTACAGAACGACACTTAACAGTTAAATGGTGAAAAATGAGATGCAGAACTAGGACACTTATCTGCTTTTTGTTGTTTTCGTGTCCAGGCACTGAAAGGGGATTACC
Source organism: Alviniconcha marisindica (assembly GCA_018857735.1). NCBI lineage: Eukaryota > Metazoa > Mollusca > Gastropoda > Provannidae > Alviniconcha > Alviniconcha marisindica. The sequence continues at coordinate 39,715 of JABMCL010000108.1, read as the reverse complement.
CTGAAAATTCGCATGTTGTGTTCTGTCCTAATAAATATCGTTCTTTTTAACCTTTTATGTGTTTGGGTCTTGCTTTAGAACGCTAGCAGTCATTCTTGTTTTAGATTTTTTCTTTTTCTGGGGGGGGGGGGGGGGGGGGGGGGCGGAAGAAGAACGAATGAACGAAATGTTTTATTCAGTTAGGCCATAGTCCCTATTGAAGGGGGAGGGGCTGCACAAATGATAGTGCAGTTTGCACATCCTTTTTTCCAGCATCGCGTTGTACAGACATACTGGAGTCAATGATCAAGTACAAAAACGAAACAAAAAAACAAAAGCAACAACAAAAAACAAAACAAAACAAAAAACTGCGATATACTAGACAGCTACATCGTAAACATCTTGACAAATGTTACAGATTAGAGAGAGAGAGAGAGAGGGTGCGGGGGTTGGGAGAACACTTATAAGTAGCCATCTAAACACACTAATCCTTCTTCATGCACACTAATCCTTCTTCATGCTTCTGGCTTCTGTTTTTCAAGATATTGTTCCGTACCATAAAATATATTTTTGTGAAATTAACAGTGGCTAAACACGAAGAGGGGAGAGGGATAAAAAGAGCAAATATAATAGGTGGAAGATTAGAGCACAATATGACACTGTATGATGGATATGAAAATGCTGTGAAATTCCTAAGTAATACATAATATTTGAATGGAATGAGACAGATAATTCAGTGCAAGTAAATCCTATTAACAGTAGGCCTATAGGAAAGTACAAGGAAGAGCAAAAAGCATGGCAGAAAACAAACATATTAAACATGTACATACATACAGTGACATCGGAAATTTTGAAATGCACTATAATTATGTTAGTTATTCCTTCTGAACCATTTGTAAAGTGTTTTGAAGCAGGTGAGTGAATTGCGTGCTCCTATTTGAGTGGGGATAGACTTCCAGATGGGTGCGGCCGAGAAGGTGATGCTCGTCACTTCTACCATTAAACACAGGCGTTTCATCAATTTTTTAATCGATCACACTTGATTAACCACTTGTTTAGTGTCATTTCTTGTTTTCCTCCACAGTTATTGTGGGCCACGTCCTATGCTGTTGGTGGTGGCATCGTCTGCTTCGTCCTGCCCCTTATAAAGCCACTTGTTTAGTATTCTCTTCTGTTTTTCTACTCAGATAGTGTGGGCCACATCCTATGCTGTTGGTTGTGGCGTTGTCTTCTGTCCTGTTCTACAAAATGTCAACTTTGGCAAAGGGTACCACGTGGCCTGCAACTATGGACCGGGGTACTGTTAAGTGCTGGTTGCTGTAGTATGACAGTTCTACAAAGAATCAGCAAATACCACTACACAGTAATTACAAACCAAAACACTACATTAACAATACGCCAACAATCTTACCAATAGCAAACTTCACACACACACACACACACACACACACACACACACACACACACACACACACACACACACACTCCAACACGCGTAAGCACGTCAGTGATGGAGATACAGATTGAAGAACAGGAGGGAAAGACGTGAAAGGTTTGCGGTGCGAACAGCTGAAAATCAAGAGAACAAAAATGTTTTGAGTGAAAATTTAGTTGTAGTAGTAGTAGTAATGGTGGTGGTGGTGGTGGTGGTAAGCACCAGTAAACTGCGTGCCGACTTTAGAGCTTTGATTTGGCGGCCATGTCATACAGAGTTTTTGTTTGTTTGTTTTTTCCACGCACATCATTGTCGGACGTTTATTAAAAAACAACAAAAACAAACAAACAACAACAACAACATTCATCCATCGTTACAATATTCATCTCACTCACACATTCACACGTCTTTGTATGATTTTTTTCTCCACATAACTATGGTTACAGTGTGCACAATTTTCGTTTTTAAGCTTTTCAGAATAATTATTAAACATTTCGGAGCCTGAGCTGATTTTCAAATATCATGGACAATGGAAGGAAGGCGTTAGTTTTTTTGTACATACATTTTCGCTATTAATATAACATGATTTATTCGTTTAGTTTTGACCTTCCCGTGGTTATGTTGTTTTATTCCGAACAAAACATCAACAACAGTTAAATGGGTCTGAATGTCAAAAGTAATTAGAATATATTGTTCAATGTAATTCCAAAATTTCTTAATCGTCGGACAGTCGAAAAAGAAGTGTTCAATGTAATCTACTACATCATTACAACGTGAGCACATCCGATCATCTCTCACTTTCATCTTGCACAGTAATATGTTTGTGGGATAAATATTATGCAGAATTTTCCACTGTAGCACCCGTAGCCTTGTTTCTTTCGTTACTACTGATGGTATTGACCATATGTGTTCGTCTATTTCTAATCCAAACTTCTTGCTCCGGACTCCATTTGCACACGGAACAGAGTCGTGCATAAAATTAGCGTCTTTCGCTGTGTTTATTTTTCTGTTACAGAAAAGTGGCCGGTCTGACAACTCAGGGTCTACTGTATCACAAACATTATGACTGTGTACAAACATGTAAACAGCCGCTCTCACGACATAATATTCAAGAATTCGGCTGGGAGAGTTCCCTATTTTGTTACATATGTCCTGAAATGTTATGAATCCACTAGATCCCTTAATGTCTTTTACTGGCATGCAATATTTTCCCAATTATCCAATCCGTAAAAATGAGTACATTTCCTTGATACTTAATATGGCTGCTGTTCCATAACAAAGTTGGCACAGGCATAGAAGGGTCGTGATAGTTCAAGTCTAGCCACGTTTTTACATTTAATTCCACAAGTGAGAGGTAATCATCTGTAATCCTTTAAAAGCACGGCTTTTCAGATTCGAAAAGAAACACAAGTATTTGTCTCCAAAGGGAGCAAAATTTCTTTTAGGAACATGACTCCACTTACCGAGCGCCTGCGCTTGGAACAGCCGTCCAACCCACTGCAGCAAGAACGCTGCTTGCATCTGTTTCAAATCGATCATGTTGAGTCCTCCATTTTCTAAAGCACCACAAACAACAGTTCTCTTCACTTTCTCAAAGGCCTTGCGATTACAGTCTTTCTTACGTCACAAAAATCTAAATAATATTCTGTTTACCTGAGTGAGAACAGGATCTGGGACTACCAATGCTTGCATGATATATACAAACTGTGAAATTAAAAATGTTTTTATAATGCAGACTTTGCCAGCAATGCTCAGGTTTCTTTTTTCCCATGCATTCATTATTCTTTTAATGTTTTTCACCCTTCCCGTCCAGTTCTCTTCAACTTGAGCAGCACATTTGTCACAGGCAAAATACACACCAAGAATTTTGAGTCTCCTCTTCCATACAAATCCAAAAAAAGGTGTCAGTGCAGTTTTGTTTACTACCGAGCCACATTGCCTCTGATTTCATCCGATTTATTTCCAGGCCTGAGAATGTGGAAAACTCAGCCAAAATTTCAAGTGCCTGTTGCATATCCTGCTCATCTTTTAAAAACAACGTTAAATCGTCTGCATATAGTGCAATTTTTATGATACTTTCCAAGAGGCCGTTTCTTGCTTTCCAATAATTTAATCCTTTTATGTTCTCACAATGTCGTATTTTTATTGCAAGCAGTTCTACCGCAAGAACAAAGGCTAGTGGTGAAAAAGGGCAGCCCTGACGTATTCCAGCCTCTACGGCAAAATATTCGGATAACCAACCGCAATAGGCAACACAGCTTTTGGCGTCTGCCATAAGAACACTAACCCATTTCATAAAATCAGGTCCAAATCCACATTTGTTTGAGTGTATGTATCATAAAATTCTTTGATATGCTGTCAAAAGCTTGACTATAATCAATCGTAAGCAAACGTTCTGGTTTCTGCCGTACATTCAGTTGATCAGTAACATCATCGATCAGTCTCAGTAGCATCGACACTCTGCGCCCCTTTATATAGCCAACTTGATCACCGCTGACAACATCATTTATGACGTCTCCTAAACGGAGAGCTAAGCATGATGCTAACAGTTTATAATCACTGTTTGTTAGCAATATGGGTCGCCAGTTCTTTAGGTTATCTCTTGCTAAGTCTTTTCCTTTGTGTATCAGAGTAATAACAGCTTTTCTTTGTGATGAAGATAAATTCCCATTTTCAAACGCAGAATTAAACGACAAGGTCAAAAATTTACTAATGCGTGCCCAGAACATTTTCAAAAACTCGACTGTAATCCCATCACACCCCGGCGCTGAGCCGTTTTTCATTTGTTTTAATACATATATAAAAGTTCACTTTCGACCACCACCCCTTCACATTTATCTTTCTGTGCTGCAGAGATTGTTGGTGTTGTTGTGTTTCCCATAAAAGTAGTTATCTTTTCTTCCATCCCTTTCTTGTCTACCTTCTTTTTATACAAATTAGAAAAAAAGTCTCTTTGAACATTCATAATGTCTACCTGCTTCGTAAATGTCCGCCCCTTGTCGTCCGTCACCCTTTCCATTATCTTTGAATTAGCCCTAGATTTTTCTAAGTTAAAAAAGTAAAAAAAAAAACTTTTTGTTTTTTCCCCTTCCTCTACCCACTTGACCCGAGCACGCAGTACGTGATTTCTGTTGCTCGAGCAGTTCCATTTTTATTTTGACCTGGCCACGCTGGTTTTGGGTAGCGACACATTCTGGGTTAGCGGCAAGGGCTGAGTCAGTGTCATTCAGTTTACCATACAATTCTGCCAGTGTATTTCTATTATGAATTGATTTCTGTTTACTATAGTTTCGTGTAAAGTCTTTAATTTTCACCTTTAGAAGTTCCCACTCCAACTGGTTGTCTGATTTTCTATCTATGCCAGCGGTGTGGTTATCAATTATGGTGTTCATTTGATTAACAAATATGGAATCTTTCAGAAGAGAATTATTAAATTTCCAGTAGCCTGGGCCTTTTTCAGTCTCTGCAAACGTGACTAAAACAGAACATCATCTGTGATCTGTAGAGGCGACAGAATGAATATTACATTCAATGGTTTTGTCAAAACACATTGAGTTTGTTAGTATATAATCTAGTCTTCTAGCAACAAATGGATTTCTTTTACATCATGTATGTTCTTTACCTTCTGGGTGAAATAATCTCCATGTATCATGCAAGTCACAGTCACTAAGCAAATCGTTAAATTTCAACAAAACCCTTTCAACATGTTTTTCACCAGAAATAATGTCTAAATCATTTTTTAAGACACAGTTAAAGACTAAAATATAATCCACGTTAATGTCTTTAATAGCACAGGCAAGTTCATCAAAAAAAGATATTTTTTCTTGTGACCCAGCAGGAGCATACACGTTTACCACTGCAATCTGGTTACTCACCATTTCAAACTTAGTAATAAGAATTCTTCTAGAATTATATACGATATTGACCTCATTTATAGTAACATCATCTCTGAACAAAATGACTTGACCAGAGCTGTGGGAGGTACACTCATTATAGATCAGTTTCCCACCCCACTCTTTTTCCCATCCCCACTTACATCTTTAGTTATGTATGTTTCCTGCAAACAAATAATGTCATATTTTCTCTCTCTCTCTGAAATATCTAAACATAGACTTTCGTTTCAGAAAACAATCGAAGAGCAGAATCGCAAGCCATTTGGAAAGTCCGTGGACCTTCTGAGTCCGTGACACACACACAGCGAGCAGTTCACAGCGTCGGTGTCACTCAGCTGGGCTGTGACATGGGGCTCTGCATGGTGTCACCCGCCTCACCCGTGTCGGTCAGCCTGGCGTGTTTTCCGTTCATGCTCGTGCTACCAGGGGATTTCCCCGGTATCTGACCTTGTCCGTTTGGGCGTGGCGTCACGCGTGCGCTGCTCAAAGTCCAACTTTGTCTGTTTTCCATGAACCCTTGCCAACTGTCTGCCTCTATTCACAAGTTCCGTTTTTTTCTTTGCTGTCCCGTGCTTGCTTTTTGCCACTGACCTTGGTCTTCTTGGTTACCGATAACTGTCTGGCGGTGGCTTTCTGACTCGGCTGTTCCGATGGCGTGTCGTCGATCGCCGGCAGGGGATCCTCCCACTGGTCCTCGTCACCACTGGAAGCCTCGTTGTCGGACGTCTCGTGCTGGGACGGGGGTTCCCTGGTGCTGGCGACCTGGGGGCCGGGGGTCGGGGGTTCCATGGCATTGGAGACCTGGGTGTCTCCTCGTTGTCCCACACTGCCTTGTGGCCCCCACGCGGAGACAGCATCACAGACTGGATCACCACGCTTGTGACCCTCCTGACAGGACTCTCTGCATCGGATGCTGTTTGGACATGCAGAGACGCGATGGCCTCTCTCCAAGCACCTGGAGCACTTGTCTGCTGTGGGTCGGCCCTCGGCTGTTCCTTGTGATACAGGCGCGCGGTGAATCCCCCGATCTTTACTGTCCTTTCCAGAGGCCTTTCAGGGATGTTGACGAGCACAAACCGCCGGCCAGTCTGGAATCTTGTCAATTTCCCGTCCTTATTTCTGATCTTTTCGTTTATCAGAGAGGATCTCAACACACACCATAGTCTGACTAATGCTGTCTCTATGTCCTTTCCGTCAACTGAAATCGGAATGTCCGAGATCCATACTTTTGTGACCGGCACCTCCTCTCCGCTACCACCTCTCACGATGAAAGGGTTTTTGTCATACACTTGCACTGTTTTCTGCCTGAGAGTGAGGTTATCTATCAGCAACTTGTTTCTGGCGGTTCTGGTGAGAGGATACACACGCCACAGTCCTCGTATTTCCTGGGCCCCAAGTATCGTTTCCGTCCCGCTCACTTTTTCCGCTGCTAGGCAGATCTCTAGAGTGTCATATTTCAAACTGTCATACAGAGTTTTTTTCCAATACTCCTGTCGGCATGGCCGTCACGGAAGTGGAGTTATCGATCGTCACGTGACGACAGGACAGCCCGGCAAATAGCTGCCACCTCTATGATTCCCGCTCGATTGTTGTAGAGAGCGCGAACTAGTTAGCTCAAGAGAGGAAATGAATCTGCATTTGCAATGATCTGGATTTGAGGGAGAGAGAGAGAGAGAGAGAGAGAGAGAGAGAGAGAGAGAGAGAGAGAGAGAGAGAGAGAGAACCATTTGTACAATAATAGCAAAACTGATTTTCTGTGACCAATTGTTTTAAATAATAAATTCTCTTCCTTACTTATTTCACCATTATATAAACATAAATGTCTTCATTATTTACATCCTGTACACACACACACACACACACACACACACACACACACACACACACACACACACACACACACAACACACACAAATGTGACAGCTATGAAAAACCAGCATTCATGTGTCAAGTGCATGTAACAGTTTAGGCATTCAACATAATTATTTTAATTTTCAATCTCTCATTTGACACAATTAATCCATTTTAACTGAATTACCTTGCATAAGAAAAGTTTAATTTCCGTACGATTGTTGTTTTCCTTTTGTTTGTTTGTTTTCAATTCTGAAGCATACGCAAACGAAAAACGTATTGTTATACTCTTGCAATGATGATTTGTTTTCCGGAATAAGAAACACAAAACACCACAAGCATCTGTCAATGAACTTGAATCCCACAGGCTCCGTAGACAGTGAGCTAGTAAGGCCTACATACGTTTCCACGTTATGTCTTATCAATTTAGGAATACCCTCCTCCTTCCTCACCACAGCAAATAAGATAGTTGGATAGAAACAAGTGTAGCGACTACACCTATAGTGTTTTCTGGCATATCTGTTGCAGAGGAAACTATGTGGGCCAGCGTCCCTACAAAACAGGCGAACCGTGCTCCCAGTGCCAGGACGATGCCCTCTTTTGTATTGATGGAGAATGTGGTATGTTTGTCGGCCAGTCTGCCTGTCCGGTTGATCGATCGGCCATTGAAAAGTCAGTCGGGGGGGGGGGGGGGGGGGGGGGGGGGGCGTAATAGCATTATGAAGATAGTATTTGAGAGACAAAGTGAAAGTAGGGGGAGGGGGAGGACTGACCTTTATTAGAGAGAGAGTGAAACTGTGTGTGTGTGTGTGTGTGTGTGTGTGTGTGTGTGCGTGCGTGCGTACGTGTGTTTACTTGTAACATCCAGAAGAGATGTTTCTACGATGTGTGCAATGCCTTTAAAACTCGACTGAAACACGTTTTGATGAAAGTAAGGTACCTCTGCACACCTCTGCATCCGAATAAAGGGCTGGCACTACATGTATGCACACGTAGATACACACAAACGCGTATGTGCAAACACCGAAACGTTTTTTTAAATCCTTTTCAGCCAAGTACCCTGTAATTGGAAGCAATAGGCCTGTTGGCGGAGCATCACGTGGCGCACCCACACTGCATCTGACTGGTTGCTTCTTGGCCTCTGTCTTCCTGGCTCTGACACTGACGACAGGCTTCAATTTGTTCCAGTGACGACCTGATTACCCGTGGAAGACAGGAGCACAACGGCTTCAGCACTGATACGTATAATCGTGGACAAACCTCATCTGACGTTTAGACTGTCATTGTAACTAAACACGGGACTGACTGTTTTGCTGATGACTGTTAGATGACTGTCAGATGGGTGGATGACTAGCTGACTGATGGGCGCATGACTGACTGTTTTGCTGATGACTGTTAGATGGGTGGATGACTGTCAGATGGGCGGATGACTTGCTGACTGATGGGCGCATGACTGTTTTGCTGATGACTGTCAGATGGGCGGATGACTGGCTGACTGATGGGCGCATGACTGACTATTTTGCTGATGACTGTCAGAAGGGCGGATGACTGTCAGATGGGCGAATGACTATTTTGCTGATAACTGTCAGAAGGGCGGATGACTGACTGTTTTACTGATGTATAGATAATGTCTTTTGTGTGCGTGATGCTTTTCTTTAGTTGTAAGGCCCTTTGAGTCACGGAAAGCGCTCTATAAATTCCCTCTTCTTCTTCTTCTATTGCAGTTATAGGCAGGATATTAACTTGTCGGGCTTCTACCATTTTGCCTGTCACTATACCATGTATATATGTGTTGCAGTCTTAGCAAGGACATACTGTAATAGCAGGCTCTGGCCTAAAATAGTTATCCTGGAGTATTAAAAATCAAATCATTACTCGATCACTCTTTCTCTGTTTGTCCCGGTGTGTGTGAGTGTGTGTGTTGTGTGTGTGTGTGTGTGTGTGTGTGTGTGTGTGTGTGTGTGTGTGTGTGTGTGTGAAAGAAGGAAAGAAAGAGTGACGGAGAGAGAAATGGTACAGAAAAATAAGATTTTTTTTTCCCCAGAATAAATATGTATTCTGCGTTTTAACCAAGTAGACAGATTAAATGGACCGATCGACCGAGAAAAACACCCAGACCACCACAAAAGTCCTGTCAGAACGAAACAATTATGATACATCTAGTCACAAGTGAAACCCTTTCGATGACTTTAAGATGAGTTCACGTATTAGTTTTTCGGTCACCGGTTCAAATTGAGAGGGCACTGGGGGGGGGGGGGGGGGGGGGGGCGGGAATGAGTACTCGCGGTCTCTCACGCATCTGGTGACGGACGGGGCGTAGCGGTCAAGAACTCGACGATGCCCATCAGCGTAGACATCGACGAGGCTAGCCAGATGTAAGTCAGAACACTGTTGACTGGCGGCCTCAACCCTGGCCCTCACGTCGGACTGGAAGTCAGTGAGGCATAATTATGGCCTTAATGTTCCTTGATGTCACAAGACGTCTGCGTGGGGAGGGCTTCGTTACAGCCAGCATGCAGACGACAGCTTTGTGGTCTGACAGATCTGGGTAGTCCTGCACGCTGTCAAAGCAGAAACAGCTGTTCTCGGTCGCACCACAACCCAGTCCAGGATATGGCCGCGATAATGGGTGGGTACATTGATGAGCTGAGTCAGGTTGTGATCACTCAACATCGTCCTCAAGCGGCTCACTTGTCCGTGAGACACTCATCATAGTGAAAATTAAAATCACCAATGTACACAGTATCACTGTGAGGATCGGCATACTGAGGGAGGAGCTCCGAGAATTCCTCAGGAAACATGGAGCTGGTCAGTTTGTTGCATTTACTTGGTGGCCGTCGTTAATGCTTTCCTATTAGGGTACCCTAGCTACCACAAAGACCTGCTTCTTGTCTCTACTATTCCTTTACATGCCCATAGATGCACCCGATCATGACCGTGCCTGTTCATTTTCTTACTTCTATTCCGACTAACCGCTATGATCTAACCATCAACGTTTCTACCTGTCACCACAACTACTTGTGTACATGTCCAGGACCCTACCTGTTCATTTTCATACTTTCATTCAGATTAACCGTTTAGATCTGCACGTCAACGTTTCTACTACTCTACATGTCCACAGATGTACCTGTTCACCACTATATTTGTTCAGTTTATGTCTTCTTTTCATTTCGGCAGAAACCTGCACAATGACCTTTCAACTTATCTATTAGGGTACCTACCCAAAGATCCACCCGAATATAAATGTATCTGTTTACATTTATGCTTCTCTTTCGTCTAACCGCAAAGACCTACCTGTCACCACAACTACTTGTGTACCTGCCCATAAATGTACCCGTTCATGACCCTACCTGTTCCTTTTTATATTTTCATTCAGAGTAACTGTTAAGATCTACCCGTCAACGTTTCTACTGTTCTTCATGTCCACAGATGTATCTGTTCATCACTATACCTGTTCAGCTTCTGTCTTCATTTTCGGCATATCCTGCACAATGACCTTTCAACTCATCTACTGGGGTGCCTACCCACAGATTCACCTGACAATAAATTTATCTGTTTACCCTCATGCTTCTGTTTCGTCTAACCATAAAGACCTACCTGTCACCACAACTACTTCTCTACCTGCCCATAGATGTATCCGTTCATGACCCTACGTGTTCATTTTCATACTTTCATTCCAATTAACCGCTGAGATCTACCCGTCAACGTTTCTACTGCTCTACATGTACGCAGATGCACCTGGTTATCAGTATACCTGCTCAGTTTATTTCCTCCTTTTTGGCGTACCATGCACAATTACCTTTCCACTCATCTTCTGGGGTATGTACACACAGATCCACCCGAAAATAAACCTACCTGTTTATCTTCATGCTTCCCCTTTGCCTAAGAACAAAAACCTACCTGTCATTACAACTACTTGGGTACCTGCCCTTAAATGTACCCGTCCATGACCCTACCTGTTAATTTTCATACTTTTATTCTACCTGATTAACCGCTAAGATCTACCTGTCAACGTTTTTACAGCTGTACATGTCAACAGATATATCCGTTCATCAGTATATCTGTTTAGTTTATTTCTTCCTTTTCGGAATAACATGCACAGTTACTTTTCCGCTCATCTGCTAGGGTACACACAGGTCTACCCCGAAATAAATTTACCTGTTTATCTTCATACTTCTCCTTTGAATAACAACAAACACCTACCTGTCACCACAACTGCTTGTGTACCTGCCCATAGATGTACCCGCTCAGGACCCTACCTGTTCATTTTCATACTTAAATTCCAGTTAACTGCTATGAACTACCCGTCAATGTTTCTATTCTTATTTTTGAAGTGCTCTTTTCAGCTGTCCATTTGCGAAGGGACGTAAACCGTATCTGTCCTAATCATTGTTTTCCGCTTCCTTCTAGTGTGTAAATCTGTGTACAGGTATGTCTGACTGCCTTCTTTCCCCTTTCCCATACAGTTAATTACCACTCCCATGCCTTGAACTGTTTCGCTTGGATGTGAATTGTACCAGTTTAATTTACAAAATGCATGTGGAGTAAACTTGCTTTTGTTGTTGTTGTTCTTTTGTTTTGTTTTTGGTGTGAGTGTGATGTTGTTTTCTTTGGGGGGGTCATTGGCTTTTTTTGTCTTTTTTTGTGTCTTTCTCGATCTGCCGTTTTACCAATTTGCAGGAATTGTGTCAAGACTCAAGGTCACTGAAAGCAGAATAAAAGAGCAAAGATGTTTTGGGGGTTATTCTCATGTAAAACATTACAGATTTGACATGAACAGTAAATCTCTGGGGGGAAAAAGTAACTAGGTGTTTTACTGGGGAAAAATCTCAAATGACGGCTATTATGCTAAAATGTATTTTACATATAAACCATCCGAGCATGTTTTTTTTAAATGTTTTTATGTCCTCATAAGCACATGTCCTTATGTTTTCATAAGAACATGAGAACACTTGAAATGTGCAACCAATATTCATTCATATTTCATTTGTACAAGTGTGTGTGTGTGTGTGTGTGTGTGTGTGTGTGTGTGTGTGTGTGTGTGTGTGTGTGTGTGTGTGTGTGTGTGTGTGTGTGTGTGTGTGTGTGTGTGTGTGTGTGTGTGTTTAAGGTAGTCATTCTGTTTACTGGAGAGGAAAGCAATAGCACAGTGTGCAAATAATCAGCTAGGGTTCCTACCACATCTTCACCAACATCTGTCTGGATGGCTGTGAGGTCTGCGTTCTACTGGCCCTTACTAACTTAACTGCATCTCATTTTCTCTCGCAAAACTATTTTTTTGAGAAATTGCTGAAGAAAGACGACTGTTCACCCTAAGACATTTTTTTTCTTTTTTCTTCTTCTTCTTTTTCTCAAACCCTTTTCCTCATAATTACACAGCAAATAACATAATCATTTTTGTATGCACAAGACTGCAAGACCACAAGACCACTTTTGACAAGACTAGCTCACTCGCTGGACTTCTTCTTCTTCTTCCATGTAATGTCCAGCTTCAACACTTCTTCTTTCATGTAGTGTCCAACTTCCACACTTCTTCTTTCATGCAGAGTCCAACTTCAGCACTTCTTCTTCCATGTAGTGTCCAACTTCAACACTTCTTCTTTCATGTAGAGTCCAACTTCAACACTTCTTCTTCCATGTATTGTCCAATTTCAACACTTCTTCTTCCATGTAGTGTCCAACTTCAACACTGCTTCTTCCATGTAGTGTCCAACTTGAGCACTGAGGGATCTGACACTTTTTAGTGCACGTTTCACACAGACGTTTGTAGAGTTTGCACATAATTTGACTCTGGAGAAATGTCAGCTTCATTTGGGCTACCAACGAACAGTTCACGTAATAGAGAATTATGTGATTTATCAATAAAACTGAAAAGTGTGTAGTAAAAGATTTTATGCGTTTTGCATGCCAGCAGAAGAAACTATAAAAGCAAAAAAGATAACCTTCAGTTATTTATATTTTTGTGATGTTGTATGTAATCAGAAAGAAAAAAAAGGTTTTGCATACATTGTGATTTTAAGTATCTCAGTAAGTAAGTAACTTCGATCAGAGATATTGTCCAGGCAAACATTCACTGAAGTTCAGAACCTTCACTGTGACCTTGACCTTGAATACAGCAAAGCAACCTTTTTACAAGACACCCCAGCTTATGAACATGCACTGTCAAACTAATTTGGTCGCCCCCAACAAAATCGGCAGTTCAGAACATATAATAGAAATAGGTCATATTTGATTGCAAGTGATCACCTGCAAAAGCAGTCGTGTCAAAAATTTGCGACTTGTGAAACTGTGACAGAAACTCATCGCTTGTTTGTGTTTTATTTGAGTTTTTCTAAGTATCAATGATTATCTCCAGACACATACTTGCTTTGTTACAAAATGGTTCAGCGATGGAGATCATACGATATCACCAACTCCTAAACATTCGAATGAAACCGTGTGGTGGCTCACACACCTTGGCTGGTGACATTTGTACCTTGAACACAGGCATTCCATACATTTTCACTTGAACACCTTGTTCTTTCGCTTATGTAATTTCTACTACTATTCTACGCAAATTGTAGTGTCTCTGTGTTGCAAAATGTTACTCATCATGGTTTAATTGTGCAGATCCTACGTTATAAACCAAGATAGTGTAGAGCCAGCTGTCATATTTTTGATATTAGATAACCCTGACGACGGAGAGCGCACTGTGACTTGCACAACTTGAAGGCATAGAAGCCCCATATTTTTTCGCTATTGAGCAGTTCTCCGGTTCATGGGTGGTGCATAGCCACAATACCGACAATGTTTGGTTACAACAAACGGTTGCAAAGAAGCCTCAGTCCGAGTCGAAACAACATATGTGATCACGAGCGTTACAATCCTCACGTCGCTGAAGAACACCACAGTGCTTTCCCTGTTTCTAGTAAAATAATCAGCTAACACACATTGCGCAAAAAGACGTCAAAACGGTGCTGCCGCAAGGTCAGCTGATGTGGACTTGTGTGACATAGTGGGGTAGGTCTGAAAGTCAATGGTAACAGCAGAACATAAATTATTTGTATGCTCGCATGTTTACAGACCATGTGAAAGACCCGCACGTCAAAACCACAGCCCAGACGAAATGTAGCTGTCATTCATACTTTCGTATCTAGCTCTCTTTGTCCTCAAACAAGCTACAAAATAAGGTGAAGTATGGGTATTATCGTACTCAAGACATTGTGGAAAAAAATCACCAGTTGTTTTTCTAGTTTCCGTTGTGTGACCTATGGTTCAACGTATCGTGTGATTCCTACACTCCAGAAAAGTATACCTCGGTACTAGCTGTGTGCTGTTATGGATCCTTTGATTAGTCAACTGTCCTTTTTGTTTGGAGTGCGTGCGTTAATACAGTCAACGCAACACAGAACATAATTACCTAATTTGTATGTAACAAGCTGGCCAACGCATTCTTTCTCATGAAACCTTCTCTTTTTATATTTCAATCATGAACGATATCCAGGACAGTCATCTGCGTATCCGACCGATCCAGCTAACCTTGCGTCAAAGTCCATCTGTCACAAATGGCGGCCATGAAATTGTAGTGATCTTTACCCAAAAGGACTCACAGCACAAGAAATAATGATGCATTCACCCATTGTGGCATTTCCCTCATTTCTCCAAGCACATTACATCAGAAATATAGCCGTAGTTTAAAAGGTTTCATGTTTTAGTTTAATTTTTATTTCATCGGGAAAGCGGCACCCTCTTTGGTCCAGTTTTTATGAAAATGACCCATTGTGGTATTTCCCTTATTTCTCCAAACACATTACATCAAAAATATAGCCGTAGTTTAAAAGGTTTCATGTTTTAGTTTAATTTTTATTTCATCGGGAAAGTGGCACCCTCTTTGGTCCAGTTGGGTTGCGCGTGAAATGACCCATTGTGGTATTTCCCTATTTCTCCAACCAAATTACATCAGAATATTGTCTTTTGCTTTTTTTCTCGTTGCGCTAGTTTTGTTTAATTTGTATTCATTACTTTTCTTTTGTCTCTAAGTGCTCCTTTGTAATTTCATCCATATATATATATATATATATATATGGGTGGCAATGCTTTCAGTCTCCTTCACCATCTACGATATACTTTACATTATCAACCTGATTCACGATGTTTAAAAACATTATTTTTCACCCCACCACCACCACCACCCCAACCAAAAAGTAACAAACAAACAAACCACAATCACCATATATAACCACTGGGCGACGTACACCATCAAACCTGTTTCTAATTCTGTAGTGTTTTGATTAAATTATGTCCTCCAATTTGCTATTTTCATAGTTTATAAAATTTCTGATCAGGTATGGCGTGTTTTACACACTCATGCGTGAACCCGCTAGGGTTGCTGTGTGTACGCAAAGTTTATATCCACGGCTCAGAAATGAAACGAAAAGCCAATGCTTTCAGTCTCCGTTCACCTCTACGATATACTTAAACACATTATCAACCTGATTCACAATCTTTAAAAAAATCACATCCCACCCCCCCCCGCCCCCACCCCCCCCCCCCCCGGCCCCCCGCCAAGACCACCACCACCAGAGCCCATAACAAACAAAAGTTAAAACAAAAACACCAAACATATATGAACCCGCACGTAAACTATAAAATCTGTTTCTAATTCTATTAGTGTTTATTAAATATGTTCACTAACTTGCTATTTTACAGTGTATAAATGCTGTATTGGCGTGTTTTAACACTACCAGACCCAGCTAGGGTTGCTGTACGCAAAGTTAGTGCGCAGCTGGATCAAAAAGAAAGAAAAATCCATTTAGTTCTTTTGTTTCTTTCGTGAGATTATTACGGTTCCTATAGTTTATTCTGTATACTATGTTTGTAATGCTGTAAATACATTAATTACAAGATTGAGATGTAGAATAGTAGCCGGTTCATGTTCAGTTAGGCGGGCAAGCCCCTGTGTCAACAATATTAAATACGTTCAAATTTTGCATTAAATCTAGCCATTAGATCTGGATAGTTTCTTCTGTATGATTACAGACTCGTCTAAGTAAGTTTTAGCAGATTCGATGTGCTGACGTGACAGTGGGAAAAAAAGGATATTCTGTCAATGTAGGCGGAGGTACGTTTACGATATTATTTCTGATGCAGCTGGGACCAGCAATAAACTTATCAACAAATCAAACACGCTGCATAGACAACTGCACTATCACAAAATGCCATCAACTGAAAACTGAATAATATTGGTAGTAGATTCGGTGTGCCATAAGTAGATTCGGTGTGCCCAAGTGGCATAAGTCTGAAACTTTGGGTTCACACAATAGAACTTTGCAACTTGTCGCAGATCTTTGCAACACGGTCTGGTGGGATGAATCCGAACGGTAAATAAACCAGCGTGGATGTGCAATGAGTAGATTTCCATCTTTCATCTGTTGCCATTATGGTATTTGTATGTACTGCCGTAATTTAATGCCAGCCTGTTTCCTGACGTATGCGACGAAGAAACTCGAGGCTGAAAATTCCGACATTGATTGAAAAAAATACGTCTTTTACAACTATGCAACACGGAAAGGTATGGTCAAACCACACATGAAACTGATAGGAAATCAATCTTTCTTTCATATGGTTTCGTTAATTTGTCCTTTGGTGTGATATTCACCAGTTAGACAATTCATGACGGTACCTTCTGTTGAGAACTTCGCTACTTCCCCAAATCTGGCTGTTTGTTGCAGAAGTTTGCAACACGGTCTGGTGTGGTCAGATTAAAGACAGAATAATCTGAACCAGATAGGATACATAGATAAATTTTGTTCATCGTTTTCGTGGTAACATTCGATTAATTTTCAGTGCCCCAGTTATTTAACAGTATTCCAGTTTCTGAAGCAAGTGACGACAAAAAGTTGCAGAAGTATGCAACTTTTGGGGTCGAGTTTGAAATGTCACGACGCCGTCACGCCGGTATGCATCACAGAGCAATGTGTTTAAAATAAAAGCAGAGTTAACACACAGATATGTAACTGATAGGGATTGTCCTCATCTTTTACATGGTACTATTCTCTTTACATTCCACTGTGTAGTTAATAAGCGGTAGGCCCTAAAACAACAACACCATCAGAAAAATAGTCTGGAATTTTTGATTTTGGATGTTTGTTGCAAAATCTAGCAACACGGTTTCGTGTGGTCAAAGTAAACGCAACATAACTTTCAGAATGTACGGGACAGATAGAACAATGTTTCTTCTTTCACGTGGTACCAGTCTTTAAATATTTCGTGCTCTAGATGTTTAACAATAAGCACGTTTCTGACACAAGTGGTTTCAAAAAGTTGCAGAAGTATGCAACCTTTCAGCCCGACTCTCAATCTTTTTAACGCAGTCGCAAACTGATGGAAACATCTTTTATCGATTACGTAGTGTGGCTGTTTTTAACATATATGTTTTAACGGTAACGTCGTCTCTGACCTAAGAGTAGGTGACGCGTATTAATACATTTTGGGTAAAAGTTGCAAACTTCTGAGATCTTGTGAACCCACTATCAGTACAGTCAGTTTTGATTCACCTTTATCGTCAATTTGCAGTGGGCAAATTTATCATTCACATCCGCATCACGGCTCCAATCGTCACTCCACTCTCGGACATTTACTCACTGCCTGTCGATCTTCATCCTCTTCCGTTCACTTTCTATCGGTCGCCTTCCACTCTTTCTATGAATCGTTTCTTTCCGGTGCTCTGTTCACACTGATCGGCAGCTGGACAATTCAGACACACAACCATTGTTTCAGCATCGTGTAAAATCTGAAACGCAGGCATAGACACATATTTTTCGTGAGCATCAAAGGCTTACGTCTTGCTACTATTTACCCTCAATTAGCCAGCACCAACCCGACCTTTCATAATCACCGAATTAAACGGAGTTTACGCTTTCGTTCGTGAATTGCCCACACAAGGTTAGTCTCTGCCGTCACAACACAGCAAACCTGGGAGCAATTCCCGGTATGCTGCACTTCCACTGGAAAACTGGAGCATCTTCCTCCTCCGCCTGAACCAACAAAGAAAGTCATCGTGCCCTCAGTGCTATACCTTGTTATCACACCTGTCATCTCCGTGTTCACTGTGTGTATTCCGTCTCTCTTGCCATTTTCATACACTTACCTATTCTTTCTACTGCACCTTCGTCATTTCTCGTGTCACTTTCATGTCATACTACCATTTCTCATCACTTCGCTTTCACATGTATGTAAGCATTCTAAATTTTATTTCACTATAGTATCGTCAGTTGCTTCAAAGTTCTGTTCACACCGTTCACACTCCATCGGCCACTCCACACATCGACATTTATCACTTGTTCTCATTGATCACTCAATTTCTTCCGTGTTCCACTTTTATCTTCACCATCTCCACCTCCCACTAGACCCATGGCCCGTGTGCTGGGGCCTGTTACGGCATGTAATGGGCTCGTATCGGCACGGCTTGCTCATACTTTTGTCTGTACCGGCCCTGGTATGGGCATGGTAAGTGGTGTCTCTGCCCCCACGGGTGGTTTGCCTTTTTTTTTCGTTTTTGATAGATTCTGTGTACACGAATGGCAAAGCCATTGCTCTACTAGCAAAGATTGTGCAGTGAAAACAAAAAACAAAAAACCAAAAAAAACCATGGTAATCATCAGATGTTTTTTGTAGCATAATATTTCCCTAACACCGCGAAAACCGTTAACCGTTACCTAGACTGCTTCTGAATTTGGAGAACACGTTCTTACACATTTATTTCAAGTTAAGGACACAATTTTTGTTGAAGTAAAACAACAGGGGGTAACAACTAACTAATTAAATTGAGGCAAAGACGTGGAAGAAAATAAAATCCGAACGCCGCTGTGTAATCCCCCGGGGACCGTTACGGTAGCCGGATTGGTGTGGCCGGATAGCCTACTCCAAATTATTTAATATTCATTGCACACTTTCCCTCTGTCAAAAAAATTTTCCTTGTCTACTTTAAAAAATTTAATAAGACAATGCTCTCCCCACACGTACTCTAGCCTCATTTGTGTGTGGTGTACGTGTGTTATGGTGAAGGGGGATGGTGGTCTTAAATCAAGATGAATCAAGGTTTGGTCTTAATCAGCATAAGCAGATTATTGAGCTCTTCTCACTCTCTCTCTCGTCATCCCTCTCTCCTCTCTCACCTCTCTCTCTCTCAATCTCTCTCCATGCTAATCTCTCTCACTCTCTATCTCTCTCACTCTGTCTCTGTCTCTCGTCCTCCTCGTCTCGGTCTCTCTCTCTCTTCTCTCTATATATATAATATTTAACTGTTAGTCCTTGCTATACTATAAACAGAGAGAGAGAGAGACAGAGAGGAGAGATAGAGGGAGAGGGAGAGCAGAGAAGAGAGAGAGATGTGGTGGAGGTTGTTTCAGAGAGAGGAGAGAGAGAGAGAGACAGACAGACATACAGGGACAGAGACAGACAGGACAGGACAGACAGACAGGTGGTACACAGCGGTGTGTGGTGATATATGGATAGTAGTAGTTGAGAGATGTTGTGTGTTATTGATTGAGAGAACAGATAGATTAGATATGAGAGATAGAGAGAGAGAGCGAGAGATGAGAGAGAGAGAGAGAGGAGAGAGAGGAGAGAGGGAGTGAGAGAGAGAGAGAGAGGAGAGACTGAGAGAGAGAGAGATGAGGCGAAGAGAGAGAGAGGCAAGAGAGGAGGAGCAGGAGCAGAAACATACATCCCGATAGATAATAGTTCATAATACTATGAACCGCGGGACATAATACTATATGATAATGGGACAATGAATTGCTTACGATCAGATTTTTTTGCATGTAAAATTAGTGCGGGCGACGATGGCCAACAGTCCAGATTATTAGCATCATTTAGGGGGTGAGTGGATTCGCAGAAGTAGATTCATTGCATGTTTCTTTTTTCCTCCCTCTGTAAGAATGCTGAACTAACACACATCAGAGGTGATCTCGAAGTCTATGGGGGAGAGAGGGTGATTGATCGCTGAGGTGGGGGGGTGACTACCATCCTGTGATATGTCTCTAGGGATGCGGCTCCACTTGATCTAGCAGATGTCAACAGAACCAACGGACACATATGAACCTTTGAACAGTATTATTTCTGTTAAAGAGTGACCTTGGGCCACCTTTCTTTATTGTCTGTTCATTGAACCAGTGGCAACGTGGCAATTAATACACTGATGCCGAAGTGAGTATGTACATGTATTTGGTTTATAAAAATGCAATGGGCTTTATGTGTGTGTGTGTGTGTGTGTGTTGTGTGTGTGTGTCGGTGTGTGTGTGTGTGTGTGTGTGTGCGTAGTTGTGTGTGTGTGTGTTGTTGTGGTGTGTGTGTGGTGTGTGTTGATGTGTGTGTGCGCGCGTCTTGTTTGTTTTTGGTTTATTTCTTTGTTGCTTCTTCTTCTTCTCTGTGATCAGAGTGTGTTTATTGAGGATCATTTTGGCGAGGCAAGCAGCAGTAGCAGGTGCTGATCAATACCCTCAAGTAAATCAGTATCTTTTAGTACATCTTTGTCTTCATCTATCTGGGCACCATGGAGGGCAGTCAATACAGCATTCTGTTCAAACTGACTAAACACATTTTATCCTCTCCCTCCCACCCCCCCCCCCCCCCCCCCCCCCCCCCCCCCCCCCATATAAAGTAAACATAAATAAACGGTTATTATCAACATTGGCACTGCTTGCATGTTTCAGAGCAAGTCCAGTAAATAAATCAGCAACATGTGCTACAAATAATTATATCAATCAAACAGCTGCCACATCCCTGACCCAGTAACTGCCGCTCCTGCTTCTGACCTTCAAAATCCCACACACCAGGCTGGCAACTGCTGGCCAGCAAGCTACCTTCTTCCACGCGGACCCTTCAATTGATTCTCTTCACTGTCAACTTCGCCATTAAAGTCGTAAGTTGAAACCCAAAGAATTCTTATTTTCTGAATTGCTCTTTTCAGCTGTCCATTTGCGAAGGGACGTAAACCGTATCTGTGCTAATCGTTGTTTTTTTCGCCACCTTCTATGTTGTTGTAAACATCTCTATGTACAAATGTATGTTTGCCTGCCTTCCTTCCCCTTTCCCATACAGTTAATTACCACTCCCATGCCTTGAACTGTTTCGCTTGGATGGCAATAGGTCTGTTACAAGCATCATTTTATTGTTGTTATTATTATTTTCAACGTCATGTACCACATTCAACGCCATGCACCACATGCTCATGAATATTTGCTGACAATTTTATTTACAGTATATATGTGGGGTAAACTAGCTATCGTTGGTGCTTTTTTGTTGTTGTAGTTTTTGTTATCTTTTTGTTTATTTGTGTGTTGTTGTTGTTGGGTTTTTTCTTCTTCTTTTTTTCTTTCTATTTTTCATTTTGTTCTTTTTTTCTCGATCTGCTGTTTTACCTCTTTGCAGAAATTGTGACAAGACTCAAAGTCACTGAAAGCAGAATAAAAGAGCAAAGACGTTTTGGGGGCTATTCTCATGTAAAACATTACAAATTTGAGGGGGGGGGGGGGGGGGGGGGGGGGTAAGTAACTAGATGTTTTACGCCCAGTCAACTACTGGGGAAAAACTCGAATGAATGCTATTATGCTAAAATGTATTTTACATATAAATCTTCCGAGCATGTTTTTATGTCCTCAAAGCAACATGTTCTTATGTTCTCATAAGAACTGGAAAAAACTATTGAAATGTACAACAAAAATTCATTTATATTTAATTTTTACAAGTGTGTGTGTGTGTGTGTGTGTGTGTGTGTGTGTGTGTGTGTGTGTGTGTGTGTGTTGTGTGTGTGTGTGTGTGTGTGTGTGTGTGTGTGTGTGTGTGTGTGTGTGTGTGTGTGTTTGCGTGTGTTTGCGTGTGTGCACATGTTTTTGTGTAAGCAGAGTGTGTGTGTAGTCATTCTGTTCACTGGAGAGGAAAGCAACAGCACAGTGTGCAAGTCATCACCCAGGGTTCCTACAACATCTTCTCCAACATCTGTCTGGATGGCTATGAGGTCAGTCAAAACTGGCTCTTACTAACTTAACTGCATCTCATTTTCTCCCACAAAACTCCATTTGTTTTACGAAAAGACGACTTTCACCCTGGTGAGAGACCATCCTTCTTTGGAATTAAGACTCTTTTTTTTTTTTTTTCTCAAACCCTTTTCTTCATAATTCCATTGAACGAAGTCATGAACAAGGACCACATCAGTTCTAATACCATTTCAGCTTGATTTTTAGGGGATTTTCAAGAGAGGGGTTCGGCTGCTCTTTATAGAGTGGTTCCATACACACAATTTTATGTACACACCTTACATAAGGTATTGTACATTAAAATTTTAAAACAATTAAAAGCCTAACAAAGCAGAATGACGTGTGGTTATGAATAACAAATCAGTCTTTTTGTAAATCATTCTCAAATGTTGCCTGGAATTTAAAACATTTTATTTTATTTTATTTAACCCAAATATGTGTGGAAAATTACACAGCAGTAATTTTAGTCACACCACTAGAGTAAGGCTTGCATGATGGAGTTTATAGCTCTGTATTTATGTTGTGGTCATGCATTGGTTTTAAATGAGATTATTCTTATCTTCCAGACAAGAGGAAAGTGCTGAGATGTGACCCTGTGTGAAGATGCCTGCTGCCTAACCAGTGACATCCACCAGATCCTGGATTTTACCATGGCTCTATTCCATTAACAGTATCGTTTTACAAGTTATTTGTAGAAAGTAAATAATTAATACCATAAACTCTTCTCTTTTTTTTTCTATTGCGTCAACCTCTTTTTTCAGTCCAGTGACGTGTGGTGTGTGTGTGTGTGTGTGTGTGTGTGTGTGTGTGTGTGTGTGTGTGTGTGTGTGTGTGTGTGTGTGTGTGTGTAAGGCTTAGACTGTAGGAATGGCTTTTCCCTTCTTTTCTTTGCTTTACTTTCCGACTTCGCTCATAAAATGTTACAGAATCAGCAATGCAGTAAATGTATGGCAGCTTTATCAAAAACATTGTAGGACATCGGCAAAAATGGCTAAATCGGTAGAAGACAAGAGTGACACATACCAAATTTCATTCAGAAAATCCAAACCAAAAAACAACAACTAGCAAATCACATTATCTTTTGTGTGTGCACAAAACCACAAGACCTCTTTTTGACAAGAATAGCTCACTCGCTGGACTTCTTCTTTCATGTAGTGTCCAAATTCAACACTTCTTCTTCCATGTACTGTCCAACTTCGACACTTCTTTCATGTAGTGTTCAACTTCGACACTTCTTCTTTCATGTAGTGTCCAACTTCAGCATTGAGGGATCTGACACTTTTTAGTGCACGCTTCACACAGACATTTGTAGAGTCTGCACATAATTTGACTCTGGAGAAATGTCAGCTTCGTTTAGGCTACCAATTCACACAATAGTAATAGAGAATTATGTGATTTATCCATAAAACTGAAAATGTATAGTAAAACTTTAAGCGTTTTGCATGCCAGCAGAAGAAAGTATAAAAGCAAAAAATCTAACCTTCAGTTAGTTCTATTTCTGTGATGTATGTAATCAGAAAAAAAAGGTTTTGCATACATTGTGTTTTTCAGTATCTCAGTAAGTAAGTAACTTGGTGTTTTATGCCCAGTCAACCATTACGGTTATATAAAAACTCTCAATATTTTATACACACACACACACACATCACACACACACACACACACACACACACACACACACACACACAGAGTCGTATATCAGTCAGGGCAATGGGACTGAATAAAAGGTTGTTGTTTTGTGTGTTGTTGTTTTTTGTTCTTAACTGACACATCCGGGTAGAATCAGTGACAGTATCCTTCACCATCTACGATATACTTTCAATACATTATCAACCTGATTCACAATCTTTATAAAAAATGAAAAATAAAAATAAAAAAATAAAAATCCCCCCCTGCTCCACCAACCAAACACAAAAACAAAAAACAAACTCAGAAACATATATGAACCCGCACGTCAGCTATAAAACCTGTTTCTAATTCTATTAGTGTTTATTAAATATGTTCACTAACTTGTTATTTTACAGTGTATAAATGCTGTATTGGCGTGTTTTAAAACTACCAGACCCAGCTAGGGTTGCTGTACGCAAAATTAGTATTCAGCTTGATCAAAATGAAAGAAAAACGTATGTATAAAAAAATCCATTTAGTTCTTTTGTTTCTTTCTTGGGGTTATTAAGATTCCTATAGTTTATTCTGTCTGCTATGTTTGTAATACTGTAAACATCAAAATATTTGCTGATGCTGTACAAGTAAAAACCATTGTAAAAGCTTGAAGTAGAACAGCAAAACAAGAACAAAAACTCATCTGTTACGCTACAGAAACATACTGAAAAGATATATCTTTAAAATGTTATATTTTTTACCATATCAGTCGTTCATTAAATGCACTTATGTAACAACTGCCTTAAAGAAACTAGCCTACTCAGAATTGGCCAAAAGGGGATTTTTGGTTGCTGTATGAATTACTTTTATTTTAGACATGATTCGTATGTTGCATTATTTTTTCATCTGCTGACTAATTTTACCAAAGTTTTACCAATAGATCAGCCCCAGCCCCACCCCCGATTTTCCTTTGTTCTTTCTAAAATGCTGCAACACTTTATCAAATGTTCACTCCACAGATATAGAAACATTTGGTGACCAAAATTATTGCAATCCACATGCAGATCGAACTGTACTTATGTTGAAAAACTTGAACATGACACTTCAGTAAAACATAAAAATGGCCGAAAAACCGCGTAGCGCGAACTTCAACTGAAACATCCTAGAAATGGATTGCTGTTCAGAATAACTGACTTGGCATGAACAGAGCAACGGATCGGAATCAGCATCAAGCAGGCTGCAATGGGTCGTCACTGCACGCTGCGAAAATGATATTGGCAAGTATCACTAACTGTTAAGTAATGGGAGAAATTTATAGGCCCAGTAGGCCTACCGGTCGGGTAAGGGTTTGATCAGGCTAATGTACGGGCCCGGTACGGATCTGGGAAGGGCAACGTACGGGTAAACGGTACGTGACTGGTACGGGCAAAACGGTACGGTTCCAGCACCGGGGCGGTACCGGCTGGTCACGGTCTGTAAGGGAGACACGGGGGCAAAAAAACAACCGGGGTCGGTATGGGCAAAACGGTACGGGCCTCGTAGGGGACATGTACAGGCAAGGTGCGGGGCAGGGGATGTGCCAGTACAGGCCCCGCACGTTTGCCGGTGTGCAGCCCGGACGGGCAACATACAGGGCCCCTTAGGGTGCCCGTCAAGCCTATTGTGGGCAGTGTTGGGGCTGTCCCTACCATGGCCGTACCCTGCCCGTACAGGCCCGGTACGGGCATGTTTACTGGGTATACAGAGAGACGCGTCGAAAGACTAATACATGTTATTGAACGATTTGGTTTCTGAGCTGGTGCGATATGGTCATCCGAAAAGGTGTGCCACTGCCAATCATAGGGGTTTGTAGGTAGGTCGTCCAATAGCTTTGTGGTTTCCTATCCGATCATTTGCAAAAGAATAATCATTTATTTCAAAAGTTTTCATCGACGAGAAAGGTAGATCTATTATCATTTATATTTGTGGATAAGATAGGTGCTCGCACATAGCCATGGTGGTAGAATAAAACGCACTAATTGCAAGTATGTAGATGTCGAATAGTAGCCGGTGGATGTGTAGCTAGGCGGGCAAGTTTCTGTATCAACAATGTTTAATACCTTCAATTTTGCATTAGACCTAGCCATTAGATCTGGAAAGCTTCTTCTGTATGATTACAGACTCGACTAAGTAAGTTTTATAGACTCGATGTGCTGACTTGACAGAAAGAAAAAGAAAAGAAAAAAGTATATTCCGCCAATGTAAGCGGCGGTACGTTTACGATATTATTTCTGATGCAGCTGGGACCAGCAATAAACTTATCAACAAATCAAACAGGCTGCATAGACAATTGTACTATCACAAAATGAGATCAACTGAAAACTGAATAATATTGGTAGCAGAGTCGGTGTGCCAGTTCCAAGTTGCATAAGTTTGAAACTTTGGGTTCACACCGTAGAACTTTGCAACTTTTCGCAGGTCTTTGCAACACGGTCTGGTGGGATGAAACCGAACGGTAAATAAATCAACGTGGATGTGCAATAAATAGATACCTTTCCATCTTTCATCTGTTGCCATTATTATATTTGTATATGCTGCCGTTATTTGCTGACGTATGACGTACCCGACGAAGAAATTCGAGGCTGAAAATTCCGACATTGATTGAACAGATTTACGTCTTTTACAACTATGCAACATGGAAAGGTATGGTCAAACCGTACGCAAATAAATCAATCCAGTATATGAAACTGATAGGAAATCAATCTTTCTTTCATATGGTTTGGTTAATTTATACTTTGGTGTGGTATATATTCAACAGTTAGACAATTCATGACGGTGCCTTCTGTTGAGAACTTTGCTACTTCCCCAAATCTGGCTGTTTGTTGCAGAAGTTTGCAACACGGTCTGGTGTTGTCAGATTAAAGACAGAATAATCTGAACCAGATAGGAACCATGCGGATTTTGTTTCTCTCTCATCTTTTTGGTGGTACCATTCGCTTAATTTTTAGCGCCCTAGTTATTTAACAGTATTCCAGTTTCTGAAGCAAGTGACGACAAAAGGTTGCAGAAGTATGCAACTTTTGGGGTCGAGTTTGAAAAGTAGTTTGTAACTTTTCGATTTTGGATGTTTGTCGCAGAACTTTGCAACATGGTTCCGTGTGGTCAAAGCAAACGTGACATAATTTTCGGAATGTAAGGAACAGATAGAACAATGTTTGTTTTTTTCATTCACGTGGTACCAGTCTTTAAATTTTTCGTGCTCTAGATGTTTAACAATAAGCACGTTTCTGACACAAGTGGCTTCAAAAAGTTGCAGAAGTATGCAACCTTTCGGCCCGATTCTCAATCTTTTTGACGCTGTCGCAGACTGATGGAAAAATCTTTCATCTATTACGTGGTGTCGTTGTTTTTAACATACGTTGGGGGAAAGTTGAAAACTTCTGAGATCATGTGAACCCA
>JABMCL010000108.1:0-5000 GCA_018857735.1 Alviniconcha marisindica | reverse complement strand
AGATGCAGAATAGTAGCCGGCGGATGTGTAGTTAGGCGGGCAAGCCTCTGTGTCAACAATGTTCACTACGTTCAATTTTGCATTAGATCTAGCCATTAGATCTGGACAGTTTCTTCTGTATGATTACAGACTCGACTAAGTAAGTTTTAGTAGACTGGATGTGCTGACTTGACAATGAAAAACAAAAAGTATATTCTGCCAATGAAATACGGAGGTACGTTTACGATATTATTTCTGATGCAGCTGGGACCAGCAATAAACTTATCAACAAATCAAACAGGCTGCATAGACAACTCTACTATCACAAAATGAGATCAACTGAAAACTGAATAATATTGGTAGTAGATTCGGTGTGCCAGTTCCAAGTTGCATAAGTTTGAAACTTTGGGTTCACACGATAGAACTTTGCAACTTTTCGCAGGTCTTTGCAACACGGTCTGGTGGGATGAAACCGAACGGTAA
The DNA here is from genome assembly GCA_018857735.1 of Alviniconcha marisindica. NCBI lineage: Eukaryota > Metazoa > Mollusca > Gastropoda > Provannidae > Alviniconcha > Alviniconcha marisindica. Next base: position 4,538 of record JABMCL010000108.1, on the reverse strand, counting down.
ATAAATAAACGTGCATCTGCAATAAACAGACTATCTTTCCATTTTTCATCTGTTGCAATTATTATATTTGTATGTGCTGTCGTTATTTAATGTCAGCCTGATTCCTGACGTATGCGACGAAGAAATTCGAGGCTGAAAATTCCGACATTGATTGAACAAATTTACGTCTTTTACAACTATGCAACAGGGAAAGGTATGGTCAAACCGTACGCAAATAAATCAATCCAGTATATGAAACTGGTAGGAAAACAATCTTTCTTTCATATGGTTTGGTTAATTTATACTTTGGTGTGGTATATACCCATTTTGCCAATTCAACGGTACCTTCTGTTGAGAATTTGGCAACTTCCAAAAAACTGGCTGTTTGTTGCAGAAGTTTGTAAGACGGTCTGGTGTGGTCAGATTAAAGACAGAATAATCTAAACCAGATAGGAAACATGCAGAAAATGGTCTCATCTTTTTGGTGGTACCATTCGTTTAATTTTCAGCGCCCTAGTTATTTAACAGTATTCCAGTTTCTAAAGCAAGTGACGACAAAAGGTTGCAGAAGTATGCAACTTTTGGGGTCGAGTTTGAAAGTTTACGACGCCGTCACGCCGGTATGCATCACAGTGCAATGTGTTTAAAATAAAAGCAAAGATATGTAACTGATAGGGATTGTCCTCATCTTTTACATGGTACTATTCTCTTTACATTCCTCTGTGTAGTTAGTAAGCGGGAGGCCCTGAAACAACAACAACACCCGAAAAGAAGTCTGGAACCTTTTGATTTTTGGATGTTTGTCGCAGAAGTTTGCAACACGGTTCCGTGTGGTCAAAGTAAACGTGACATAATTTTCAGAATGTAAAGAACAGATAGAACAATTTGGTTTCTCTCACGTGATACCACTCCTGAAATTGTTCGTGCTCTAGATGTTTAACAATCGGCATGTTTGTGACACAAGTGGCTTCAAAAAGTTGCATAAGTATGCACTTTTTGGGGCCGAGTTTGAAATTTTACGACGCCGTCACGCCGGTATGCATCACAGTGCAGTGTTTTAAAAAAAAAAGCAAAGTTAACACACAAAGATATGTAACTGATAGGAAATTTTTTTCTTTTATATGGTACTATTCTCTTTAATTCCACTCCTGGGGGTTAAAGGGGAGGCCCTGAAACAACAACACCATCCGAAAAGTAATTTGCAACTTTTCGATTTTGGATGTTTGTCGCAGAAGTTTACAACATGATTTCGTGTGGTCATAGTAAACGTGACATAATTTGCAGAATGTAAGGAAAAGATAGACCAAACTTTCTTCTTTCACGTGGTACCACTCTTAAAGTTTTTCGTGCTCTAGATATTTTACAATAAGAAAGTTTGTGACACAAGTGGCTTGAAAAAGTTGCAGAAGTAGACAACTTTTCGGCCCGATTCTCAATCTTTTTGACGCTGTTTGCAACACGTCGTGGTGTTGTCAAACTGAACAAAATGTAATGACATGAGGGTACGGGACTGATGGAAAAATCTGTCATCGATTACGCGATGTGGTTATTTTTAACATACGTGCTGTGATTTGTTAACGGTAACGTCGTTTCTGACCTAAGGGTAGGCGATCCGTAGTAATACATTTTGGGGAAAAGTTGCAAACTTCTGCGATCGTGTGAACCCACTATGATAGTGTCAGTTTTATTCACCTATATTGTCAGTTGCATGCAACGTTATCGTCACATCCGCTCACCTCCATCGTCACTCCACTCATCGACAGTATCACTGCCATTGATCTTCATCTCTTCCGTTCACCTTTATTGTCACCATCACTCTTTCTATGAATAGTTTCTTCCGGTGCTCTGTTCATCACATGAATCGGCAACTGAACAATTAAGACACATATCATTTTCAACATAGTAAAATCTGGGAACCAGACAAGAAAACATATATTTTCAACATCAAAGGCTCACGCTGCTACTATTCCCAACACCACCACCAACTGTCATAATCACCAACTTACCGCAGTTACTTTCGTCGGAATTGTCGCCACAGTCGTCTCTGCCGTCACACACAGCAAACCTGGGGATGCATATCCCTTTTGGGCACTGCCAGTGGAAACTGGAGCACTTCCAGTCGCCTGAACAACAAAGAAAGTAATCGCCTTCAGTGTTACGTGTAAACACCTTCATCGTCACTGTATTCGTCTCTCTTCATTTTTTCCCCCTATCTTCATTGCATTCGTCTTTCTCATCACTTTCATTCATCCACCATTTTCATCACGTTCACCCACACTTAGAGTCAGTTTTATTCACTTATATTGTCAGTTGCATTCAACGTTACTGTCACATCCGCTCACCTCCCTCGGCACTCCACACATCTACATTATAACTTCCATTGATCATCATTTCTTCCGTTCACTTTCATTGTCACCTCCACTCCCATTGAACATACCTGTGCGGGGCCTGTACGGGCATGGTAAAGGCTCGTAAAGGGCTTGCTCATACTTTGCCTTTTACCGGCCCTGTATTGGGGATGGAAGGGGTCTCTGCCCTCACGGGTTTTCTTTTTTTTTTTCTTTTGTTTTGTTAATGAAGGACTTAATGGGGAAACCACTCTTATAGTCATGACATCACATTGAACATTTTGCGTCTGCGTATATTTTCCCAAAACCCCTGTTTTTCAGGGGCTGCTTCTAAAAACTGGAGAACACATCGCCCCTTTTTTAGTAAGGAAACAATTTTTTTTTTTTAAAGTAAAAACAGGAGGAAAAAGTAACTAAATAAAATGAGCAACATGTGAAGAAAAAAAATGTGTAATCCCCGGGGACCGCTACGGTAGCCGGATTTTGGGGTGAGCGGAAGCCTACTCCAAATTTTTAATATACATTGCAACTTTCCCTCTGTCTACATTTTTCTTTCTACTTTTTTTCTTTTTCTTCTTCTTCTTCTCCAGACCTCTTTACTCTGTAAGGCTCTGCGGACCCCCAAAAGTGCAGCATAATCTCCAATCAACTCCTGCTTAATGGATTGTGGCTGCCCACATCAAAGAAGAACTTGCCAACAATAGAAGTGGCAAGGTGGACAATTGTTGGAATCTAGAGCTTCAGTCCTAGACTATATCCAGCGGTCGGAAATTTCTGCAACAAAAAGTGAGTTTGATCACATTTGTGTCTTTCCGTATGAGCGCGTACGCCTTTGGGTGTTTGATCTAGATATTTTCCAAGTAACGACGTGAACGCTTCCTCAGTGTTGATGTCGGCAAAACAGTCGATCGTATACTGATGACTTATTTTTTACAGATTGCGAATGTAATCAAACTAACGTTCGCACATTTTGGTTCCATTCGCTAGACATGAACCTGTTTCACTGATTTTATTAATCCTTTTTACCCAAAAGGTTAGGGTTTAAAATTCCCGGGTTTTAAAAACCCCCTTGGGGTTTTGCATTTTTTAAAATGAAAAAACAAAACCAACCAACACCACACCCAAAACCCACCCAAAAACAAACAAAACACACCAAAACAAACTCAAAAACTGGTATTTAAATAAAAAGAAGAAGAAAAAAAGTTAGGCTCAAAAAACAGGAATTATCAGCGTAAAGAAACAAATTGTGAAGTAAAAACAGTTTACCAGCATTTGTGTGTGGGGTGGTTTGTTGGGGGGGGCGGATGGGGTTTGCTTTTTAAGGGTGAATCAAGTTTGGTCTTAATCAGCAGCTGAAAAATTGGGTTTTCCCCCCTTTTCTTCTTTTTTTTTCTTTTTTTCCCCTTTTTTTTTTTTTTCCAAAAATTAATTTTTTAATTAGGGTCATTCTACTGAAAACTGGTAAAAAATTGTGACAAGAGGGAAAAAATTCAAAGGGGAATTTTTTTAAAAATTTTTTTGTTTTTTTTGGGAAAATAAAAGCTTGACATCTCTTGTGTACATAAATAAAAGAAAAAAAACTGACAGGGTGACAGGAACTTCGTTAATTGGGCTTTATGTTACGTCACAGGGCAGGTCTCGCGGTTACAGAAGACACCAGGGGAAAAGCATGAATAGATCGGCTCAGTGGCCAGTTTCTTGTTTTTTATTATACAATATTTTTAATTAATAAAGGAATATCTGGGCACTTCTGACTTTTACAAAAAAATATTGTCCTGCCTCTTTAACGATTTTGGGTTTTAAAAAGTCTTCTTCGAAGCACAAACATGCACGAAAAAAGATTTATATTTCTGTTCCTTAGGTTTTCCCCCCCCCCCCCCCCCCAAAATAATTTGGACTAACTTGGGGCTGAACCTTATATATAAAAATAGATTCAGGGGGTATTTTTTTCTTGTTTTTAAAGTTAATAAAACCCAATTTGCAAATTAATTCGTAATCGTTCGCATGTTATGTAGACATCACACAAGTACAAAAGGATATATTGAACCACGATCAAAAAAAAAAAAATAAAAAAGATATTCATTACAAAAGCAGTGTTTTTTCCACATTTTCTTTATTTGGGAAACCGGTTTTTGGGGCCCCTGCTTTAGGGTATCGGAATAGCCCAGAGTGGCAGCCCAAACTAGTCCACAGCACCCAAACCATATTCCC
>JABMCL010002510.1:175000-178958 GCA_018857735.1 Alviniconcha marisindica | reverse complement strand
AACCTAAACTACAATCACCTTCTTGTAAAATAAAGTTTCGAGTTCTGAGTCCCTCTCTCTCTCTCTTTTTCTCTCTCTCTCTCCTCTCTCTCTCTCTCTCTCTCTCCCCCATCGAGTTATTTCAAGATTGACCATGTATATATCTATAGTTGTGTGTGTGTGTGTGTGTGTGTGTGTGTGTGTGTGTGTGTGTGTGTGTGTGTGTGTGTGTGTGTGTGTGTGTGTGTGTGTGTGTGTGTGTGTGTGTGTGTGTGTGTGTGTGTGTGTGTGTGTGTGTGTGTGTGTGTGTACGTATTGCTCTGGTAAATGCATCTGTCTACTGTCTCCCTGTCTGTCTCGTCCTGTCTCTGATTCTCGCTCCTTGCTCTCTTCTCTCTCTCTCTCTCTCTCTCTCTCTCTCTCTCTCTCTCTCTCTCTCTCTCTCTCTCTCCCCCCCCGCTATGTTTTGTGTGGAAATTCTCATGTATCATATTTCACTCACTCATTCATGCCTGTATGTATATAAATGATGCCTGTAATTTTATATTTACTCATCAGTAGCTTCTCAAGGACTAGTTGTTAGACGGGTTTTTGACTGAACCTAAACTACAATCCTTGTAAATAAAGTTTTAGAGCTCGAGTTCCAGTTCTCTGTCTCTCTCAGACAGACAGAGAGACTGAGGTTTTCGAGTGATTGCCATTGCAATGACTGGTCATTTGAGACCTATTTTATACACCCATACAACTCCGCCAAGTCCTTCCGACTGCCTTTGCCAATTTTTATTCCAGACCGGACATAATCCTTTGATCTCGAAACTGGTTCAGTATATATATAAACACTACCGACAAATACACACATTTACATGTTAGCCTCAGAGAGATTTGTCACAAATCTGAAACAGAACAAGGCGCTCTTCTTCTTTTAAAAAGAAGACTTTTTAAATTTCGAATCAACAAAAAAGTACTTCTTTTGTGCGTGTGTGTGTGTGTGTGTGTGTGTGTGTGTGTGTGTGTGTGTGTGTGTGTGTGTGTGTGTGTGTGTGTGTGTGTGTACATATATGTATGTGTGTGGTGTGTGGTGAAAGATAAAATAAGAAGAGAGAGAGAGAGAGAGAGAAGAGAGAAGCAGAGAGAGAGAGAGAGAGAGAGACGAGAGAAGAGAGAGAGAGACAGCAGACAGACAGACAGACAGAAACAGACAGAGACAGACAGACAGACAGACAGACAGAGACAGACAGACAGAAACAGAGACAGAGAGACAGAGACAGAGAGAAGGCAAAAGACAGAAGACAGACAAGCAGACAGAGAACAGAGACAGAGCAGACGAACAGAGACCACTGAGGCGAAACCAAAGAGTTTTGCAAGAACATATCCAGTTCAAAGCTTCCGCGTGCCAACTGGCGCGTCTTTGACTCCGTTCGTCCTTTAGACTGTCAAACGTCTCGACTGAGGCGGAGCAACCGTGCCTTTTGAGGAGGAGGACGAAGGTCAGTGCAGACGTACCGCTCACCCATACAGGCCACAGCAACAGGATCTGGTGGTGACCCGTCGTGGTGATTTATTTGCAAAAGAAGAGGTGACGAGGTCGTTGACTGTCGGCTTAGTATCCTGGTTCTCTACCCAACACGCACAGCAGCAGGGGGTGGGGTGGCTGAGTGGTTACGACCAGAGACTCGGATTCGTTCAGTTCCTTCGCGGACTTCGGCTTTAACGCCGAGTTATCAACGGAGAGGAACTAGCGGGAACCGAGATCCCAATAGTTGGGGGAACTATACTTAACGCTACACTGTCACCACCAGAACGATTCCATATTAAAGAACCAACACACAAGGGAGTTAATTAGCGCTGGAAATGCATAAGTACAACAAAGACCTGAGTCGTCGCCTACGGTAACTCTCACCTGGCATGCGTGTAAATACAGGGTACATAAACTCCACCAGAGGTACATCCTCTTCGTGAGCCGGTTTGGCCTAGCGGTAAGGCGTTAGGCTGGTAAGCGGAAGGACCTCGGTTCGATACCGCTTCGGCTCTCCTTTGTCTTCAGAAAGGTTGTGGTTTGTGGACACTGTCCTGTGACTTTGTCCATCACTTCCTACTGAAACATTAAAATGGCTCTCATCGCTGCCCATCTTAATGCAGAAGTCATTCGGTGAGTGAGTGGTGGTGTGTGTGTGTGTGTGTGTGTGTGTGTGTGTGTGTGTGTGTGTGTGTGTGTGTGTGTGTGTGTGTGTGTTGTGTGTGTGTGTGTGTGTGTGTGTGTGTGTGTGTGTGTGTGTGTGTGTGTGTGTGTGTGTGTGTGTGTGTGTGTGTGTGTGTGTGTGTGTGTGTGTGTGTGTGTGTGTGTGTGTGTGTGTGTGTGTGTGTGTGTGTGTGTGTGTGTGTGTGTGTGTGTGTGTGTGTGTGTGTGTGTGTGTGTGTGTGTGTGTGTGTGTGTGTGTGTGTGTGTGTGTGTGTGTGTGTGTGTGTGTGTGTGTGTGTGTGTGTGTGTGTGGTGTTGTGTGTGTGTGTGTGTGTGTGTGTGTGTGTGTGTGTGTGTGTGTGTAGCTGTGTTGTGGGGTGTACATGTGTTTGCGGGGTATGTCTGTGGAAGAAGCCGGGGCGGGCGAGAGGGGAGAGAATGTGAGAGTGAGATATATACATATATTTCTTTTACTTTTATTTTATTTATTGTTATTTAAAATGGACCTTCTTGAGTCTTGAGCCCATGTGTCAAAGGAAAATTTTCATTTTTATGCTTTGTATACTGATGAATAATAAAGATTTATTTGATTTGATTTGATTTGATAGGTATATAATCTCCCTCTCCCCCCCACCTCCATACCCCCTCCCCCCCCCCCCCCCCCCCCTTGTCCCCGTCTCCAATAAGCCGTACGGTTTCTGTGGACGGTAAGCACCATGTTTACTTACTTACGTCCTCTTGTGTCTCCCTTGCGTGTCGATGCTGGACGAGCGTTCTGGGCCTTGTTCTGTTTCCGATCATGTTTTTGATTCTACTTTAAGACGCGCGCTATGAGCGCTGTTTTAATGTTTCATTGACTTGATAGCGAGGGGCAACAGTAACAAGACCGTGTCCATAAACCACAACCCCTTTTTGAAGAGAAAGGAGAGCCGAAGTGGGGAAATGTGCGTTTTTTGTTGTTGTTTGTTTGTTTGTTTGTTTGTTTGTTTGTTTGTTTGTTTTGTTTTGTTTTTTTAATACTTTATGTAAATTGTTTTGGTAGAACTATGCTCTACATGTGTATAGAATATCATATTTAGGTGAATATGTATCATGTGAGCGCTCAGGGCGTTGATGAGCGCATGATAAATGTACATTATTATTAAATCGCCCAGCCGACGTCGTCAGTCCTTACAAAGGTAACGCCTTACCACTGGGAACAAAGATTTTCCCCAATGGGAAAGAGTCGCTTATATGTACCAACCTGAGGAATTAGTGGGTTGGATAGCGTTGGCGTTCCCCTTTTCTCTCAATTCTCAAGTGTGTGTGTGTGTGTGTGTGTGTGTGTGTGTGTGTGTGTGTGTGTGTGTGTGTGTGTGTGTGTGTGTGTGTGTGTGTACGTGCGTGCTGTGGGCGTGCGTGCGTGCGTGCGTGCGTGTGTGTGTGTGTGTGTGTGTGTGTGTGTGTGTGTGTGTGTGTGTGTGTGTGTGTGTGTGTGTGTGTGTGTGTGTGTGTGTGTGTGTGATTGTGTGTGTGTGTGTGTGTTGTCTGGGGTATGTGTCTGTTTGTGTCATGTCTTTATGACATGTATGCTTTAAGGCTCCTTGAAATGAACTTGAAGTGCTCCTTGAACTTTAAGTGCTCCTTGAAATGAACTTGAAGTGCTCCTTGAATAATGGTCCTTGAAATGAACTTGAAGTGCTCCTTGAATAATGGTCCTTGAAATGAAATTGAAGTGCTCCTTGAAATGAACTTGAAGTGCTCCTTGAATAGTGGTCTTTGAAATGAACTTGAAGTGCTCCTTGAATAGTGGTCCTTGAA
>JABMCL010002510.1:157500-160000 GCA_018857735.1 Alviniconcha marisindica | reverse complement strand
CTCTGATTGGTTGAGAGCAAAGAGAGCTCTCCTGTGGATGAGGAAGAAATAGAAATGGATGACCTTGTCGATACTTCATTCGCTTCGTAGGGAACTGAACTATTTTTTGACTTGTGGGAGGCGCAGCCTTGTCTCTGGGACCCAAAATGACAATATCATATTATAGTAGTTAGTTGGATTACCCTGGGAGGGATGAGCAAAGTAACATGACTTGACTTGATTTTAGCCTACATTTTGGATCATGCTGTCTGCTGCGCTTCTGCCGCACATTCGGGCCGAAGCTTGAATCTCATTATAAGCCAGTTAAGAATGGAGTATAGTTCGTCAAACTGTCCGAACCATGTTCTGCGAACTAAAAGTTCAGTTAAGAAACGAATTATATTTTGTCGAATTGTCCGAAGTATGTTCGGCGAACAAACAGTTCGTCCAATTAAGAACGGGCTTTACCGACGTACTGTCCTATCGCAATGACGCAATATGCACAACGTCAGCCTACACACCTAGTCGTCGCTTGCCTCACCTGGTCTCCCTTGGACACCACGCCCAGCTTCAGGGGGTCACAGCCGTAGTAGAAGGCGTACATGACCAGGCCAGTGATCATGGCAAGCGCTAGGAAGCACTCGGAGATTGGCAAGTGAATCATGATGGCCCTGAAACATAGAGAGCACAGTGGTCGGTTAGTACACATCATCCTGAAACACCCACAACACAGAGCTCTGTCAGTACACAAAACCCTGAAACACCCACAACACAGAGCTCTGTCAGTACACAATACCCTGAAACACCCACAACACAGAGCTCTGTCAGTACACATCACCCTGAAACACCCACAACACAGAGCTCTGTCAGTACACATCACACTGAAACATCCACAACACAGAGCTCTGTCAGCACACATAACCCTGAAACACCCACAACACAGAGCTCTGTCAGTACACATAACCCTGAAACACCCACAACACAGAGCTCTGTCAGTACACATAACCCTGAAACACCCACAACACAGAGCTCTGTCAGTACACATAACCCTGAAACACCCACAACACAGTCCTCTGTCAGCACACATAACTATAGACATCATGGACAGCGCCAGAAAGATTGGCAAGTGAAGCATGATAACCCTGAAACACCAACAACACACACTATGTCAGTACACATAACTATAGACATCATGGACAGCGCCAGAAAGAGCTGAGTTTGGTAAGTAAGCATTATAGCCCTAGAACACGGTTGTCAGTACATAACTATAGGCATCGTGGCCAGGACAAGAAGAACTCGGAGATTGGCAAGCAAAGCAGGATGGCGCTAAAAGACCCACAACACAGTCCTCTGTGAGTACACATAAATACAGACATCACGGACAGCGCCAGAAAGATTGGCAAGTGAAGCATGACGGCCTTGAAACACCGACAACACAGACGTCTGCTAGTACACATAACCCTGAAACACCGACATCACAGACGTCCGCTAGTACGCATAACTACAGACATCAGAGACAGCGCCAGACGCAGTCGTCTGTCAGTACACGTAACTATAGAAATCATGGTCAGCGCTAGAAGGATTGGCAAGTAAAGCATGGCGGCCCTGAAACATCCACATCACAGTCGCCTGTCAGTACACATAATTATAGACATCATGACGGCCCTGACACATCCACAGCACAGTCGTCTGTCAGTACACATAATTATAGACATCATGACGGCCCTGACACATCCACAGCACAGTCGCCTGTCAGTACACATAATTATAGACATCATGACGGCCCTGACACATCCACAGCACAGTCGTCTGTCAGTACACATAATTATAGACATCATGACGGCCCTGACACATCCACAGCACATTCGTCTGTCAGTACACATAATTATAGACATCATGACGGCCCTGAAACATCCACAGCACAGTATAGTCTGTCAGTACACATAATTATAGGCATCATGACGGCCCTGACACATCCACAGCACAGTATAGTCTGTCAGTACACATAATTATAGACATCATGACGGCCCTGACACATCCACAGCACAGTATAGTCTGTCAGTACACATAATTATAGACATCATGACGGCCCTGACACATCCACAGCACAGTTCGTCTGTCAGTACACATAATTATAGACATCATGACGGCCCTGACACATCCACAGCACATTCGTCTGTCAGTACACATAATTATAGACATCATGACGGCCCTGACACATCCACAGCACAGTATAGTCTGTCAGTACACATAATTATAGACATCATGACGGCCCTGACACATCCACAGCACAGTATAGTCTGTCAGTACACATAATTATAGACATCATGACGGCCCTGACACATCCACAGCACAGTCGTCTGTCAGTACACATAATTATAGACATCATGACGGCCCTGACACATCCACAGCACAGTCGCCTGTCAGTACACATAATTATAGACATCATGACGGCCCTGAAACATCCACAGCACAGTCGCCTGTCAGTACACATAATTATAGACATCATGACGGCCCTGAA
>JABMCL010002510.1:142500-152500 GCA_018857735.1 Alviniconcha marisindica | reverse complement strand
TGGGAGATACGGTGTACATAACATGATGACGATGACAGGGAGACACGGTGAACATTACATGATGACAGGGAGACACGGTGAACATTACATGATGACAGGGAGACACGGTGAACATTACATGATGACATGGAGACACGGTGTACATAACATGGTGGCGATGACAGGGAGACACGGTGTACATAACATGATGATGATAACAGGGAGACACGGTGTACATAACATGGTGACGATGACAGGGAGACATGGTGCACATAACATGGTGACAGGGAGACACAGTGTACATAACATGGTGACGATGACAGGGAGACACGGTGTGCACAATGTAATAACGATGACAGGGAGATACGGTGTATATAACATGATGACGATGACTGGGAAACTCGATGTATATAATATAATAACGATGATAGGGAGACACGGTGTACATTATATGATGGCGATGACCGTGGACACAGTGTACATAACACGATGATGATGACTGGGAAACTCGATGTATATAATATAATGACGATGATAGGGAGACACGGTGTACATAATATGATGGCGATGACTGTGGACACAGTGTACATAACATCATGAAGATGACGACAGGGAGACATGATGTACATAACATGGTGACGATAACGGTGTACACAATGTAATAACGACGACAGGGATCACTGTGTACATAACATGATGACGATGACTGGTATACACGGTGTACACAATGTAATAACGACGACATACAGACACTGTGTACATCACATGATGACGATGACAGACAGAAACGTGCCAGGAACACCGTACCTTGACTGAGGGCGAGGGCAGGGGCGTACATCACGATGGCCATGTACAGCAGCTGCACAAAAGTTACAACGGGTCACTATAGTTAACGTGCGACAAGACGACCATCGTGTCTTGTGTGTCAGTAGTCTCGATATATATCATGGGCACTCCGAACTCTGTCTTTCAACCGATGCAGAGCTCCACGCCATCAAAACTGCACACCTCTCCTACAGCAACTCCACTGGCTCCCAATTTCTGAACGAATAAAATACAAAACTGCTTGCATGTGTTACAACGCAATCACAGGTTCCGCTCCCTCTTATCTTTCTGAGCTGCTACACCTTTACAGTCCTTCCCGCTCTCTCCGCTCTTCGTCAGAAACGCATGCTCAAAATCCAACGCTTCAACCGCAAAACCCAAGGCTTTCGCACTTTCTCACATTTTGGCCCCCACATCTGGAACAATCTCCCCCAAGACATCATGCACTCTGCTACTCTCTCTTCCTTCAAAAGCCAACTCAAGACATTTCTCTTCTCAGAATATTTCAGTTAAGCCACATTGTCTTTCACTCCTATCAGTCTGTACAGTGTGTGTGTGTGTGTGTGTGTGTGTGTGTGTGTGTGTGTGTGTGTGTGTGTGTGTGTGTGTGTGTGTGTGTGTGTGTGTGTGTGTGTGTGTGTGTGTGTGTGTGTGTGTGTGTGTGTGTGTGTGTGTGTGTGTGTGTGTGTGTGTGTGTGTGTGTGTGTGTGTGTGTGTGTGTGTGTGTGTACACGAACGTTTAAAAAGAGCGACTGTTTCAGTCAGATAATACAAACCATGCCCCTACTCCCTCTTCAAAACGCACTTCTCGATCATATATACCATGCCTTTATCATGTACATTTACATCAAAATGTTATGCTTTTTCGTTTTTCCTTTATTCAACATATCAAACTGTTATGTGCAAGATGTATACACACACACACACACACACACACACACACACACACACACACACACACACACACACACACACACACACACACACACACACACACACACACACACACACACACACACACCACACAAACACAACAACACACACACACAACAACACACACACCACAACACACCAACCACACACCACACACACACACACACACACACACACACACACACAACACACACACACACACACACACACACACACACACCACACACACACACACACACACACACACACACACACACACACACACACACACACAGGCCTCAAAGGCCTCAAAGGCTTCGGTACACATGTTCTCACTATAGATAAACACTCAACAACTTTCTCACCATTTCCACAATGAAGGTCAAGGATCCCAGAATACGGATCGTCCTACTGAAGCGGTACTCCAGGTACTGCAATCAATAAATCAAATAGCATGTGCTATATACTGGCCCAACAGGTACTACAATAAATCATACTGGCCCAACAGGTACTACAATCAATCAGTCAAATGGGATGTACTATTGCAACAGATATTACAATCAATAAATCAAACGGGATGTACTATATACTGGCGAAACAGGTACCACAATGTATACCTACTGGCCCAACAGGTACTACAATCAATCAGTCAGATGGGATGTACTATATACTGGTGCTACAGTCAATAAATCAAATGAGATGTACTATAAACTGGTGCAACAGGTACTACAGTCAATAAAACAAATGGGATGTACTATATACTGGCCCAGCAGATACTACAATCACTAAATCAGATGTACTATATACTGGTGCAACAGGTGCTACAGTCAATCAATTAAATAGGGTGTACTATCTACTGGCGCAAAACCATATATAAGTAAGTTAAAAGCGCTCCAAATAATATACTAATATTGTAATAATAGCATAAAGCACTTTCTTACATGCGCTTAAAATAGTATACAGTTATAGTTATGACAATACTAATCACACACACACACACACACACACACACACACACACACACACACACACACACACACACACACCACACACACAAACCCAACGCACAAAACCACGCACACGCGCACACAGCACACACCCACACCACACCAACGCGCGCACGCGCGCACACACACACGCACCACCACACACACACACACACACCACACACACACACACACACAACACGCACGACCACGCGCACACACCCACGCGCACACGCGCGCACACACACACGCACACACACACACACACACACACACTGAAAATTCCATGACTTCCATGATTTAGCGATGACCCAAACAGGGTCGTGTGCTACACACAGTACACTGTATTTCCACCTCTACTAGCTGTCTGTCCCATGTGTTTTTATCCAGCCATAAATTTCATGACCGCCTGTGGTGGCCACGGCTGTCATCACGCAACCGTAATACGAACGTTCCCTCCATCGTAGAAACACACTTGACATTCTAATGTTTGCACAACATGATCATCAATTCGTTGTGAGCAGTTCAAGCTTACACCCTTATTTCATATAGTTGCACAGTGGAAGGAAACGATGTTTGCATTCTTTGAACTAAATCAACACGCTTTCGTTAACACCTTACGGTGTTCCTTTCCCTTCAAAGCACAAACACACACACACACACACACACACACACACACACACACACACACACACACACACACACACCACCAATATATATACATACATGCATGCATACACACACACAACCACACACACACACACACACACACACACACACACACACACACCACAACACACACACTCAACTCAACACACACACACACACACACACACACACACACACACACACACACACACACACACACACACACACACACACACACACACACACACACACACACACACACACACACACACACACACACACAAAGAACTAAACACCAAGTGCAGACTGGGAACGGAAGGCGAACAAAGAACTAAACACCAAGTGCAGACTGGAGAAAGCAGCAACAACCACAAATATACCACAGTTTCATTAATCAAACCTTAGTCGTACTCGCTGACAAGCTCACTAACTGTTAATCAGACCCTAGACGTACTCGCCGGAAAGCTCAGTAACTGTTAATCAAACATTAAGCCCGTTCTAGCGATTGTTTTTAATATTATTTATTGACTTGTAGGAGACGCAGCCTTGTCTCTGGGACCTAGAATTGACTTGTAGGAGACGCAGCCTTGTCTCTGGGACCCAGAATTGACTTGTAGGAGACGCAGCCTTGTCTCTGGGACCCAGAATTGACTTTAGCCTATATTTTTTATCATGCTTTCCGCTGCGCGTCTGCCGCAATTCGGGCCGAAGCTTGCATTTCATTACAAGCCAGTTAAGAAGGAAGTAAAGTTCGTTGAATTGTCCGAACCATGTCCGGCGAACTAAACGTTCAGTTAAGAAACGAATCATAGTTCGTCGAACTGTCCGAAGTATGTTCTGCGAACAAACATTCGCCCAGTTAAGAAAGGGCTTTAGTCTTACGTAGTCTTACGTACTCGCTGCCAAGCTCAGTAACTGTTAATCAAACCTTTGCCGCACTCGCTTCCAACCTCAGTACAGAAAGCACGTGCGCACCTGGTATCCACTGGTGACCTTCAGCTTGTAGATGATGGGCATGACGAGGAAGCAGGTGATAAGCTGGGCAGGAATGTAGCCCAGTCCAATCAGCCAGTAGCTCGAACCGTTCAGGTATCCTTCCGCCGGAATTCCTAGCACAGTGATGGCGGACATAAAGCTAGCGGTCAAGGACAGTGCCACCGGAAGGAGGGGCAACTTCCTGTTTCCGGTCAGGAGCTGGTCCACCGTGGCCTTCCTCTGCTTAATGGCGGCGGTGAGGCCGATGCATGCCGTCATTACCAGCACGGCGCTGAAGACCAGGTAGTCTGCCCAGTGGAAGCCCGTGTCTTTTATCGGTGTTACCATGGCGACTGAAACACACGAACATAGTCATAATTTCTTATATATATATATATATTTTTATATATATTATTATATATGTATTTGTAGTATGTGCGTGTGTGTGGTTGTGTGTGTGTGTGTGTGTGTGTGTGTGTGTGTGTGTGTGTGTGTGTGTGTGTGTGTGTGTGGCTGTTGTTGTTTGTTGTTTGTTGTGTGTTGTGTGGTGGTGGTTGTGTGGTGGTGTGTGGTGTGGTGTGTGTGGTGTGGTGTGGTGAGTGTGGTGTGTGAGAGAGAGAGAGAGAGAGAGGAGATGTGAGTGACTGTGTGTGTGTGTGTGTGTGTTGTGTGTGTGTGTGTGTGTGTGTGTGTTGTGTGTGTGTGTGTGTGTGTGTGTGTGTGTGTGTGTGTGTGTGTGTGTGTGTGTGTGTGTGTGAACGCATGTGTTTTTGTTTGTTCGTTTGTTGGTTGGTTGGTTGGTTGATTGGTTTGCAATATGAAAAAGAAACGCTACACATGACAGGTGAAATCGGTCATCGTTCAAACTCGTTTCCTTGTCAAGTTGTCTCGTAAGAATAAACACTCTGCATCCGACACTAGACGTTTTCCGACACAGCAGGGTGGAGTCAGTTGTTCCTCCATGGAAAAAGAGATTTGTTTAAAAAGAATTAAACCTGTACGGTGTCCGACAGGGGTTGTGTAAGGTACGCTGCCATTCCTGGAATCGTGCTTTCACAGCACGCAGTCTCCTAACTATAATAACGGTGGGCCTGGGAATCGCACAGAAATCTTCGTGATGTCCAGCTCCCAAATGCGAGGAATAATGAACATGTCAGCATTCCCATCTGTCAGACATGTCCACGGTGCTACGCATCTGTAAGACATGTCTAAAGTGATACACATCTGTCAGACATGTCCACGGTGCTACACATCTGTCAGACTTGTCCACGGTGCTTCACATCTGTCAGTCATGTCTAAAGCGATACACATCTGGCAGACATGTCCATGGTGCTTCACATCTGTCAGTCATGTCCACGGTGCTACATATCTGTCAGACATGTTCATTGTGCTATATACACATCTGTTAGATATGTCCATGGTGGTATATACACATCAGTCAGACATGTCCATGGTGCTACACATCAGTCAGACATGTACGCGGTGCTACCCGTCTGTCAGACATGTCCACGATGCTACACATCTGTTAGACATGTTCATGATGCTATGTCCACGATTGTACACATCTGTCAGACATATCCAAGGTGCTACACATCTGTCAGACATCTCCACGGCGCTACACATCAGTCAGACATGTCCACGATGCTACACATCACTCAGACATGTCCACGACGCTACATATCTGTCAGACATTTTTACCATGCCCATGGTGTAGGTCTGGAGGCTGAGAGTACAGAAGTGGAGCGGAAAGCACGGGACGGTGTCAGTGTAAAGTTGAACAGGGTCACAGACATAAGACGTAGTAGTAGTAGTAGTAGTAGTAGTAGTAGTAGTAGTAGTAGTAGTAGTAGTAGTAGTAGTAGTAGTAGTAGTAGTAGTAGTAGTAGTAGTAGTAGTAGTAGTAGTAGTAGTAGTGCGCGTGATACATGTATAGAGGAGAGTATTTATCACGTACTGAACTGATTCTTTGTGGGATTGGAAGCCAACGGAGACGTGTGTCAGACAGGTCCAATGTGTTACACAACTGTGACAGTCATAGCGCTAAAATCATTTTGCAATCCTGACGGTGCTTTACTGAAGCCATCTTTCCAGTCACTGCTCCGACTAATTCTCACCATCTGTACATATTCACTTCACTTGCTAGATATGACCAATCAGCAAAACTCGAGAAAATAATTTCTTTTCTAAATACCTGTATAATTATCTTCCGCATAGAAAAACTGATCAGTTTTATGTTCTAATGTATCAGTAAAGTCCACAACTAAACGAAATACGCTGACATCACTGGTGAGCAGAAATCCGCGCTGTTGTCTTATCTCCGATAAAGTAAGTAAACACGGTGCTTAACGTCCACAGAAACGATAAGGCTTATTACGGAAGGTTGTATACCTATCGCTACACTGTCACCACCAGAATGACTCCTGAATTAAGATGGACAACGATGAGAGCCATTTGAATGTTTCATTAATTGTGAGAGACAAAGTCACAAGCCAGTGTCCACAGACCACAATTTTCGAAGAGAAAGGCGAGCCGAAGCTCAACCTAACGCCTTACCGCTAGGCCAGACCGGCTCACGGACTATCTCGAATAAAAAGAGTTTGGTTTTTATGCTGACCAGTGAGCCGGTTTGGCCTAGCGGTAATGCGTTAGGCTGGTAAGCAGAGGGACCTCGGTTAGAATCCGCTTCGGCTCTCCTGTCTCTTCAAAAGTTGTGGTCTGTGGACACTGTCCTGTGACTTTGTCCCTCACAATTAATGAAACATTAAAATGGCTCTCATTCTACCCACCTTAATGCAGGAGTCATTCTGGTGGTGACAGTGTAGTGATAGGTATATAATCTCCCTCTCCCACCCCCCACCCCCCCACCTCCATACCACCACCACCCTCTCCCCGTCCCTAATAAGCCTTATGGTTTCTGTGGACGTTAATCACCATGTTTGCTTATGCTGACCAACAGCAGCATGTTGTGAAATGCACCGTGACCTGTTGCCGCCCTCCAGCAGTAAGTAAAGTAAGTAAGCATGGTGCTTAACGTCCGCAGAAACTATAAGGCTTATTAGGGACGGGGAGAAGGGAGGAAGGGGTATGTAGCTGTACGTAAGTAAGCATGGTGCTTAACGTCCCAGAAACATAAGGCTTATTGGGACGGGGAGAAGGGAGGAAGGGGTATGTAGCTGTACGTAAGTAAGCATGGTGCTTAACGTCCACAGAAACCATAAGGCCAAGTCATTGGGGACGGGGAGAAGGGGGGAGGGGGGGTATGGAGGTGGGGGGAGACGGAGATTATATACCTATCGGTACACCGTCACAACCAGAATGACTCCTGCATTAAGATGGGCAACCGCCCTTATAGAAAAACCTAGCCGCATTATAATAGGTCAGACTCGGGGACAGAGGCAGATGTGTATGTCACGATCAAGCCAAAACTGTGCTCCGGCCTTGGAATGCAATTCAAGGAATGTTATTTACACTGAAACGTTGCATTGAATACCTTCTTCTTCTTCTTCTTCTTCTTCTTCTTCTTCTTCTTCTTCTTCTTCTTCTTCTTTTATGTAGTCTTTTCACATAAGTGATATTAGACTGATCTTACAATTATCATGCTAATAACATGTACCAGCAAGTTGCAACAATAGAAATTTATGTTAAGAAAAAAACGAACAAAACAATAACCAGCCTTATTTGCAATCAACAAACAACCATAATATTATATACATTTGTGTCTGTATCCATTACGAATACGTTCTGTTAAAAAAAAGCCAAGTACCAAGCATTCACTGATCAGTCAAATTTGCAAAAGCTAGTCATAAGTAAGTAAGTAAGTAAACATGGTGCTTAACGTCCACAGGAACCGTAAGGCTTATTAGGGACGGAGAGAAGGGGGGGGGGGGGAGGTATGTATGGAGGTGGGAGAGCTATTCATAACGAAGTGTGTGATATATAATCATTCTCTTTGCTGACCAGCATCAATGATCAGCATCATCAACAATGACCGGGCAGTACTGAATGGAAGGCAACAGCACACTGAACGGACAACTGCAGTCATCACTACGACAATTACCATTATTGCTACGATCAAATGATAGTTTGCTTGCACCTACCTGCAGAAAACTTGCTCGTCAAACAGAAAGCAACTCAGCACGTGTAGAAGCACTGAACACAACAACAACAAAGAGATAAGTTACTTCACCTCTCATGTCATTTTTCATTGTTTTTAACCGTTTCGCTGTTGTTTAAGTGTAGTTTCGTGGCCCGAAGAAGGGGATTTCCCTGCAAATTTGCACCGCGTTGTCTGTGTCAGAATAAATAAGCGTTCTTTTGAATCTTCTCTGTGTTTGGATCTTATTTTAGAACGCTAGCAGTCATTCTTGTTTCAGTTTTATTTATTTTTTCAGCACGTGTAGCAAACATGTTAGCAGTTAAACAAACTCCAGCAAAAAACATACCTCAGTGCGCTGTTTCGTGTCGCTCGAAGTTGCACTGACTGCGTGTGCCGTACAACGGAAGGTCCAGCCACTTAGTGGAGTGTCTATATACCGGCGATGCAACAAGAGATAGCAGCCGGCAGCTCCTTGTGTGAGTGTGCCGCTTATGGTACACGCGGATCTCCCGAGTTGCTTGTCAACTCGCTGACTGATGAATCAGTTGTCTGTTGTACGTGCTTCTGCCCCTCCCACCGTGCGTCCCCTCGTTCAGTTGACTGCCACAACAACGTCTGGTATTTATAGTTTTAAGCACAACATGGACACACCCGGGGCGAAGGTGCACGCTAGGTGATCAAGGCTAGAGTCTGGGCTCGGTCCTTTTTTCATTTAACGTCAAGCATCGCGAAAAGTACGAAATGTGTATAGTCTTTGCATTTGCATATTGATCCTGCGACTTGATAATAATACAGTAAGTATAAAGTATTGCTATAGCGCAAAATCTTGTCCGGAGAGACTATTCTAAGCGGATCATGTACAGGCGCACGCACGCACACACACACACACACACAGGCAGGCACGCACGCACGCGCACGCGCACGACCCCACCCCACACCACACACACACACACAACACACACACACACACACACACCACACACACACACACACACACACACACACACACACCACACAAAACACACACACACACACACACACACACACCACACAAAAAAAAAAAAAAAAAAAAAAAAAAAAAAAAAAAAAAAAAAAAAAAAAAAAAAAAAAAAAAAAAAAAAAAAAAAAAAAAAACGGCTTTTAATTTACACACAACTTAAACAGATAACAAACTGGGACATTAGGCGGTGGAAGATAACAGCGCGGAGACGGAAAACATGACAGGTGTACTGCCGGTTTTGCAGGGGAAAACATGACAGGTGTATTGCCGGTTTTGCAGGGGAAAACATGACAGGTGTATTGCCGATTTTGCAGGGGGGGGGAATAAGTCTTGAGGTCTGATTCAAGGAGTCCAGAATAAAGGTTTCTGCCGGAGCTGGAGAGGAACGTCATTCCATGTAAAAGGTTGAAGACAAAAGGCGCGGGGAGCAATAGTGGAAAGTCTGGAGGCTGAGAGTATCAGAAGTAGAGCGGAAAGCACGGGACGGTGTCAGCGTGACGTTGAACAGGGTCACAGACATAAGACGTAGAAGTGGGTAGTAGTCGTAGTAGTGGGCGTGATACATTAATTTTACAGAGG
>JABMCL010002510.1:132500-135000 GCA_018857735.1 Alviniconcha marisindica | reverse complement strand
AACAAATCTGCTTTCGATACTACGCATTTTGATAGAAAGCCTTTCTCGTGCTCATGCGAAGAGGAAAACAAAGCCTTCATGATTTCAAATTTGGCACTTCTATTTGTCGTTCTCCGAGTGACGGCGCGGCAAGCCTGGCAGTGAAAGGGTTAAAGAAACTAGCCCTCCCAAAACATGTTCTTCCCAAGAAGGTCGGCCTTTCTCCAACACTGAGGTAAAAAAGGGAAAAAAACAAAAAAATTTTAAATCGACGACTCTGTTTTAAAGTGCTCCGTTGGTTTCAACTGCATTTTGGAATCCTACTTGCGTCAGCTGGTGACGCTGAGCGTGACTCGATTGTGAAAATACGGTCACGTATAAAAACTGGTCTAAGCGAGGAGGGGGGGGGCCGGGGAGGGGGCGGGGGGGTGTGTGGGGGGGGGGGGGGGGGGGGGAGTAAAAAATATCCCGACGGGGGGCTGCGGGAATAATTTTGTAAATTTTAAAATGTTCATTTAAACATTAAAACACCACCCCCTCCCTCTCTCTGTCTCTGTCCTGTTTTCTTCTTCTGTCTGTCTGTCTGTTTTCCCTTTTTTGTCTTGTCTTGTCTCTCTTCTCTCTGTCTCTGTCTCTGTCTCTGTCTGTCTCGTCTCTTCTGTCTGTCTTGTCTGTCTTTGTCTGTCTGTCTTTTCTTTTTCTTTCTGTCTTCTGTCTGTCTTCTGTCTGCCCCTGTCTGTCTTCTCTCTCTCTCTCTCTCTCTCTCTCTCTCTCTTCTCTCTCCTCTCTCTCTCCTCTCTTTCTCTCTTCTCTCTTTCTCTCTCTCTCCTTCCCCTTTTCCCCTTCCCCCATCTCTCTCTCTCCTCTCCCCAAAACCCACGTACACCACGACGACACACACCACACACCACCACACCACACACACACAACGCACCACAACCACCCCCGCACGCACGCACGCCGCACCACCAACGCCGCACCACGCACGCACCACAAAGACATAGGGAAAACGCAGTCCCCCTTCAAGACTCCTACTTGCCTGGGGCCTTTATAACTTTGTCTGGGTGAGATTATAGTCTCGCTGCTTTCCAGCCCCAGGCAGTGGTCACGACCGACCGCCTGACGCAACGGGAAATGTCAAAAACGACGAAGACATACACCTTTCCCTTCGCTTCAAAAATGAATCAAAAGGAAAACCCCGATACAACGGGACTGGGGGGGGGGGGGGGGGGGGGGGGGGGGGTGGGGGGGGGGGGGGGGAGGGGGGGGGGCGGGGGGGCGGGGGGGGGGTGGGCGGAATCGTTTATTTTTTCCTGGTGAGGTTATTAACTAATGACCTAGTGAATGAGAAAGGGACATAAATTATGTGAAGTGTTCGTGAAACAGCGGTGGCCGGGCCTGTCTGACCCACAGACGTTGAAAGTTTGTGGTGTGACCCAGATGTGGTATAATACGTCTGGTTACCAGCACAGCACGGCATTCATGTACAAAACAAGACTACAGAACGGTGAAGATATAATAATGATTATAAATATAGAAAAAGAAGAAGAAAGGAAAGCTTTTTACAAAACAGATTTTTTTTAAAACTTTGGGTAGAAATGCATTTTTCGTGACTATTCAACGTCGAATATGCACAATAACTGCGTTGTCTATATTACTGACTGTAAATATGCAAAATCCACACCCCACACACACACACACACACACACACACACACACACACACACACACACACACCACACACACACACACACACCACACACACACACACACACACACACCACACACACCACACACACCCCACACACCCACACCACACACACAAACACACACCACACACACACACACACACACACCACAAAAACACCAACCACACACACACACACACCACACACACCACCACACACAACACACACCACACACACAACACACACACACACACACACACCACAACACACCACACACACACACAAAACACCACACACACACCCACACAAAACACACAACACAACCACACACCCACACACCCCACACACACACACACACACCACACACACACCACACACAACCACACACACACACACACACCACAACACACACCCACACACACACACACAACCACACACACACCACACACACACACACACACACAACACACACACACACAACACCACACACACACACACACCACACGCACGCGCACACCCCAAAGCACACCCACCCACCCACACCAACACACACACAGCCGCACACACCACACCCCACGGCACACAACACACACACACACCACACACACCCCACAACACACACAAAAACCACACACACACACACACCAAAACACACACACACCACACACACAACACCCCACACACACAAACCCCCAGCACACTAAAAGCACGCACACACCGCACCAACACACAGCACACCCCACCCCACACGCACGCACAGCCCACGCACGCCGCACGCACGCACGCACGCACGCACGCACGCACGCACGCACGCACGCACGCACGCACGCACG
>JABMCL010002510.1:120000-122500 GCA_018857735.1 Alviniconcha marisindica | reverse complement strand
AGAACATAGTCTCTAGGCCAATCCGGCAATATATTTTGAACATGGAACACCGAATGTAAACGTTATGACTTTGTAAGCTTAATATTCCAAACACTGCGCACACTTGACCTTTATACAAACGATGATATGGCGATTACCTTTGCTGATATTTGCATTCAGCTGTTCAAGAGGCCGACCGCATGTTTTTACCCATCTCAGATTACATTACTCCACACATCGCCACAGTTTAGGGATTGTTACGAATCTGACTGCACTCTCTAGTCAATTTCGGTAAGATCCTAATACATAATGAGGCTATTTATTAAGACAGAACAAAACATGCGAATTTTCGGGGTAATCCCCTTTATCAAGCTACAAAACGACACTTAATTCAATTTCATTCAACTCAATTCAGTTCAATGCAAAAAAAAAAAATCATCCCACAAGGGGCAATTTTGTTTTGGTCATGGCGGGCTTGTTTAATAATTTAAACGGTGAAAAACGATGAAAAATCAGATAGAGAGTATTTTATTTTATTTTATTTTATTCTCTCTCTCTCTCTCTCTCTCTCTCTCTCTCTCTCTCTCTCTCTCTCTCTCTCTCTCTCTCTCTCTCTCTCTCTCTCTCTCTCTCTCTCTCGTTTTTTCATTTGCGGGGGTGCGGGGGGTGAGCTATGTCCATTGCTTGGTAGAATGTTTTCACACAAGGAGAGCCAAGAACTTTATAACATAACATTTACTGATAGAGTTTCTTTCGTCGCATAGGCCCCATTCCACCAGCAGACGAGCAAACAATCTGTGCACGTTGAAGGAACTGAAGGCCAGCCAATCAAAACGTCGATGACTTTGATTCGGCCAATCACAGCGGCAGACACACTGGGCGACCAATGGCTCTGTGGAGAAGCAAAAAGGACCGGCTCTGTAGCAGGCCATAGATATATATATATATATACATATACCATGGGAGAAAGGGCATGTGGTGGGTGCCGCAGACTTCTGGGACTGAAAAATCTGGGGCTCGTTGAAAACACGCTACAGTGAGAGTGTATCTATGACATAAATATCTTGTCTGAATTAGAAATAGCTCTCGGAGTCACTGCCGGGATTAGAGCAGATAGCCACAATTGCAGATATATGTACGAATCGTCGGGCGATCCGTCTTCCACTTTTCCACGTTATCCTGTGAGCGGAATAGTGGTCTCGTTAACCACACTGGCTCTCAGAGGACTGTGACAGCATCATGACCAGAACGAGCATAGAGACAGAGGATTCTGTTCCAGCTCCGGCAGCGGAGGGCGATGAAGGTAGGACAGGCAGACCCCTTGTTAGTGCGCACCTCTGTCGGCCGGTTTCATACATATAAGTTATGCGTTGCGTGCTTGTGTAGTGTGTGTGTTGTGTGTGTGTGGTGTGTGTGTGTTGTGTGTGTGTGTGTGTGTGTGTGTGGTGTGTGTGTGTGTGTGGTGTGTGGGTGGTGTGTGTTGCGTGTGTGTGGTGGTGTGTGTGTGTGTGTGTGTGTGTGTGTGTGTGTGTGTGTGTGTGTGTGTGTGTGGTGTGTGTTTGTGTTGTGTGTGTGTGTGTGTGTGTGTTGTGTGTGTGTGTGTGTGTGTGTGTGTGGTTGTTGCGTGGTGTGCGTGTGTTGTGTGCGTGCGTCGCGTGCGTGTGTGTGGTGCGTGTGTGCGTGTGCGTGTGTCGTGTGGTGTGTGTGCGTGTGTGTGTGTCGTGTGTGTTGCGTCGTAGCCGCGCCGCGCGCGCGTGCGGGTGTGTGTGTGTGTGTGTGTGTGTGTGTGTGTGTGTGTGTGTGTGTGTGTGTGTGTGTGGTGTGTGTTGGTGTGTGTGTGTGTGTGGTGTGCGTGTGTGTGTGTGTTGTGTGTGTGTGTGTGTGTGTGTGTGTGTGTGTGTGTGTGTGTGTGTGTGTGGGGGTGTTGCTGTCTGTCTGTCTGTCTGTCTGTCTGTCTGTCTGTCTGTCTATGTCTGTATCTGTGTGTCTGTGTCCGTGCGTCTGTGTCTGTGTGTTGGTGTGAGTACGTGCGAACGTGAGTGAATGAGTGAGTACGTGCGTGCGTGCATGTGCGTATGTGTGTGCAAATCTTTGAGTGTTACTGTTCATACGCATAGTACCTTCTTCTTTTTTTTTTCTTTTTTTTGTGTCTTATGAGATAAGAATAGCGTTAGTGGTTCTAAGCCATACAAAACCATTATGTCGATTTTTATGGTTGGCTCTGTGTTAGCTTACTCATGGTAAATTCAGCTCCGTGAGATCTTGATTTTTATTTTTTTATTTATTATTATTTGTTTTTCACGGGGCATAGCGCTTTCAAAGAGTTATTATTATGATTGACAAATATCAACATCACCATCGCACTTCATCTCTTCTCCACGAAATGGAGTCCATCTCTTCTCCGCAAAATGGAGTCCATCTCTTCTCCACGAAATGGACTCCATCTCTTCTCCACGAAATGGAGTCCATCTCGTCTCCACGAAATGGAGTCCATCTCGTCTCCATGAAATGGAGTCCATCT
>JABMCL010002510.1:107500-110000 GCA_018857735.1 Alviniconcha marisindica | reverse complement strand
ACTACTGCTGCTGTTGCTGCTGCTGCTGCTGCTGCTGCTACTGCAGCTACTGTTGCTGCTGCTGCTGCTGCTCTTGCAACTACCACTACTATGTGTGCAATCCCAAACTGGCAGCGGCCCTGTGCTTCGCGGAGCTGCGGGAGTCTGTGAGGAAGGACGGGGTGGAGTACGCCTACATCACGGAGGCCTTCGGACCCCTGGCGGGCTTCGTCTACTGCTGGATGCGCATCGCTGCTGCCGAACCCGTCGGCACCGCCGTCTTCGCTGTGGCCATGGCAGACTACACCGCCGACACCATCTACGACGACTGCGCTCCACCAGGCATGCTTCGCAAGTCCATCGCCATCTTGGCTGTGGGTTAGTGAACATGGTTTTGGCTTTGGGTTAGTGGACAGGGAGTTGGTGATGTCTGCAGGTTTATCACCATCTTAGCTGTGGGTTAGTGGACACAGTTTTGGTTTGAGTTAGTGGACAGGGAGTTGATGTTGTCTACAGGTCCGTCGTCATTTAAGTTGTGGGTTAGTAGACATGGTTTGGGCGCTGGATTAGTGGACAGGGTGTTAGTGTAGCCTACAGGTCTATCGTCATCTTGGCTTTGGGTTAGTGGACAAGGTGTTGATGTTGTCTAGCCTACAGGTCTAGCGTCATCTTGGCTGTGGGTTAGTGGACAGGGTGTTGGTGTTGTCTACAGGTGTGTCGTTTAGTGGACATGGTTTTGGCTGTGAGTTAGTGGACAAGGTTTGGGTTTTATCCCCAATTCCATAGCCATTTTGGGTGCGAGTTAGTGGACACATGTTAGTTGTATCCACAAGTCTCTCGCCCCTTTCGCTCTCTAGTTAGTGGACATGTATTGCTGTTATCCACAAGTCCATCACTAATGTGTCTGTGGGCTAGTGGACATGTGTTGATGTTATCCACAGGTTTATCGTCATCTTGGATGTGGTTTTAGTGGACAGGTGTAAATGTTTCATATGTCAGTCAGTGGGTAGCACGTGGTCAGATGGGCTCTTGAAAACCCCACAATTTTCTGGTTCTTCGGCTGGCGTTACAGTCAGTGATTCCGTTGAACAGGCCAGGAAGGCAAAATTACAACAACAACAACAACAAAAAGGGGGGGGGGGACATCTATCCCCACCCCACACTCAAAATGAGAAGGAAATAAAATGAAACGGCTTTATCACTATGCACATCACCTAACTCCGGAACAATGTCTGCAGCGTGAATCATGAATACTTGACCTGTCAAATGGTTTGTTGTCACAGGCGAGAAAGACAGAAGTGGTTGGCCGAGGAATGATGTGTGTATGCGTGGGGGGGAGGGGGGGTCGAGGGAGGAGGGGGGGTGTCTGGATCGTATTTAAACCTAACACATGGCGTTTCTACGCGACGAAACTATCTGAAGTTTAAAACACGCACTACGTAATTTCTATACTACTTGACACTGACACTGAAACGTGTAACTGAATATGCCAACGGCCCGGCCCCTTTCAGAAGGGGAACAAGAGACATTCACAGAACCCCAAAAAATACAGTCAATGACACCTTCAGCCAAATGTGTAGTGAGCTACTAGCCTATAATATGAAGAAGGTATTAACAACTCCGCGCCACGAATTGTCCACAGATCACGCCAGCCTTCTATCTGCGCTGCAGTTTTCTCACCTTCCTTATGTCGTGAACATTAGTGGCCCTTTTCCGCCAAACCAGTTTCTTCACTGGGTAATGCTTAGCTTCTGAACAGAAAAAGGCCGTAGTTTTCTTCGCAGTCGGAGATAAATCTACACTCCTAGATCACAAGTGAAAATTTGGTAGTATTTTTACGTCAGTCCAAGGAACACTGGGGTCTTAAAGAAGCTGTACCCAAAGTTCGCTGTAAATCAAACGGAAGTATTAAATCAAGGAAACGATACGCTATAGTTTATGTAGCGGAGTAAGTCGTTCTCTTTCTCTATATTACTGGCGGTGGGAACTAAATGACTGGAGTATGGTTGTCCGTCGATGTCAGAACAATGAGGAGGATAAATATCAATGTATTTGAGTAGTGTAGTCTGTCTATGTCAGAACGACCAGCAGTAGAAAAATCACGTTAGAGAAGTAGGGTGATCTGTCTATGTCAGTCTGTCGATATCAGACCAACCAGCAGTAGGATAATCACTACAAAGGAGTAGGGTGGTCTTTGTCAGAACGACCAGCAGTAGGAAAATCAAGGTAGAGAAGTAGGGTTGTCTGTCTATGTCAGAACGACCAGCAGTCGGAAAATCTCTACAAAGGAGTAGGGTGGTCTTTCTATGTCAGCACAATCAGCAGTAGGAAAATCACTACAAAGGAGTAGGGTGGTCTGTGTCAGAACAACCAGCAAAGGGAAAATCACCACAGAGGAGTAGGGTGGTCTATGTCAGAACAACCAGCAGTCGGAAAATCAATACAGAGGAGTATGGTGGTCTGTCTATGTCAGTACAACCAGCAGTAGGAAATTCAAGGTAGACGAGTAGGGTGGTCTGTC
>JABMCL010002510.1:0-97500 GCA_018857735.1 Alviniconcha marisindica | reverse complement strand
ACCACACACACACACACACACACACACACACACACACACACACACACACACACACACACACACACACACACACACACACACACACACACACACACACCACACACACACACAACACACACACACACACACACACACACACACACACACACACACACACACACACACACACACACACACACACACACACACACACCACACACACACACACACACACGCGCGCACGCACGCACGCGCGCGCGCAGCACTCGTTGACACGAGCGCACACATGCACACTGACAAAAAAGATTCCAATGGGCACGTGTACTCACAGTCATGCACATAACAAATTTAGTATATATAAAAAAATCATACATATACCAATATCAAGGAAACTATCCAATCAATCTTTGACATAGCAGAAGTCATCAGGAATTATCGTTCATCTTTTTTAACCTTAACTGCAATGCAAAGAACAGAAACTTTGCCATGCCAAGTATTGGAATTAGTCACAAGTGAGCGAGTGAGTTAGTAACTGGATTTTAATGAGGAGATCTGTGGCATGGCATTGCTGGTAATATGCACGGACACTTACTGGTGGCAAGGCGATTCGAATAATGTCCCTTGTGAACTTGATGACATGTTAATATTGGTACTATACATAGACGATAGTGGTATTACTGGTACAATACATAGATGATAGTGGTAGCAAGTTATTACTGTTACTGTACATAGACGATAATGGAAGCAAATTAATATTGGTAATATACATAGACGATAGCGGTAGCAAATTATTACTGGTACTATTTAAGGCGATAGTGGTAGCAAGTTATTACTAGTACTATACATAGACGATAATGGTAGAAAGTCATTACTGGTACTATACATAGACGATAATGGTAGCAAGTTATTACTGGTACCATACATAGATGATAGTGGTAGCAGGTCATTACTGGTACTATACATAGACGACAGCGGTAGCAAATTATGTATAGTGGTAGCAAGTTATTACTGGTACTATACATAGACGATAATGGTAGCAGGTTATTACTGGTACTATACATAGACGATAGTAGTAGCAGGTTATTACTGGTACTATACATGGACGATAGTGGTAGCAGGTTATTACTGGTACTATACATGGACGATAGTGGTAGCAGGTTATTTCTGGTACTATACATAGACGATAGTGGTAGCAGGTTATTTCTGGTACTATACATAGACGATAGTGGTAGCAGGTTATTACTGGTACTATACATAGACGATAGTGGTAGCAGGTTATTACTGGTACTATACATAGACGATAATGGTAGCAGGTTATTACTGGTACTATACATAGACGATAATGGTAGCAAGTTATTAATGGTTCCATACATAGACGATAATGGTAGAAAGTCATTACTGGTACTATACATAGACGATAATGGTAGCAAGTCATTACTGGTACTATACATAGACGATAATGGTAGAAAGTCATTACTGGTACTATACATAGGCGATAATGGTAGCAAGTTATTACTGGTACTATACATAGACGATAGTGGTAGCAGGTTATTACTGGTACTATACATAGACGATAGTTGTAGCAGGTTATTACTGGTACTATACATAGACGATAATGGTAGCAAGTTATTACTGGTACTATACATAGATGATAATGGTAGCAAGTTATTATAGATAGATAGTTGATAGTGGTAGCAAATTAATATTGGTAATAAACATAGATCGTAATGGTAGGAAGTTATTACCGGTACTATACATAGACGATAATGGTAGGAAGTTATTACCGGTACTATACATAGACGATAATGGTAGCAAGTTATTACCGGTACTATACACAGACGATAATGGTAGCAAGTTATTACTGGTACTAGACATAGAAAACAGCGTTGGCAAGTTACTACTGGTACTATACATAGACGATAGTGGTAGCAAGTTATTACTGGTAGCATACATAGACGATAGTGGTATTACTGGTACCATTCATAGACGATAGTGGTAGCCGGTTATTACCGGTACTGGTACTGTACTGTATTCAGTCGCGTTACCCACCGTGACTGATGTCTAAAGTTCGGCTCATTTCCCCATTATGACCGACAAACGACGCTGTTCCGGTGCCATGGGATCTTTAACGTGCGCACGCCTGTAGCACACCGGGGATAGGGTTTTCTCTGCCTCCGTAGGACTGGACATAATTATCGTCTGCCATTCTGAGGCTGAACGGGGCGGGAAGGGAGAACGTTACTGCTCTTACAGGATTCGAACTCGCGATCGTTCGATATGTCTAGCTCAGTTGTTGGGTTTTGTTTGTTTGGGGTTTTCTTCTTCTCTTTTTTCTTCTGTTTTTTGTTTCGTTTTGGTTGTTTGATTGGTTGGTTGGTTGTGGGGTTTTTGTTTGTTTGTTTTTTGTTTTATTTGGTTGCTTGCTTGCTTGCTTGCTTGGCTGTTATTGTTTTGTTTTTGTGTTGTTGATTGCCTTTGGGGGGTGGATTTCTTTTTGTTTTGTTGTCGTTGCCATTGACATGGTTTGACCTCGACTCCTGTCTTCATTCTGCAGTGGGGACAAGGTATGCGCCCAAACTCGCGTGGCGCACATTTCCCTTGTAGCCGTGTTGTTGTTGTTATAATACTGCTGCGTAAAGTTCAGGGTTTCTTTGCGATCGGCAGATGTTTTGACCAAAGGCCCCCAAGAAAAAGAAAAAGAGAGAAGCCTTGGCTAGATAAAGTGGGTGTGAATCAGCAGTAATCTTGATGGTGTTGTTTATGCTTGCACGGGGCCCTTGCGACACCTCCACTGTCTATGTTTTTGTTGACGCTCTGTTGTAGGTCCAACGTTAACCACGTGACTAGCGGCTTAAAGAAACCGCCAAGGTAAGTAGAAACCCTCGCGCTTGTAACCCTCGTACACACACACACACCTGTACCTCCTCGCCTCCTCGTCCTTACCAGCGGGTTTTGTGCTGTTTTGTTTTCCCCTGTCCCTCCTTTCGGCCATTCTGAGGGTGTGGTTTGACGTTGGCTTTCAGAAACGTCCCTCGTTTGGTGAAAACGGTCATCCCTCTGGTGATGGTGATCTATGGCTTGGTGGTGACGTCCTACTTCACTGTGATGACACGCGAGGAGATGCTGACGTCAAGGGCGATCGGTGTGGTAAGACGATCTTTTCGGCGTGCTCTGTTGAAGTTATAATTTATTGGCTGGCCTTGGTAGTTATGTGTTCTTCTTCTTCCTGTGGTAAGACGATCTTTTCGGCGTGCTCTGTTGAAGTTATAATGTATTGGCCCGCCTTGGTAGTTACGTCTTCTTCTTTTTAAGATGCAGTCTCATAAACGTTCGTGAAAATTGTCAAATTTCACTGTTTTGTCTCCCGACTAGCAGCAAGGTGCTTGCAATGACGGAGTTGAGCTTGGCAGCAGTGAAGGTAGCACAGTGTCACAGGAGGAATAAGTAGCTCTACTTCATTGCAGTCAGTCACAATGCAGTCACTCACTCACTTCATTGCAGTCACTCACAATGCAGTCACTCACTCACTTCATTGCAATCACTCAATGCAGTCAATGCAGTCAGTCACAATGCAGTCAGTCACAATGCAGTCACTCACTCACTTCATTGCAGTCACTCACAATGCAGTCACTCGCTCACTTCATTGCAGTCACTCAATGCAGTCAATTCAGTCAGTCACAATGCAGTCACTCACATTGCAGTCACTCACAATTCTTCTTCTATCCTTTAAACTGAACACTGCAGTGTCTGTGTTCGTTCCTGTGCCCAACAACAAATCTAAAAATAAATAGTTAACAGAAAGTTACATTTCTGATCAAAAAAGCGTGTGTGTATAACGGTTTCAGTCGTGTTTATATTTCAGACTTGTTAGTACGTCGTTCAGCTTGATTAGGGTTGTAACTCGAGGAAGTGCTATATTCGTACTGCGGAATCTATTAGCCTGTACATTGTGGACAGACGTGAACATGCCATGTACACTGTGGACAGACACATCTCATGTACACCGTGGACAGACGTGAACATGCCATGTACACTGTGGACAGACACATCTCATGTACACCGTGGACATACGTGAACATGCCATGTACACTGTGGACAGACACATTTCATGTACACTGTGGACAGATGCATGCCATGTACACTGTGGGCAGACGTGAACATGCCATGTGCACTGTTGACAAACATGAACATGTCATGTCCTTTGTGGACAGACATGAACATGCAATGTACATAGTGGACAGACGTGAACATGCCATGTATACTGTGGACAGATGCATGCCATGTGTAGTGTGGACAGACGTGAAAATGTCATGTACACTGTGGACAGACGTGAACATGCCATGTATACTGTGGACAGATGCATGCCATGTACATGATGGACAGACGTGAACATGCTAAGTAAACTGTAGACAGATGCATGCCATGTACACTGTGGACAGACGTGAACATGCAATGTATACTGTGGACAGACGTGAACATGCCATGTACACTGTGAACAGACGTGAACATGCCATGTGCATTGCGGACAGACGGAAACCATATACATTGTGGACAGACGTAAACATGCCATGTACACTGTGTACACTGTGAACACGCACTGTACACTGTGGACAGACGTATACTGTGGACAGATGCATGCCATGTACAGACATGAACATGTCATGTACACTGTGGACATACAGACATGAACATGCAATGTACACTCTGGACAGACGTGAATATACCATGTACACTGTGGACATACGTGAACATGCCATGTACACTGTGGACAGACGTGAAATGACTGTACACTGTGGACAACGTAAATACTGTACACTGTGGACAGACGTGAAATCCATGTACACTGTGGACAGACGTAAACATGCATGTACACTGTGGACAGACGGAATGCCATGTACACTGTGGACAGACGTGAACATGCATGTACACTGTGGACAGACGTGAATATACCATGTACACTGTGGACATACGTGAACATGCCATGTACACTGTGGACAGACGTGAACATGCAATGTACACTGTGGACAGACGTGAATATACCATGTACACTGTGGACATACGTGAATATGCCATGTACACTGTGGACAGACGTGAACATGCACTGTACACTGTGGACATACGTGAACGTGCACTGTACACTGTGGACAGACGTGAACATGCACTGTACACTGTCGACAGACGTGAACATGCCATGTACACTGTGGACAGACGTGAGCATGCACTGTACACTGTGGACATACGTGAACATGCACTGTACACTGTGGACAGACGAATGCCCTGTACACTGTGGACAGACGTGAACATGAACTGTACATTATGGACAGACGTGAGCATGCACTGTACACTGTGGACAGACGTGAGCATGCACTGTATGCTATGGACAGACGTGAACATGCACTGTACACTGTGGACAGACGTGAACATGCCATGTACACTGTGGACAGACGTGAACATGTCATGTACACTATGGACAGACGTGAACATGCACTGTACACTGTGGACAGACGTGAGCATGCACTGTACACTGTGGACAGACGTGAACATGCACTGTACACTGTGGACAGACGAATGCCATGTACACTGTGAACAGACGAATGCCATGTACACTGTGGACAGACGTGAGCATGCCATGTACACTGTGGACAGACGTGGGCGGAGCGGGTGATGAAGGGAGAGTCCATGGCTGTCATCCCCATCGGGGTGGGACTCACTGCGCTAGGCTCGCTCAACGCAACCTTTCTGTCCGCTGGCAGGTAAATAATAGTGATAATAATAATAATAATGTACATTTATCATGCGCTCATCAACGCCCTGAGCGCTCACATGATACATATTAACCTAAATATGATATTCTATACACATGTAGAGCACAGTCCTACCCAAAAATGTACATAAAGTATTATATGGAAAAACAAGCACTCACACGCGCTACACACACACACACACACACACACACACACACACACACACACACACACACACACACACACACACACACACACACACACACACACACACACACACACACACACACACACAATGACTGTAGCAGAAACTGGGTACTGATATTAGTTGGGATAAAAATACTGTGGGAAGAGGAAGGTTTTCAGTTTGGCTTTAAAAGATGAAAGGGTTGAGCAGTGTCTAAGGTCTTGTGGGAGTGAATTCCAAGAGTGAGGTCCAAACCAACTACACCCTGTACCTGTCGTACACCACTGTAGACAGACGTTGGCTGAACGGTTGAAACGGGGGACGAGAGGATGTGTGGGTGGGCGGTATTGCTGACTTTCCTTTAGGTAACAATAACAATAACAGTAACACTGTATTTATTCATCCCAGCGGGAAATTAAAGCTGTCGTTCGATCTTATACATTACCGCACTACTATGAACTGAATTTCACTTATCTCAATACTTCAAAGGCATGAAACACACACACACACACACACACACACACACACACACACACACACACACACACACACACACACACACACACACACACACACACACACACACACACACACACACACACACACACACACACACACACACACATACGCACTCTTAAACTTACACCCCCTTTCTCTCAATCTGCATACACTAAAGGAATGATCTAATACTAATACCTAGCAAATTCAAAATTACCTGGAATATGGGTACGTGTATGGGTCTCACAGCGCTAGGCTCACTCAACGCAACCTTTATGCAAACAATTATGGCAAAATAAAATACAACTTAAAAAAAACACAAAAAAAACAACATATTACAGTCGAATACGCTTAAATCAATCCAAATCAGATGAGAAAAGCTAGATCAGTCAATCGCTTTATGAAGCGCTCTACAGATGAGCAATATGTTTCACACTGAATAGTGAATACACACGAACGTTTGGATTTTAATACACGTATTTCTCGGAACCAGTGATTATCGTGATTCTTACCGAGCTATATTTTTTAAGTGTGTTTCGTGTCGTGCACTATGTCACCTGCGAAAGCGAATTTTGTCCTTTGCAGGTTGTCTGGAATAGCAGTGAAGGACAAGCAAATGCCGGAAGTGACGTCGTGGGTTCACGTTCGCAGCAAGACTCCGATTCTTACAGTGTACACTAGGGTGAGACAGTCTCATCTTACCCGTATCTGCATCAGCCAAACATATAAAAGAACGCTATTTATTAAGACAAGACACAATCTGCAAATCTTCGAGGTAAACCCCTAACACACTTAAACAACAGTTAAACGGTGAACAACGATGAAAAATGAGATGAAAAGCTAAAGCATTTATCTCTTTTTGGTTGAGCTGTGTTTTCCTGTCCAATACCGAAGTGCTTGAACCTTTTATGTGTTTGAATCTTGTTTTAGAACGCTAGCAGTCATTCTTGTTTCAGTTTGTTGTGTTGTTGTTGGTGGGAGTTGTTTTGTTTTGGGGTTGTTGTCGTTGTTGTCTTTGGGTTGTTGCTGTTGTTGTTGTTGTTGTTGTTGGTGGTGGTGGTGGTGGTGGTGGTGGTGGTGGTGGTGGTGGTGGTGTGTGTGTGTGTGTGTGTATGTGTGTGTGTGTGTGTGTGTGTGTGTGTGTGTGTGTGTGTGTGTGTGTGTGTGTGTGTGTGTGTGTGTGTGTGTGTGTGTGTGTGTGTGTGTTGTTGTTGTTGTTGTTGTTGTTGTAGTTTTGGGAGGTCCATATCTGCATCAGTGCACACAAATTCGCTACTTGTTCACGTGCCATGTCATGTTTGGCTTGGGTTGACTGGAAAATGTCTGTTTTGTACGTGTATGAGGATGTACCGCCGGTGGAGTTTATGTACCTTGTATTTACAAGCATGCCAGGTGAGAGTTACCGCAGGCAACTCGGGTCTTTGTTGTTGTACTTGTGTTACGTATTTCGAGAGCCAATTAACTCCTTTGTGGGTTGATTCTTGGTTGTCTGGGTTCAGCGGTTTTGTGCTGAGTTATTTATCTCTCGACTATTTTTCGTGGAAGAATCACCGATGAAACTGGCAGATTTTCCCATACCGTTGTTCAGAATAATTCCTTATTCCTTGTCATCGGTCAGAAAAGCTGTGACTAGGATAAACATGAGTGCATTGAGCTGGAGTCTCTAAATAACAGCAAAAACCACCGTACTTGTACCCGTATTCTTAAAGGTGTCGGCATCTTATTAGTATCGAATGAACTCGATGCAGTACAGAAAACAGAGTGCAGAATCTTTATGTGTGAATAAACTTAGAAATTATCTGTGAATAAACATAGAAATTTGGCTTTCGGCTGCATACAAAATTACAGTAAGTAAGTAAGTTACGTAATACGTAAATATACACATTATGTCAAAACAAAGTTCCTTTTAGGCGAATCTGCAGAATACAGAATGATTTGCAGGTGTTGTTCATAGGGTTTCCCTTTCATCCGCTCCACCGCGCGTGTGCGTGCGTGATGTGTGTGTGTGTGCGTGTGTGTGTGTGTGTGTGTGTGTGTGTGTGTGTGTGTGTGTGTGCGTGCGTGCGTGCGTGCGGGCGTGCGTGCGTGCGTGCGTGCGTGCGTGCGTGCGTGCGTGCGTGCGTGCGTGCGTGCGTGCGTGCGTGCGTGCGTGCGTGCGTGCGTGCGTGCGTGCGTGTGTGTGTGTGTGTGTGTTGGAAATGATGAGAAAGATGATGTGTTGGCCTCATTGTTCTTGTATTGTGCTCTTCGGGCTCACGTTAGGTATAAGCGCCTTACAAATACTCTTTTACATTGCATTACATTACACACACACACACGCACACACACACACACACGCACACACACACATACGCACGCACACACACGCACGCACACACGCACGCACGCACGCACGCACGCACGCACCCACCCACCCACCCACACACACACTTAACCTCATACCTTGTTGTACGTCAAGTATTAAGTTTGTCTTGACCTTTGTGCACGTGCAGCTGATGATTGCTATCATCATGATCCTGGTGGCTGAGATCAGCGAGCTGGTTCGCTTCTTCATCTTCTCCGTGTGGATGTTCCACGGCATGTCTGTGCTGGCTCTCCTGGTCCTCCGCTACAAGAACAAGGACAAGCGACGACCTTACAAGGTCAGGAGTCATTTCCTGTAGACTGTGAAAAAACTAAATGAGGAGTCATTTCCTGTACGCTGTGAAAACAAATACAAGGTCAGGAGTTATTTCCTGCACGCTGTGGAAGAAATACAAGGTCAGGAGTCATTTCCTGCGCGTTGTGAAAGAAATACAAGGTCGGGAGTCATTTCCTGTACGCTGTGAAAATTAAATACAAGGTCAGGAGTCATTTCCTGTACGCTGAGGAAAAATAATAAAGGCTTCTTACTTTTCATTACTACAGCTCTTTGGATTGTTATTTCGGGACAATAGATTTCACCTACGTGGCGATTAACAGAATGTGAAAAATGTTAAGCCGCGTGGAACAATGAACTGAAATGTTCTTGTCCGGTTAGTGACGTACAGTTGCGAAGAAGAGAAATCAGTAAGTGTGGACCGTCTGGGGGGTCAGATATTCCTCAATGTAAAATGCAAGTGCGTATAAATATCGTACGATTTCCGAGGGAGAAGGAGTTTAATAAATACATGTAAACATGAACATGTGGTTTGGTTTGCAGTTGCAATACTATTGTAATCATCTCGATGCTGTTGGTTGTTATATGCACGCAGTAAAAACTGGAATGGTGTGATGTCCTTGAAAAGGAAAGTAGATGCTCCTTTCAGTTGAGAAACCATCATCACAGTTTATTACACGATTGTGCCGAGCTAGTTTCTAGGTGAACCTGGTGTTGCCTTGATATGCCAGGTGAACATGGAGTTGCCGGTGATCGTGGTGATTGTTACTGTCTTTCTCACTGTTGCCTTGCTATGCCATGTGAACACGGTGTTGCTGGTGATCGTAGTGATGGTCACTGTCTTTCTCACTGTTGCCTGTTGCCTTGTTGTGCCAGGTGAACCTGGTGTTGCCGGTGATCGTGGTGAGTGTCATCGCCTTTCTCATCATCGGACCCTTCCTGGAGGAGCCCAAACCCGAGTTCATCAGCTCCTTGGTGCTGATCGCTCTCTCCCTTCTGTGCTACCTGCCCTCCCACTGGATACAGTCCCATTCCACCTTACCAGGTGATCCACTGGTCTGTCTGTCTGTCTGTCTGTGCTACCTGACGTCCCACTGGATAGTCCAATTCCACCTTACCAGGTGATCCACTGGTCTGTCTGTCTGTCTGTCTGTGCTACCTGCCGTCCCGCTGGATACAGTCCAATTCCACCTTACCAGGTGATCCACTGGTCTGTCTGTCTGTCTGTCTGTCGGTCTGTCTGTTTGTCTGTCTGTGCTACCTGCCGTCCCACTGGATACAGTCCAATTCCACCTTACCAGGTGATCCACTGGTCTGTCTGTCTGTCTGTCGGTCGGTCTGTCTGTCTGTTTGTCTGTCTGTCTGTGCTACCTGCCGTCCCACTGGATACTGTCCAATTCCACCTTACCAGGTGATCCACTGGTCTGTCTGTCGGTCTGTCGGTCTGTCTGTCTGTCTGTCTGTCTGTCTGTCTGTCTGTCTGTGCTACCTGACGTCCCACTGGATAGTCCAATTCCACCTTACCAGGTGATCCACTGGTCTGTTTGTCTGTCTGTCTGTGCAACCTGCCGTCCCACTAGATATTGTCCAATTCCACCTTACCAGGTGTTTCACTGGTACGTCGGTCTACCTGTCTGTCTGTCTCTATGTCTGTCTGTATGTCTGTCTGCCTATCTGTCTGTCTGCCTGTCGGTTAGTCAGTTTGTCAGTCTGTCAGCCGATCTTAGAATAACGTTTGTCTGTCTGTTTCTTATATACCTGTCTTTGATCGGTGGGTGTCTCTGACAGCTGTTCTGTCCACGATGACCATCTGTCCAAGGAACGGACGTTAAAGCACCTGGTTATTTGTAAATACGGTCATTGTCGTGTGTGTGTGTGTGTGTGTGTGTGTGTGCGTGCGTGCGTGCGTGCGTGCGTGCGTGCGTGCGTGCGTGCGTGCGTGCGTGCGTGCGTGCGTGCGTGCGTGCGTGTGTGTGTGTGTGTGTGTGTGTGTGTGTAAGAGAGAGAGAGAGAGACTCTGTGT
This sequence comes from Alviniconcha marisindica, assembly GCA_018857735.1. Classification (NCBI taxonomy): domain Eukaryota; kingdom Metazoa; phylum Mollusca; class Gastropoda; family Provannidae; genus Alviniconcha; species Alviniconcha marisindica. Next base: position 86,431 of record JABMCL010002510.1, on the reverse strand, counting down.
GTGTTTGTGTGTGTGTGTGTGTGTGTGTGTGTGTGTGTGTGTGTGTGTGTGTGTGTGTGTGTGTGTGTGTGTGTGTGTGTGTGTGTGTGTGTGTGTGTGTGTCTCTCTCTTCTCTCTTCTCTCTCTCTCTCCTCTCTCTCTCTCTCTCTCTCTCTCTCTCTCTCTCTCTCTCTCTCTCTCTCTCTCTCTCTCTCTCCTCTCTCTCCCTCTCTCTCTGTTTGTTTCTCTCTCTTTTTCTCTTTTTTCATTTCCTTTTTTCTGCTCTTGTCAACAGATAAGTTTATAATCTGGCTGCAGCTTTTCTTCAGAATTGCTCCAAAACGGTGGGTACCTATTTCATTCTATTGTGCTACTTTGTTTAAAAAACATTAATGTTAATTTCATTTTAGCTTCCAGAACATAAAATAGTATATGATTCAATAACAGATTTCGAGTTCGCTTTCGGTGCATTATCATTTATATGCTGGTAAAGGGTAGTAGTAGTTTTCTTCTCTTTTTTTTAAAATATAAGTTGTTTCTTAAGTTATTTCTTAGTAATATGATAAATATGTCCGAGGAAGTAAATGTGTGAATATCCATCATATCTTATTTCCGCTGAGCGCATTTAATCACATATTTATTGCCATGTTTATGTGGTCTAGAAAAACATTACTGTTTGACATGTTAAGTGCACCTCTCAAGCAATGTGTGTAACCCTTTTTTCACTCTTTTTTTATTTTATTTTTTATCGGTTTTAATCATGTATGAGTTTACAATCAGAATGATTAGGGTTGTACTGCTGTTCCTATACCTATTGCTTAAACAATGTATAAATGTCCGAGCAGAATGATAACGGTTGTACTGATATGCTATTCCTACACTTACTGTTTAACCCCTTCACTGCCCCAGCCTGTAAAATGTTCGGGATGAAAAATGCACGGACGCGCCTGCAAACAGTGTCTTTTCCGGTCCTGTAACATCTACTTTCAGTGCTATGCGTTTCGATGAAAATCCTTCCACGTGCCAGTTCGAAAAATAAGACGGAAAACAGTTAAAGGCTTAACATTTTGCACTTTTATTGGTATTTTTCAAGTGAAGGGGTTAAAACTATTGTTAAAAACATGTATTGCTGTACGAGCAGAATTTTGAGTTTTGTACTAATATGCTTACACCTACTGTTTAAACCTATTGTTAAAAACATGTGTTGCTGTACGAGCAGAATTTTGAGTTTTGTACTAATATGCTTACACCTACTGTTTAAACCTATTGTTAAAAACATGTGTTGCTGTACGAGCAGAATGATGAGGCTTGTACTCACATGCTATTCCTACACGTATTGCTTCAACCTATTGTTTAAACAATGTATAAGTGTACGAGCAGAATGACGAGGGTTGTACAGATATGCTATTCCTACGCCTATTACTTAAACAATGTATAAGTGTACGAGCAGAATAAGGGTTGTACTGATATGCTATCCCTACACCTATTGCTTAAGCAATGTATAAGTGTACGAGTAGAATAAGGGTTGTGCTGATATGCTGTTCCTACACCTATTACTTTAGCAATGTATAAGTGTACGAGTAGAATAAGGGTTGTACTGATATGCTGTTCCTACACCTATTGCTTAAGCAATGTATAAGTGTACGAGTAGAATAAGGGTTGTACTGATATGCTGTTCCTACACCTATTGCTTAAGCAATGTATAAGTGTACGAGTAGAATAAGGGCTGTACTGATATGCTGTTCCTATACCTATCACTTAAGCGGCCAGCACAGCCACCGGACGTCGGTCATCACTGTGATCGACAATCTGAACAGAGAGTATGTTGATCCACACGGCATTAACGGGAACCTGAGGAGTAGTAGTAGCAGTAGTAGTAGTACGGTAGTAGTACGGCAATGCTAGGGTGTAGAAAGTGGGCTTGATTAGCACTGTCTCTAGCCTTCTACTGCTCGCTTAACAAGGGTTTCAAGCAGGCTTGATTTGCCCATTAAGTTTCTAGCCGTATACTGCTCACTTAACAAGGGTTTCAAACAGGCTTCATTAGCAGTCTCTAGCCGTCTACTGCTCGCTTAACAAGGGTTTCAAGCAAATTGAAAAAAAGGGAAAAAGGCGTTTATTTCTCGTCTGTCGAAGTTTTCTTCTTCTCGTCTATAGATGGTTAAAAGTGGACTTGTTTCACAATCGTTTTCTGCTTAGGCTACTGCTTGGCTATCAGAGATTTTGACTCTCCGTTTGTGAAGGGTTAATAAAAGTAGACTTGATTAATACAGCCGCTTTGCCGCATACCAGTGGTCTGTCAAGTCTGTAACGCTCTTCCACAGAGGTTCACAAGCATTTTCAGTCACAACCATTTGCCGCCAATGCTCGCCTATGGAGAATTTCAAGCGAACTTAATTAGCACTGCACTGTTCACCTAGCGCTAGTCTTAGCAAGGGTTTGATGCGTGCCTGATGAACTGAACACAACAATCGCCTATCGAGAATTTTCAAGCGCACTGTTCACCTAGCGCTAGTCTGGGCAAAGGTTTCATGCGTGCTTGATTAATTGAACACAACAATGTGCGGCCTACTGCTGGCCCGTGTTTCAAACAAACTCGATTAAAGGGAACGGAAGCGAAGACAGAAGTTGGCATGAAGACGCAGAAAATCTGCGAATATTTCCATTTGCATGATTCAGTTTGTTGTTCGATCAAAGTTTTAATTAATACAGGTACAGTTGTAAAAAAAAAATGCTTCGAATTTGAGCCCCTCGGGGCGCAGCCATCTTTGCTCGTTCTTTACCAAAAAAGAGCAGAAAAGGATGGGCTTTTAACGTTTGCAACATATTCCGGTTTTGTTAATAGAGTTGCTGATACAGACTGTTGGGTATAAAATGGCCGTCCTTAACGGTCGTGTTTTCGCGACGTTTGTGTGTTTGTGTGTGGGATTGATTAACACAGTCTCTAGCCGTCTACTGCTCCCCTAACACGGGTTTGTTGTTTTTCTTCTTTCTTGTTCTTCTTCTTCTTGTTCTTCTTCTTCTTGTTCTTCTTCTTCTTTCATTTTTTTCTCTCCCATCATATAAGATGGAGCACAGTTCTGTTCTTGCATCGTTGTATACGGTCCATAATGATTTTTCCGCTTTTACGTTATACTTCTTACATTGCGTTCACGATCGAGAAGAAATTTAATTTCTAATGGTGTACTATATTTAAATATACCAATACACATTTCTGCGACTAATATTAGATGATTAATAAATCAGATCATTGTAAAGGGTTGACTGTGTCTTTTATAATCGAATACAACATCGTTCACGGACAGATGGAGAGACTGGTGAACTGATTGACGAACAGTATGGTGGACAGATGCAGAGACTAGTGGCCTGATTGACAGACAGATAGAGAGACTAGTGAACTGATTGACGGACAGGTGGAGAGACTAGTGTCCTGGATGACAGACAGGTGGAGAGACTAGTGAACTGATTGACGGACAGGTGGAGAGACTAGTGGCCTGATTGACAGACAGGTGGAGAGACTAGTGAACTGATTGACGGACAGGTGGAGAGACTAGTGGCCTGATTGACGGACAGGTGGAGAGACTAGTGAACTGACTGACGGACAGGTGGAGAGACTAGAGAGAGTTGACTGACTAAAGGATGCCCCAAACACAAACAGTAACATAGTTTAAAGGGTGTACACAGAGTTGAAGCTATCTAATCTGTTTTCACGTTTTAAGTATTTTTGTTAGATGGTTCTGTTAAAAAAAATCAGTTTGCGAGAATTAATGTTAAAAATTTTTATTTTCATGACAACACTATATCATATATTTATAGCTGCAGACTAACGATAATGCCAAAGTGTTGATTGTGAGTACGGTGTTGCTTTTTCCTCAGTATACAAGTATTATATGTACGCATCTTTTGTTTAACAAAGATATATATATACCGGAAAATATGATCTGCCGCACACAACACCCCTCCCCCCCCCCCTCTCTCTCTCTCTACACTGCACAGCAGCTCTCTCTCTCTCTCTCACACCACACACACATACACACACACACACACACACACACACACACACACACACACACACACACACACACACACACACACACACACACACACACACACACACACACATGAATGTGCTGTGAATACGCAAGATTTTGTGCGGAAGTTTTGTATGCGCCATGTATACATTTTCATTCATTCATTCATTCATTCATTCATTCATTCATTCATTCTCTGTCTCTGTCTCTCTCTCATCTTTTCTGTCTTTCTTTCTCCAGCGATTTACGGCGGAAGTCGATCTTGCGACGTATGTCTTCCCTGGCCCTTGCCCGCAACAGCTTCCTGATCCCGGCAGGGGCGTCTCCGGCCACCATACGGCGTATCCAGGGCTCGCCCTCTCTCCTCAGGCGCGTCTCTAGGGTTTCCCAAATGGCGCGCATGGAGGCCATGGATTCTCCTTCGATGTCGAGACGGAACGTCAACTCTCCTACCATTCTCAGGTTCACTTCAGTTCAGTTCAAGAAGCTATCTATGCACTCGGAAAAGCCCAAATGCGCTCCACCCGTCTCTCAGAAGTTTCCCCAACGTTGCGTTTGAATCGGTTCCAATGTTCGTTTGATTGACGATGGCCCTCTCTCGTCCTTTCAAGGAAGATCTAGCGCTTCCTCTTTCCACGCCGCTTTCTCAGGTACGCTAGTGTAGTGTAAATGTGAGCAGCCCACTGACCTTTTCATTTTTATCGTAAAGAAGGTGGTGTGAGAGAGCACGTAATACAAAAGTAATAATTATAACATGCTAGAATTATCTCGTCATTTCAAGGAAGATCGCCTAGCGCTTCCTCTTTCCACGCCTCTTTTTCAGGTACGCTAGTGTAGTGTAAATGTGAGCAGCCCTCCTGACCTGTTGTGTGTGTGTGTGTGTGTGTGTGTGTGTGTGTGTGTGTGTGTGTGTGTGTGTGTGTGTGTGTGTGTGTGTGTGTATGTATGTTGCTGTTTCTTCGTAAAAAAAGGTGGTTAGAGAGCATGTAAAACAGAAGTTATAATTATAACATGCTAGAATTATTATCAGTCACAAATGAGTTGTCAAACTAGTTGAGCAAGTCCAACATCATGAACATTTGGCAAAGAAACACGTGGCATGTTGATACTTGATGAATATTCAATGAACACAGTACTGTATTGTATTGCATACTCTTCACAAGTGTCAGTATGCCATGTGCACATTCGATTGTAGGTCTACAGGGCCATCGTCTTGAATTCGGATCAATGCTGCGTAAACCGCATTAAGATAGCAACAGCCTACTTTCCTGAGAACAAACACGAGTTTCCTTACGAGTAGCCTGTGCAGGGAGATGATTTTCAGCGCACTACAGAGGGACAGTTGGTCGCCATCGTCAGCAAAAATCAAAAACAAAAACTGTTATACAACTCAACAGCACTTCAAGAATGCTAAGCAAAAATGTATGTTAAGAGTACTCCTTCTGTGACCTTTACGATAACCTCTTTTGAATCGACACAAAAACAAAAACTACATCTGTCGATTCCCTGTTTTGTACTGTATCATTTAGTTGCTGTTTCTCTTTGTTTTGTGTTATCGCCCTTCTCTCTCTGTGTCTCTGTTTCCTTTTCTTTCCTCTTTCTCTGTGTGTGTGTGTGTGTGTGTGTGTGTGTGTGTGTGTGTGTGTGTGTGTGTGTGTGTGTGTGTGTGTGTGTGTGTGTGTGTGTGTGTGTGGTGTGTGTGTGTGTGTGTATTTCTCTCTCTCTTGTTCCTAAAAAAAAAAAAGTTTCATACACTCACCCGCTCAATGGAGTACCCGAAATAAATCCCTGAATGGACAGGACAGCACAAGACTTGTCCTTTCTGTGTTCCAGGCGTATCCAGCGTCACCGGTCTCTGGCGGAGGCTGACCTGAAGCGTGGACGGTCCGGTAGCCGGGTGGCCTGGCTGGAGACCGGAGAAGGAGGGTCCCCAGCTCTCGTCAGACGCCGCCCCAGCCGTCGGTTCAGTTCCTTCGGCGCAGCTGATGTCGAGTAAGTTGCTGCGCCAGACAGGATGTGGTGCTCGACACTTCCTGTAGAATGTTGTTGTTGTTGTTGGTGGTGGTGGTGGTGGTGGTGTTCTCGCGGTGGAGTACTGCTGGCGCAGAAATTAAACTCTTGCCCCGCGCGGGAGGGGGGGGGGTATGGAAGGGGGATGAAAAAGGGGAATAAGGGGAGATAAGGGAGTGGGTAAAAGGGTGGGAATGAGGGGAGATAAGAGATGGGGTAAAAGGGTGGGAATAAGCGAGGGGGTAAAAGGGTGGGAATAAGGGGAGATAAGGGAGGGGGTAAACGGGTGGGAATAAGGGGAGATAAAAGAAGGGGTAAAAGACTGGGAATAACGGGGATATGGAAGGGATAAAAGAGGGACATTAGGGGGGATATAAGAGGGGAGTACGGGAGGGGGAATAAGAGGGATATTCGGAGGGGGATAAAAGAGGGGAATAAAGGGGATATGGAAGGGATAAAAGAGGGGGAATAAGGGGGGTATGGGAGGGGGAATGAAAGAAGGAAATACGGGGAATATGGGAGGGGAATGAAAGAGGGGGAGTAAGGAGGGAATACGGGAGGGGAGTAAGGAGGGGGAATAAGAGGGATATTCGGAGGGGGATAAAAGAGGGGAATAAAGGGGATATGGAAGGGATAAAAGAGGTGGAATAAGGGGGGTATGGGAGGGGGAATGAAAGAAGGAAATACGGGGAATATGGGAGGGGAATGAAAGAGGGGGAGTAAGGGGGGAATACGGGAGGGGAGTAAGGAGGGGATAAGGGAGGGGAATATGGGAGGGGGATGAAAGAGGGGGGAGTAAGGGGGGGAATAAGGGAGGGGAGTAAGGGAGGGGAATATGGGAGGGGGGTAAAAGAGGGAAATAAGGAGGGAATACGGGAGAGAAGTAAGGAAGGGATAAGGGAGGGTAATAAGGCAGGGGCCTGTTAATAGCTTAGCGTCTAGCTTCACAAAACTAGGTCGCGAATATACTACGTCTTTTCTAAGGATCAGGTTTAACTTTACGTCCTGTTCCAAGCTAGCGAGCAGTTTAAAATATATATATTAAAAGTCAACCGTTTCGAACTGTGACGTGAAGAACGGGTCACTGTGGAGGCTGCATGAATTCGTTCTCTCCTGTTGCAGACGGATTCCGAGACTGGTGTCGATGCCCAACCTGCAGGTCTACCACAACAACGAGATGGACAAGCAGAGCAGCACGGACAGCAACACCAACATCTACAGCGGCAAAGTCTTTTTCTCCAACACCACTAACAAGACCAACACCACCAACAACAACACCAACACCACTGCAGCCGCCACGGCCACGTCTTCCCCCGTCATCTCCACTGCCAACCTGCCGGCCGGAATCCGAAAAGGCAGTCTGTGCACCACCGGGTCGGAGGCAGGAGCCACTGGAACCAGCAGCTCCATCAACAAAGCTCGACACGGAAGCATCCATTCGATCCCCAACAACATCATTCCTTTCGCTCACTCGCCCATTCCGGAGGAGAGTCCGGTGGACGAGAGCCCTCCCGTGAGCGGGACGTCCAGACAAGGCAGCGAGAACGACCTGGCAATCGTCGGGGGCTTTGAGAGCGAGGGTGGGGGCGAGTACGAGATCTTCACCCTCACCCAGCCTCCCGGCGCCAGCTTCCCCAACGGGGAAGACTCCGACAGCGACTCGGACGACTCGTCTTCCGACGACGACGATTTCCACGGTCTGGGGTCGCTGTTTGATTCCAGCACGGATTCCAGCTCGGCCACCTCGACGGTGGATGAGGGGTCTTTTTCCGAGAGAAGGGGGTACTTCACTGATGATGAACTGGATTCGGAGCTGGACGAAATCGTTTTCGCTGATTACGATGACAGGACTGTGAGCTACATCTAATGGTGGTGTGGACTGGGATGTTTTACCTGTTTTGACAATGAAGCGTGATCGGTAGCTTGCAAAGAGGGCTCGTGGGCTGTCTCTTCTCAGCTTACACGAAGCAACCGATCAGATATTTGATCTCAGCGTAATCGTCAGAATCATGGAACACACACACACACAGACACACAGACACACACACACACACACACACACACACACACACACACACACACACACACACACACACACACACAGACGCAGCAGCAGCACGCACGCACGCAGCACGCACGCACCAACACGGCACATACACACACACACACACACACACACACACACACACACACACACACGCACATGCACGCACGCACACACGCGCACACACACACACACACACACACACACACACACACACACACACACACACACACACACACACACACACACACACACACACATACCATGTCCCAAGCTTCGGCAGTTTCACTTTAATGTGATCTGCGAACTCGAAGAAAAAGAGTTCATACAACAACGCCTAGAAGTTGCGTACGATTCGTCACTTTCGTCAATGTACCCAGAACAACATCAGTTTCGTATCTGAGATCGTCAACTTTGATGACAGTGTGATGATTTTTGTTTCTATTTTGTTACTGTGCCTTAGGACATCGCACACTTTGTAACCGAAAACATGGGCAGCGTTGTACGAGTTAGCCTAGAGCATCATCAGCTTTGCTGACACCGCCAGGGTGATTCCGAGTGGTTACTGTTGCCAGATCGCCACCAGTGTTGTTGACCTCGCCCTGATTATTTGTTACTATACCATAGAGCACCAGCAACATTGTATCGAAGAACATGATCAGTTTCTTTCCCCCGCAGAGCATCGAGAGTTTTGCTGAGGTCTCACTGATGATTCGTTGTAACAGAAGATCATCGGTTCTTTAGCGTTGCATATCGTCAACATTGCTGACAGCGCATTGATGATTTCTTACATATGGAACATCATCAGCTTTGGACCCAAGAACATCATCAGCTTCGGACCCAAGAACATCATCTTTGCTAGCATCGCATTTATTATTCGTTGTATCCAAAACATGGGTCCCCAGAACATCATCAGCTTTGTCCCCGAAAACAGCATCAGCTTTGTCCCTGAGAACATCATCGGCTTTGTCCCTGAAAACATCATCAGCTTTGTCTCTGAGAACATCATCAGCTTTGTCCCTGAGAACATCATCAGCTTTGTCCCACAGAAACATCATCAGCTTTGTCCCTCAGAACATCATCGTCTTTGTCTCTGAGAACACTATCAGCTTTGTCCCTCAGAACATCATCGGCTTTGTCTCTGAGAACACTATCAGCTTTGTCCCTCAGAACATCATCGGCTTTGTCTCTGAGAACACTATCAGCTTTGTCCCTCAGAACATCATCGGCTTTGTCTCTGAGAACACTATCAGCTTTGTCCCTCAGAACATCATCGGCTTTGTCTCTGAGAACACTATCAGCTTTGTCCCTCAGAACATCATCGGCTTTGTCTCTGAGAACACTATCAGCTTTGTCCCTCAGAAAATCATCAGCTTTGTCCCCCAGAACATCATCAGCTTTGTCCCCCAGAACATCATCAACTTTGTCCCCCAGAACATCATCAGCTTTGTCCCCCAGAACATCATACTTTGCTGACATCGCCCTGAGTAGTGGTCATGATGGTCGCCGTGCGATAGCAAAACACCCTGAGAATTGTGGTGGACATTTTTTCAGTGACCGGCTTAGATTAGCTGACCGCCGGGACGAATACAGTCAGAGCAATAAGTTGCCAGACTGAATGAACAGAGCCTGATGCTGTCCTAGCTCACAGACTGTGATGAAATCTCCTGCAAGGCGAGCAGCTTCTGTCTATATAACGACTTGACGGTGGGGCGAATACAGTCAGAGCAATAAGTTGCCAGACTGAATGAACAGAGCCTGATGCTGTCCTAGCTCACAGACTGTGATGAAATCTCCTGCAAGGCGAGCAGCTTCTGTCTATATAACTACTTGACGGTGGGGCGAATACAGTCAGAGCAATAAGTTGCCAGACTGAATGAACAGAGCCTGATGCTGTCCTAGCTCACAGACTGTGATGAAATCTCCTGCAAGGCGAGCAGCTTCTGTCTATATAACGACTTGACGGTGGAGCGAAGCTTTCTGGCTGTCTAGCCTGTTGGAGTTGTACTGCAGTGTTCTAATTGACTGGTACGCAAGTCCGCCTTTCTCCTCCACTTGATCAGCCTTTGCCAGAGTGCCTTGTTTGTTTAACTCCTTTGTTTGCCTTGTTTAACTCCCTTGTTTGTTGATTATGCCAGAGTGCCTTTCATTGAATGCACACACACACACATGCACACGCTCATACACACACGCACGCACACACGCACACACATGCACACGCTTTCTCTCTCTCTCTCTCACACACACATGCGCGCGCGCGCGCGCACGCACGCACGCACGCACACATACACACACACACACACACACACACACACACACACACACACACACACACACACACACACACACACACACACACACACACACACACGCACACACACACACACACACAGACGGACACGCGCGGAACATTCCGTCTTCTGTCGACACGTTAATTAACAAAAGGTTAGTTAGAAACTGAACTTTAACGTCATGTCAACCGCACAGTCACCTCGCAAATTGCAAAACTCTTCTCATATAATTATACGATCCCTTTCGTACACAAATGCAAAACAAAACATGCATACGCAAACATGAAGCACACATTATCGAAGAGTTAGTCCCTTCAATACTTCCCCTTTTTTAAACGGCTAGGACACGTTCATAGCATCGACCATTCCGTCTAATTTATCGATACTAGATTAAAGAAAAGTTGGGTTTTTATGATTAAAAAAAAGATTGGACAGAAACAATAAAAACCAATTTTATATAAATCTGTAACGGCAATTACCAGTGCAATATGGCAGCAAGCTCCTAGCTGGTCAACAAGAGCCATACAAATAAGTCTATGTCTTAACGAAAACTGTTGCAGAATTCTCTAGGAAAAGGGTCAGGAGAACGGACCATTAGCAGAAAAATGACACGACTGAAAGAGCAAGAGGACTTGCCAGAAAATGAAAGAGAGAAGATAGGACAGAGAAATCAAATGACAGCCCTGAGATTCCAGACAGGAGGTTGACATCAGACGTTAGTGGCCTCCTTTCGGTTGCCTTGACAAGAGAAGGAAGTGGAGTTCTAACAGACAGGAATAAGGACTGTCAACAGGAATAAGGACAACAGGAATAAGGATTGTCAACAGGAATAAAGACTGTCAACAGGAATAAGGACTGTCAACAGGAATAAGGACAACAGGAATAAGGATTGTCAACAGGAATAAAGACTGTCAACAGGAATAAGGACTGTCAACAGGAATAAGGACTGCTGACAGGAATAAAGACTGTCAACAGGAATAAGGACTGTCAACAGGAATAAGGAATATCAACAGGAATAAGGCCAGTCAACAGGAATAAAGACTGTCATACTGGTTTCGAAAAACAGAAATGCACATCGTACCGTTTCATTTTTGCTATAATTGTGATCTGATGGCTTTGTGATATATATTATGTTCTTATTTTTGTTTGTTGATCCAGTAAAGCACAAAACAGTTAATGATTTACTGCTGCTTTCGAGTGTGTGCGTGCGTGGGTGCGTGTGTGAGTGTGTGTGTGTGTGCGTGTGTGTGTGGGCGCGTGTGTGTGTGTGTGCGTGCGTGCGTGCGTGCGTGCGTGCGTGCGTGTGTGTGTGTGTGTCTGTATGTACGTGCAAGATCATATTCATCACACTCATCCCTTGCTGTACACAGTGTGTGCCAACCATCTACCGATCAGTCACTGTGTCACACAATCCCTTTACAACAGGACGTTTTGTCATCATAAAACGACAGTGAAATGACAGACCGAAAATGTATTTCAGCATAACTAGCTGTACCTTCGTGTTGTCCATGGTGGGGGTATGGAGGGGAAAAGGAATGGGGGTATCATTGTTGGAGTACGTTACTGTCGTTTCCGTGTTTTTCTTCTTGTGCTCCTGTTCTTGTTCTCTAATGTCTTCATTCCCTCTTTCTCCCTAACCACCACTAATACAAAGTCCAAACACATAAAAGGTTCAAACGAACGCTACCTGTTAGGACAAAACACAACAAGAGAATGTTCGGGGTAATCCCCTCTATCAAGCTACATAACAACACTTAAACAACAGTTAAACGGTGAAAAACGATGAAAAATAAGATGTGGAGCTAAGACATGCACTTATCTGTTGTTGTTTTTTGGTTGAGCTATGTTGTTTTCGTGTCCAGCGCTTGAAAGAATGTCACCACTAATACAGTAGTTTTCGTTCAGCGTGTCCATGGCGTGTTCAGAGAGGCGTGTGACAAACAGGCAAGTTGTTCGTTCCAGTTCTCTGATCAGTCAACTCTGATATGCTCCACGTCCACCACCACGGCCAGGCAGAAGCCCAGGAAGCAGAGGGTGTTGACGACGACGAAGACGGGGAAACAAACTCTGCTCAGCCTCTGTCCCATTGCCGCCCGGTCCATCCCAATGGCCGTTGGCCGGCTGGCCGGCCCCCGGACCGCCTCTGGGCGCTGGGCTGAAACAACAGCATTGGATATCATACTGTCGTCCCTTCACCACAGCTGAAACAACAGCATTGGACATCATACTGTCGTCCCTTCACCACAGCTGAAACAACAGCATTGGACATCATACTGTCGTCCCTTCACCACAGCTGAAACAACAGAATTCGACATCATACTGTCGTCCCTTCACCACAGCTGAAACAACAGCATTGGACATTAACTGTCGTCCCTGACACAGCTGAAACAACAGCATTGGACATCATACTGTCGTCCCTTCACCACAGCTGAAACAACAGCATTGGACATCATACTGTCGTCCCTGACACAGCTGAAACAACAGCATTGGACATCATACTGTCGTCCCTTCACCACAGCTGAAACAACAGCATTGGACATCATACTGTCGTCCCTTCACCACAGCTGAAACAACAGAATTCGCCATCATACTGTCGTCCCTTCACCACAACTGAAATCGTCCCTTCACCACAGCTGAAACAACAGCATTGGACATCATACTGTCGTCCCTTCACCACAGCTGAAACAACAGCATTGGACATCATACTGTCGTCCCTTCACCACAGCTGAAACAACAGCATTGGACATCATACTGTCGTCCCTGAACACAGCTGAAACAACAGAATTCGCCTCAACAGTAAACCCATTGACATCATACTGATCGTCCCTTCACCACAGCTGAAACAACAGCATTGGACATCATACTGTCGTCCCTTCACCACAGCTGAAACAACAGAATTCGACATCATACTGTCGTCCCTTCACAAGCTGAAACAACAGAATTCGACATCATACTGTCGTCCCTTCACCACAGCTGAAATCGTCCCTTCACACAGCTGAAACAACAGCATTGACATCATACTGTCGTCCCTTCACCACAGCTGAAACAACAGCATTGACATCATACTGTCGTCCCTTCACACAGCTGAAACAACAGCATTGGACATCATACTGTCGTCCCTTCACACAGCTGAAACAACAGAATTCGACATCATACTGTCGTCCCTTCATCACAGCTGAAACAACAGAATTCGACATCATACTGTCGTCCCTTCACCACAGCTGAAACAACAGCATTGAACATCATACTGTCGTCCCTTCACCACAGCTGAAACAACAGCATTGGACATCATACTGTCGTCCCTGAATCACCCCATAGCTGAAACAACAGCATTGGACATCATACTGTCGTCCCTTCACTCACAGCTGAAACAACAGAATTCGACATCATACTGTCGTCCCTTCACCACAGCTGAAACAACAGCATTGACATCATACTGTCGTCCCTTCATCACAGCTGAAACAACAGCATTGGACATCATACTGTCGTCCCTTCACCACAGCTGAAACAACAGCATTGGACATCATACTGTCGTCCCTTCACCACAGCTGAAACAACAGAATTCGACATCATACTGTCGTCCCTTCACCACAGCTGAAACAACAGCATTGGACATCATACTGTCGTCCCTTCACCACAGCTGAAACAACAGCATTGGACATCATACTGTCGTCCCTTCACCACAGCTGAAACAACAGCAATTGACATCATACTGTCGTCCCTTCACCACAGCTGAAACAACAGCATTGGACATCATACTGTCGTCCCTTCACCAAGCTGAAACAACAGCATTGGACATCATACTGTCGTCCCTTCACCACAGCTGAAACAACAGCATTGGACATCATACTGTCGTCCCTTCACCACAGCTGAAACAACAGCATTGAACATCATACTGTCGTCCCTTCACCACAGCTGAAACAACGGCATTGGACATCATACTGTCGTCCCTGAATCACAGCTGAAACAACAGAATTCCACATCATACTGTCGTCCCTTCACCACAGCTGAAATCGTCCCTTTACCACAACTGAAACAACAGCATTGAACATCATACTGTCGTCCCTTCACCACAGCTGAAACAACAGAATTCGACATCATACTGTCGTCCCTTCACCACAGCTAAACAACAGCATTGAACATCATACTGTCGTTCCTTCACCACAGCTGAAACAACAGCATTGGACATCATACTGTCGTCCCTTCACCACAGCTGAAACAACAGATTCGACATCATACTGTCGTCCCTTCACCACAGCTGAAATCGTCCCTTCACACAGCTGAAACAACAGCATTGAACATCATACTGTCGTCCCTTCACCACAGCTGAAACAACAGAATTCGACATCATACTGTCGTCCCTTCACCACAGCTGAAAAAACAGAATTCGACATCGTACTGTCGTCCCTTCACCACAGCTGAAACAACAGCATTGAACATCATACTGCTGTCCCTCCAACATCTTCCTGTCATCCCTTTCTCCCAGCTGAAACAACAGTACTAGACATCAGACTGTCGTCCCTTCATCCCTGCCATACAAAGACGGTCTTGGTGACACAACGACTGGTTAAGTAGCCTATTAACTCTCTAAAGTCCTTTTTCGGTTAAGGCACTTTCTTTTGTCTGTTTAATGTTCAAAACAAAATATAAAACACAATCGGGGCTCCTCATTCATTAGTGTAAAAGTCCGACAAGTTACGGAATCTTTGCTCGGTTGGAGATAGCACGAATCTTTCCAGTTTTGTTCTTTTTTAAAGTTTATCTGACACAAATTCGCATTGTTTTCAGGTTCTTCAGTGTAACAAGCATGACGAAAGATCGATAGGTGTTTGCCTCCTAATATCAAAATAGCAGTATTGCAAACTCTCTCTCTCTCTCTCTCTCTCTCTCTCTCTCTCTCTCTCTCTCTCTCTCTCTCTCTCTCTCTCTCTCTCTCTCTCTCTCTCTCTCTCTCAAGGACTCGTTGTTAAACAGGTTTTTGACGGAACCTAAACTACAATCCTTGTAAAATAAGGTTTTCGAGGTCGACTTCGAGTTCTCTCTCTCTCTCTCTCTCCTCTCTCTCTCTCTCTCTCTCTCTCTCTCTCTCTCTCTCTCTCTCTCACCACACACACACACACACACACACACACCACACACACACACACACACACACACACACACACACACACACACACACACACACACACACACACACACACACACTCACAAGATTTCCGGGCAAATTCTAACTATCATTTGTTCCACGTAAGCACATATATAATTATACAGTTAATAATTAAAATATGTCAAGAAACAAAACCAACCACTTACTCACATCCCGTAGCTCGTGGAAAGTGATACCGTTTTTCTCCATCAGATCGTCTTGTACTAGACAGCAGGGCGCAACACAGTCGTGACGCCTGCTATGGTGACACTTGACGATGACCGCTGACAGAATGACCACCATGATGCTGAGGATCATCTGCGAGGCCAGGTAGATGGCGAGGTAGGGGACGGTGTCGGAGTTGCTGGACAGGCTGTCCTGGATGAGCGTCATGAAGACAGCGAGAGTGAGGAAGGCGGTGACACTCACCGACATCTTCTCGCCACACTCCACGGGCAGAACCAGCACCAGACTGTTGAGGGCCGACACAAGCAGGATGGGCAAGATGACGTTCATCACGTAGAACATCCACTTCCTCTTCAGCACCACCGTGTACTCGATGTACCAGGACTTCCCATCGCGCCTGTCTTCGATTCGCTCAGCGTCTATATGGAGGATTTCCCACTCGGGGTGCTTTTGCAGCACACTTCTGGCGTTGTACAGTGTGCAGTTGATGTGCCTTTCTGTTTCTGTCAGAGGACCGACACGCAATCCACACCGCTGGGTGTCAAAAGGAAACAGGCTCATGTCCAGCAGACATCTGTACTGGTAGAGAGCTCCCGGGTTCCAAGTGACCAGCCCATTGTGTTCAACTTTCAGTTTGAGCTCCAGTTTCGTCATCTGGTCGGGAGGATCGATTGAATTGTGCAGGACCAGCTCTGGTCGCCAGACCTGATCCGCTTGAAGAAAGACGGCGTCCACGGGGAAAAGATCCGTGTCCCAGGACAGGGATCTATCTTGCCACTGGATCTGGAACCCCGCGAAGATGGCCAGGATCTGATCATTCATGTCCAACTGCTGAACGAGGTTCAGACTGAAGGTGACGTGAACGTCCACAGGCTCCGAGACGTTGTCTGCGTTGGGTGGAATCACCGGGTTGGCGTTACTCAGTAACTGCTCGATTAGCTGTGAGTACAGCTTTCTGTTCCCAGTGGAAAACGCTGTCGTTGCGCTTGTCGATGTGTTTGCAGCGTGTGTCCGAATATCTGCTACTCTTTGAGCAAAACATAATGCTAATAGAATGACCGCACAACCTGTGTTCAAAAAACAGAGCCGCATTTTGTTTCGGTTTGATGTCAAAATCCCAGTATGTGTATTTTTCACAATCCTTGAGAGTTCGTAGCAGACAAGGTTGAAATGATTTTTGTTTCCTTCTTCTTCTTCTTCTTCTTCTTCTTCTTCTTCTTCTTCTTCTTCTTCTTCTTCTCCTCCTCCTTCTTCCTTCCTTCCTTTCTTTCTTCTGTTATTTCGGTATCTGCAGTGTTGGGTTTGTAAGCTACAACATGGTGTTTCGTACACAAGATTTGGGCGACATTTACTGCACACAGGACAGACGCAAAACACGCACTTCACATCCAGAACATTCCTTCTCGTGTAGCTTACATACAGAAGTCGCGGCGTATCAGCTCGAAATGTATTTGACAAGCTTTCCAAACCTGATTTGAACACTTTTCTTTTTCCTATTTTTGTACCGTTGAGCTAAGTGCATTTGTTCCACCATTGATTCTGCCATCGTGTCTTTGGCTGTGTAGTGCAATACCAGTGGCACGGGTTCTGTTTGTATTGTCCGCGCAACAAAACACAAACTTCAGCTCTACGAGACAGACTCAAAAACAGGAAATGTGTTCGCAGAATCAGAGGTTCGGATGGCTAAAAGCCTGCACTGAAACACTTTTACTCCAGCTTTACTTGTCCAGTTAAAACGAACTTGGTGGTGATTGATATGGGAATTAGCCTGGGTAACGTACAAATCCAAGCGATTCATTTAATTCAACTGTTTAACTTTTTGAAAGTTGAGCTGGGTTGAACACGGACGCAATTAAGCTTGCTGATTTGAACACAGAGGCCGACCACATGGAAGTAGCCTTCATCAAAGTTAATTCATAGAACCCTCATCAAAGCTACTTCACGGAAGTAACCCTCATCAAAGCTAGTTTATAGAAGTAACCCTCACCAAAGCTAGTTCATAGAAGTATCCCTCACCAAAGCTAGTTCATAGAAGTAACCCTCGTCCAAACTAGTTCATAGAAGTAACCCTCATCAAAGCTACTTCATGGAAGTAACCCTCATCAAAGCTAGTTCACAGAAGTAACCCTCATCAAAGCTAGTTCATGGAAGTAACCCTCACCAAAGCTAGTTCATGGAAATAACCTTCATCAAAGCTAGTTCACAGAAGTAACCCGCATCGAAGCTAGTCCATGAAAGTAATCCTCATTCAAGCTAGTTCATGAAAATCCCTCATTAAAGCTAGTTCATGGAAGTAACCCTCATCAAAGCTAGTTCATGGAAGTAACCCTCATCAAAGCTAGTTCATGGAAATAACCTTCATCAAAGCTAGTTCACAGAAGTAACCCGCATCGAAGCTAGTCCATGAAAGTAATCCTCATTCAAGCTAGTTCATGAAAATCCCCCATTAAAGCTAGTTCATGGAAGTATGGAAGTAACCCTCATCAAAGCTAGTTCATGGAAGTAACCCTCATCAAAGCTAGTTCATGGAAGTAACCCACATCAAAGCTAGTCCATGAAAGTAACCCTCATCAAGTCATCAAAGCTAGTTCATGAAAGTAACCTTCATCAAAGCTAGTTCATGGAAGTAACCCACATCAAAGCTAGTTCATGAAAGTAACCTTCATCAAGTCATCAAAGCTAGTTCATGAAAGTAACCCTCATCAAAGCTAGTTCATGGAAGTAACCCACATCAAAGCTAGTTCATGAAAGTAACCCTCGTCAAGTCATCAAAGCTAGTTCATGAAAGTAACCCTCATCAAAGCTAGTTCATGGAAGTAACCCACATCAAAGCTAGTTCATGAAAGTAACCCTCATCAAAGCTAGTTCATGGAAGTAACCCACATCAAAGCTAGTTCATGAAAGTAACCCTCATCAAGCTAGTTCATGAAAACCCCATCAAGCTAGTTCATGAAAGTAACCCTCATCATCAAGCTAGTTCATGAAAGTAACCCACATCAAAGCTAGTTCATGAAAGTAACCCTCATAAGTCATCAAAGCTAGTTCATGAAAGTAACCCCCCATCAAAAGCTAGTTCATGAAAGTAACCCTCATCAAGTCATCAAAGCTAGTTCATGAAAGTAACCCTCATCAAGTCATTCAAAGCTAGTTCATGAAAGTAACCCTCATCAAGTCATCAAAGCTAGTTCATGAAAGTAACCCTCATCAAGTCATCAAAGCTAGTTCATGAAAGTTACCTTCATTAAAGCTCGTGCATGAACTTTACTCTCATTAAGGCTAGATCATGAAAGTAACCCTCATCAAAGCTAAGCTAGTGCATGAAAGTAACCTTCGTCAAAGCTAAGCTATTGCATGAACTTCATTGAAGGTAACCCTCATCAAAGCTAAGCTAGTGCATGGAAGTAACCCTCATCAACGCTAAGCTAGTGCATGAAAGTAACCCTTATTAAAACTAAGCGAATGCATGAAAGTAACCCTCAACAAAGCTAATGCATGAAAGTAACCATTATTAAAGCTAAGCGAGTGCATGAAAGTAACCCTCATCAAAGCTAAGCTAGTGTATGAAATTAATCCTCATTAAAGCTAGAGCATAAAAGTGATTTCCATTATTATTAATATTATTAAATAGTACATGAAGCTAACCCTTATCAAATATAAGCGAGTGCACGAAAGTAAACCTCTGTAAATCTAGTGAATGAAGTAACCCTCAATAAATACTGCTGGAAAGCAACTCTCATTAAAGCTAGTGCATGACAGTAACCCTCATCAAAGCTAGTGCATGAAAGTAATCCTCATCAAAGGTAGTGCATGAAAGTAACCCTCATCAAGGGTAGTGCATAAAAGTAACCCTCGCCAAATTTAGTGCATGAAAGTAACCCTCATAAAAGCCAAACTAGTGCGTGACAATCTGTTTCATTCTGTTTCAGATTTTATTTTATTTTTTAGTGTATGACAGTAACCCTCATCCAAACCGGCGCATGAAAGTAACCCTAATCAAGGCTAGTGCATGAAAGTTACCTTCATAAAAAAAAGAAAAAAGGGAGCTTTCGAAGCTGAAGCGATATTGTCGGAGCAGCACACACAAAATATCACCACGCGAGTGTCCTGAACCGGACTCTACCCTCTGAAAGTAAAAGCGTGTCTGTGACACATTCATTTTACTTAATCACTACTGATTTTGTAAGCAACAATTTATCTCTCTAAAAATCTTTCAGGAAACTCCTCACCTTGCTGACATGGTGATGTTTGGAAGGTTACCGTCTGGAAAGTATACAGTAACGGGAGGACACTCTCTCCCTTCATTCCAATAAAGGTCAGTGCAGATACACGAGCCGTTCTGGCTGTATGGTTAAGGAGAACCGTCCGAAACTAAACTTATATCAAACAGTTCACAGGTCGGCACACCCCGTACGGTTTAAACGATTCGGAGTAGCGGTTTCAACCTGTCCGTTCCCAATTCTACAGCGTGAGGTATTCCAAACGATGAACTGCATCCTCCAGCTCTGACAACCCGTTAATTTTTTGTTTCTATTTATAGATGTATCGGTGGTAGGTCACAGACAGAGCTGAGCTGTCTGTCTTAATTCTGGCGACATGTTAATAGTACTAGTTTTTCTGATCGTACAAGTAGTAACTTGGTCTTTTACGCCCAGTTAACCAGTGCGGTTATATCAGGGCCATTGATCGTACGGCTTTCGAGAGTGAACGGTCTTGTCCGCTCCGCGAAACTGACTCTCGCATAGCGCATAATATACCATTACGCCAGCGGTTAAAGCCACATTGCACTGGTCGGAGATTAGTACAAGGTTTGTTGCTGGTGGCTGTGGTTGTATCCGTCCCTAATAAGCCTTATGGTTTCTGTGGACCATGCTAAGCACCATGTTTATTTTATTTATTTTTATTGTATTGATTTTACCTGGTATCGCACAGAGCTATTCCGTCGTGCGGCACAGCGCTGTGGACTTTCGGCTCTTTCTTTCAAACAACCGGGGCAGAACGCAGAAAATACGAGTTCTCACCGGTTCAGAGGTCCTGATGTCCTCGTTTATTTGCCTGTTTTCATCGCTCTCAGTGTGGTATCATATTTCATCTACTGCATCATAACTGCTGTCACAAATCAGCTATGTGAGTCTAAGGGCAATACGTTTTCTGACGTAGACTTGCTTCTTGCACAAAACTGTTGTTCGCAGAGATCCGAACACGTCAACGGTTAAAAAGAACGCTAATTTCGTATGACAATACAAAACATGTGCGAATTTTCGGGGTAAGCCTATGGCTAGAAATTCTTACGGTTATGCAGTGATTCTGTGTGAAATCATCATGTTTCTGCTTTAATTTCCCGCTGGGATGAATAAAGTATCTTGTTATAGCTGTTATTGTTATTGCTAGCTTCCAGACTGGTTTTGTTCTAAAATGCCACGAGGCTGTTACTGTTAGTCAGGACATAGTACTACAGAAATCTCAATGCTAAAATTACATGTGGGCATATATACACAACCAACAAACACAGCAAGCAATGACGTCAGTGTGCTTTATTCTGCAGGTTCAGTTCACACACCACAAACAAAAAGAAGTCATATTTATAAACTTTTGTTGGTAACAAAAATAATTTGATAAATTCCATAACTGACATGTTCAAAATTGACATGTTCAAATCTTTCCAGCATCATACAATCTTAAACAAACTGTGCTTGTACACCAATCTTGAGTGTTTAATGAATCTAGTCACTGAAGCGCAAGGAACCAAACACAGTATCACAATAAAAAGGACATAAAAGAGCAAGCCATTTTTTCAGCATGTACAAACGGGCTATGCATGCCCTTAAACAACAAAAACCAACAAATGCAATTAACTCTGCAATACTGGCAAAACAACTAGAAGAGTAATTTTCACCTCAGATCTGTACAGTTTCATGCACTCAGCAAAAACTAAAAGAGTAATGTTCACCTCAGATTTGCGCAGTTTCACACACTCACCACTTTAACATCCAAACAACATAGCACTAACATAGCACTAAAAAGCAATCACTGACCCTGTGTCACTAGACTTTCTTGTCTCCAAGAATAAGTGGAAACAGCACATTTTTTTTTTTTTTGGCAAGTGGCTCTGAAGTGTGTTGTTCTTGTGAGGCCTTGATCATGAGACTGCAAATGGAGTCAGCTGCTATCATTTGTTTGATCTCACACAGCATGTACAACATGATATATTTACATATATATACAGACAAAATCATCTTATAGATCATCATGCTCTAATCCACACCCCCTCCACCCCATCCCATCATGTTCCAAGTTTTCCCCAAGCAGCTCTGTGAGATGAGCACAGTGAGTCGGACCAAGAACCATGAAATGATACACGCATCCTGGGGCTCTAACAACATGAACATAGCGAGTCGGACCAAGAACCATGAAATGATACACACATCCTGGAGCTCTAACAACATGAACATAGCGAGTAGGACCAAGAACCATGAAATGATACACGCATCCTGGAGCTCTAACAACATGAACATAGCAAGTAGGACCAAGAAACATCAAATGATACACGCATCCTGGAGCTCTAACAACATGAACATAGTAGGACCAAAAAACATCAAATGATACACGCATCCTGGAGCTCTAACAAGATGAGCACACCGAGTAGGGCCAAGAACCATGAAATGATACACGCATCCAGCTGCTCTAATGAGATAAGCACACCAAGTAGGACCAAGAACCATGAAATGATACATGCATCCTGGTGGTGTTAGAACAAGATGAGCATAGCAAGCAGGACCAAGAAACGGAATGATACACACATCCTGGTGCTCTACTGAGATCTATGAAGCACAGGAAGCTGGTCTCAGACCCTGGGTTTTGTTGTTTTTTGAGAGAAAACACAGCTCCGGGTGCACTGGTAACAACAAATTATAAAACAATAGATGCACATGTACAGAGTATGGGGAATGAAAAATAAAATGAACAAGATCACAAACTAGCTGTCAGATTCATACAAAGCACCAACAACCCAACCCCCCTATTCACTCCCTCTCATCAACACTCACCTAGAAAGAAAGAAAAAAACATGCAAATTCAAACTCCTTGTACATTCCTCATGATCTTTGGCATACAATGGCAGTCTTCTGTCAAATCACATGCTTGTTTCTGGTACAGTAATCAGACATCTCTTTGATGTAATCAGAGGATATAAAACTTGGCACAACATAAAAAACATGCTATTTTGCCAGGTTTACAACATGCCAGTTTTAAAATGGAAATTAAGAAGAAAAACTGCTGTGCAAGCAGTCAACTTGCATTCAAAACAACAAAATAAATAGCTTTTTATTTTTTCAAGCTCAGCTCAATACTTAAAATAGGGTCATGGAAAAAGTAAGAACATGTGACTATATGAAGGTCATCATCATGTCAAGATTGAAAGATCACACACGAAGAAGAGCTGAAATTGAGGGGGGAAAAAACACCCCCCAAAAACAAACACCAACACTGTGGTTTTCACCAAGTCAAGGCACATGCCAGTTACTTTTGTAAAATACACATCATAGTTAAAAAGGGGGGAAATGCATTTTTTAAATGAATTTAATCCATGCATGCAACTGTAGAAACTTTGAATTAAACTGGATCAAATTTACCAAGAAAATCAACTTTCACTTTGATATTTCTTATGTCAATCACCTTGTTGGCAGGTCAAGGTTGTGACATTTGTCAGTGTCCTTGATGGTAGGTCAAGGTCACGGACACAGGTATGACCAGAAGAGGAATGGAGATAGATACATATATATATATATCACCAAGCAAAGTTTTTTTAATGCCCACACACTCAATTCTACAAGTTCATCTACATCTTTTGAGAGGTAGCCTTGAGAGTAAAAAATTCCCATAATGTTGCTGCAGGGTATATTTATACAGAAAAGATGTGCTAATTACTGTACCCTCTCACATTACTGTACTGTTTATATTTCCCCATTTTCTTCATCTGTCTTCATGTTAAACTCTGTCAACATTACATAGTTTTGTTTACTGATTAACCCTGCACTGAATGAATGTATCTGAGTCACAGCCAAGCAGAAATAAGTTCTCAAAAATTGCAAGAATTTAGGATATGCCACTGCAGGCTGTTTCCGCAGAGGTACAGTAACCCCAATAAGTCTATAAGGCACAAGGCATACATCAACCAGTCCAGGGATACAGAAATTAGCACTGGACACCCAACATGACACCAAGGTTTAACCAAATGGGAATCCTGAGAATTTGAACCAATGGTGTTGCAGGATAGCAGAGATTCTGTAGATGTCATTCATTGTTGTTGCAAGATGGCAGAGATTCTGCAGATGTCATTCATTGGTGTTGCAAGATAGCACAGATTCTGCAGACATCATTCAAGCCAACAAATGGCGCTGCAAGGCAGCAGAGATTCTGCAGACATCATTCAATGGTGTTGCAAGATGGCAGAGATTCTGCAGACATCATTCACTGGTGTTGCAAGATGGCAGAGATTCTGCAGACATCATTCAAAGGTGTTGCAAGATGGCAGAGATTCTGCAGATCTCACTCAAGCCAACCAATGGCTGTCTGGCCCTATGGGACACTGTGAAACTGATTTTCCTCAAAGGGTACGGTAACCAGCTCATCTACACCAGTTACTATGTATGAGCACCGTGAGTTATTCATCAATACACACAGATACACAGTTTAGAGAAACGGGACAATGATTATTAGCTGAGACACTAAATGTAAAACAGATGTATTCTCATAAGAAAACTGTTGCCCTTGCTTGTGCTCAAACACTGATGGGTGATCTTCACAATCTAAACGCATGCATGAGACAAGACAGAACAAACTCAAATGAACAAACTGAGACAGAACAAACTAAAATGAACAAACTGCCACCATTTTCAACATTTTCGTAAAACGAAACCTTTGTGTTCTTAATATGCATGTATATATTAAATCTGATAAACTACAAAACCGCACCTTTTTGTTTTTCTTTCTGGAATGGTCAAACCTCTTGAACAAACCTATCCATCAACTGCAAGTTACATAGATCAAACTTCTTTGACATCATCATTTGTTAGTTTATTAATGCATTATATATATTTTTTTATACACAATCAAGTATGTCATATTTATATTGAGAAAGGAGTTTTCACTAAAGATGTGCGCATGGTTTGTATTGTCTAATTAAAATCAGCACTCTTTTCAACGTTTTGCATCTTCCAAAAACACAAAGTAACAGGGCATGCTGCATGGCATAATGAGAAAAATATCACATCTGAAGAAGTCCAAATTCCCTTCTGCACTCAGAATCGTCTCACTAAGTCAGTAATACTGTTACTGCACTCTCTCATCAACATGATGCTTTCAGCTGCTGAGCAACTATTACAAAAGATGAACCACTGTAAATGCAGCACACTGGGTCACGGCGAAACAAAACATTTTTTAATCCAATCTCAATGGATTTTAATGGTGAATCACTAGAAGAAAGTCTTGATCTGTACAACAGCGAAAGCGAAAACTTTCTCAAATGCTGTGTTTATTCAACAGTTCTGCTGTTCTTTTCCCCCCCGCCCTTCACTTCCATTGCAGCACCAACGGCTACAAGACTGACTTGTACTTGCAGGCAAACATGACCCAGGTGGCGCAGGCGGATTCTGGGTAGGGGAAGACCCGGACCCGCAGCGCCAGTCTCACTTGGTCCCCTCGACAGTTGATGATTTCTTCGCACACTGGGGCCCTGGATCAGACAGAAACCAATGCATACTGTGAAGCCAAGTACACTGGGGCCCTGGACTAGATATAAGCCAATGCATACTGTGAAACCATGTACACTGGGGCCCTGGACTAGACAGAAGCCAATGCATACTGTGAAACCAAGTACACTGGGGCCCTGGACCAGACAGAAGCCAATGCATACTGTGAAACCAAGTACACTGTGGCCAAGTCTTTCTGACACTGTGGTATAACATTTTCAAACATCATCTAACCAGACTGGATGCTGCCTGGATATCATGAAACCATACTGCAACCCATGGTGTGTCAAAAGTCTGAAAGCTGGACCCTGGTACTGCCAAAACAAAATGCAATATTGTTGTTGTTGTTTTCCATGATTTTAAGCATAAAATGCTAATGTGCAATAACCAGGGATGTGCAATGGTGAAGCAAAAAAGAGAGTTGTTGCCAAAGTCCTGAAGCTATGAACACATACCTGAAGGGACCATTTTTTATGCCCTTTATAACCCCCCCCCCCCCCCCCCCCTCACCCGCTTCCCCCTTTGTTGTTGTTGTTGTTGTTTGTTTTGTTGTAAAACCCAGAAATAAAATCCAAGTGAATCGGAGCATTTCAGATCAAGCAATTGCACACTGAAACCAAAATTTGAAATTCTGACTGGCAGTCTTCTTCCCTCAAACAAAATAAAACTTATACATGTGAAATAACTGAAGAGCTCACACTCTCTGAAATCAGAGAATCTGCAGACAATCCCCACTCATGAACAAACAAACACCAAGACATGATAGCAGTGCTGAATCAAACGTCACAGTAACTCTCAAAATGCGATGCAAGTCAACATCATTCTGCATCACATACACATCACTGGATGAACAAACAAAACGCAGACAAACAGAAACTAAGCAACAACACCTAAAAACAGAGACTATTACCTCAGCATGATCACGACATACAATGCAACAAGTGATGGTAAAACTTACTTGAGGCACGTGAGGAAAGCTTTGCGGGCATTGCGATGTGTAAACTGGATGGGGTAGCCTTTAAATGTCTGTCCCTCTGGAACTGCCTGTCGCACTGCATCTTGGAATTCTTCATTGCCAGCAGTAACACCTGGAAAAGGTGACCCAACACATATGATGACATGTCGATTATGTCAACTTCTTTGATGCACAGTGAGACTGGATTGTTGTTGGGGTGTTTTTTGTTTGTTTTAGTTTGTTTTGTTGGGGGGGGGGGGGTTGTGGTGTGTGGTGTGATCATATGTTTGTGTTGTGTGTGTGTGTGCATGCATGCATCAGTGTGCATGTGTGGTTTGTTTGTGTGTGTGTGCATGCATGCATGACTGCATGTGTGTGTGTGTGTGTGTTGTTTTTTAGCACAATAAGCACATTTTTGGCAGCATGGACAGGTCTTCAAGTCTTCATCATCCTCACCATCACTGTGTGTTCAACTTCTTGTAATGTCTATCGACATTTTCCTGAATAAAACCCAATTCATCCATATGATTACTTCCATGTGTACATTTCACTGCAAACATTGGTCTATGCAGAATCAATGTCACACTACCTTGTTCAGCTTGGAAACTGACGCACACAGGCTTTTACCAACAAACTCAAAGCCTGGTTTTGAGATCCACAAGGAAGCCTGAGCAAGACAGCACAGGAGTACAGAAGAGGTGTAGAATGAAGAGTTACCTGTGACTCTCTCTGTTTCGTAGGCAGCAAGGGCAGGGGTGAGGATGTAACTCAGCTGGTCATCCCAGGGTGTTGTGAGGCCTTGGTCCTGACAAAATGATTGACTGACTCTTGAATTATAACACCCAATCAACATGAAGAGGGAGGGAGTGAGTCAAGCGTAAAACGAGTCGTATCAAAAGTAAGAGTCTGATAAATCCAAATTCAACACATACAACATGAACGCACACACCCACAAACATGCATGAACACACACACAGACCCACACACACATGTACGTGTGCGCACATGCACTCACACACACCACAGCAGTCAAACTCTATCATAAGCAAATGCACATTTCACAACTCTTCTCTTATTATTAAAAGTCCTTTCTCAAGTGAACCTACACACAAACGCGTGTACACATATTCACACACACACACCACTAACTAACCTGGCGATGCTGAACCACCAGACGTCGTATCTGTATCTCCAGGTCATTGCTGACCAGGGTGGGGTCAAGGACGGAGGCACACAGAGGGGGCGGGGAGGGCCAGAGGGGGCTGGCGCCAGGGCCACACACCGACAGCACCACCTCGCTTCTCATGCTCTTCCACAGTGAGCCGTTGTGCAGCTCAAAGCGACACTCCTCCACACGGTCACTGGTCTGCACATGACAAAACTTCATCACTGGCCTGAACATGACAAAACCTCATCATTTGTCTGGGCATGACAAAGGCATTGATACAAAACCTCATCACTGATCTGCACATGACAAAACCTCATCACTGGTCTGGGCATGACAAAGGCATGGATACAAAACCTCATCACTGGTCTCCACATGACAAAACCTCATCACTGGACTGGGCATGACAAAACCTCATCATTGGTCCGGGCATGACAAAACCTCATCATTGGTCTGGGCATGACAAAGGCATGGATACAAAACCTCATCATTGGATTGTGCATGACAAAGGCATTAGTACAAAACCTCATCACTCATCTGCACAAGACAAAAGTGTTGATACAAAACACAATTATTTTCATCATTAAACTACACGCAAACTGCAAGCAACTGCACAAAACAACTGTATGTATATATAGAGGCTACATGTCCGTATATTTACTGCATATTTGAGCACATCAATTTGGATTAAAAAAATAAAACGTTTGTGTCTGTTTTTAAGTTGTAAAGCACTTTGAGTTTCTGAAAGTGCTCTATAAATTCCCTATTATTATTATATGAAAAAGTTAGCAATAAAAGTAGTCTCACACTAAAGTTATGGGAAAAGAAAACAATTTTGTTAATTTTATTTCAAACATCAAATCCATGTGAAATTTGCATTGTCATTATGAATGTCTTCCACCTCACTTGAACGGCTTTCAGTGACTGAAACCTCCGAAGAGCACAAAAACGTACCCGTGTGTTGGCATAGAAAGTGCAGTGGTTGAAGATACAGCCAATGGTTTCACAGGGGTGCTTTGTGAAACTTTTCAGTGACCAAAACCTCCAAAGAGCACAGTTACCTGGGTGCTGGCATAGAAGGTGCGGTGGTTGAACTTGAACACACATCCAATGGTTTCGTTGGGGTGCTTTGTGAAAGGCTTTTTACAGTGACCAAAACCTCCAAAAAGCACAAACAGTTACCTCGGTGTTGGCATAGAAGGTTTGGTGGTTGAAGACACATCCAATAGTTTCGTAGGGGTGCTTTGTGAAGTTTTCAGTGACCAGAACCTCCAAAGAGCACAATCAGTTACCTGGGTGTTGGCATAGAAGGTTCGGTGGTTGAAGACACATCCAATAGTTTCGAAGGGGTGCTTTGTGAAGTTTTCAGTGACCAAAACCTCCAAAGAGCACAATCAGTTACCTGGGTGTTGGTATAGAAGGTTCGGTGATTGAAGACACATCCAACAGTTTCGAAGGGGTGCTTTGTGAAGTTTTCAGTGACCAAAACCTCCAAAGAGCACAATCAGTTACCTGGGTGTTGGCATAGAAGGTTCGGTGGTTGAAGACACATCCAATGGTTTTGTAGGGGTGCTTCGCTCGCTCTTTCTTGCTCATCGGTGGAGCCATGGGGTCAATGGGCTCATGAATGAACCTGCAAATGTACGCAGCTGCTGTACTCAGTCTCTGCCAGAAGAAAACAGTGTCAGATACACAAGCACCAAGTCTATGAATGAACCTGCAAATGCATGCAGCTGCTGTGCTCAGTCTATGCTAGAAGAATCTGTGTCAGCTACACAAGCACCAAGTCTTGTCCCAAGGGCTTTTCTCTTTTCTTCCAGAGTACACAGCCAATAGCTCAGGTCATTCTGTAGTGTAAAAATGCAGTACTTTGAGGACAGCACAGTTACTTACCTATAGGCAAAAAAGAAATGAGAAAAAGAATACCTGTAAAAATCCTGAGATTTAACAGCACATGCGTGTGTATGTGTGTGTGCGTGCAGGGGTGACAAGTGCATGTACGAGACACAAATGTATGGACAGAGAATTGTGATCAGAAAATAATCTTTTCTACCATCTGTTTAAAAAAAAAAGTACATCCTCTAATATGGGTTCCTTGTATTTCAATGAAAAGAGATGGAGCATTACACAATGACAACCGCTTGCTTTTCCTCCACTCTCTTTACTAGCCCATACAGATGTAAGACAGCCCTTTCTTCTGGTGGTATGTAACGTCTATCTTTAGGCAAATGAAAAGAAGAGACCACCCCCACCCCCCACTCCACCAAGCCACATCCCACTGACCTATGTCCACTGAGACTCTCCCAGAAGGTGACAAGGCCGTCGGTGCTGATGGTCATCACCCAGGCGTGCACGGCGCCCTTCACCTTGGTGCCAAAACACACGTAGGCATCCAGGCCAAAGCCCAGCAGCAGGCTGCACAGCAGTGTGGCATGGTCCTCACAGTCCTGCAAACAGCAAAGTAATGTGGCATCATCCTCATGGTCAATGTGGCATGGTCCTCACAGTCCTGCAAACAGCAAAGTAATGTGGCATCCTCCTCATGGTCAATGTGGCATGGTCCTCACAGTCCTGCAAACAGCAAAGTAATGTGGCATCATCCTCATGGTCAATGTGGCATGGTCCTCACAGTCCTGCAAACAGCAAAGTAATGTGGCATCGTCCTCACAGTCAATGTGGCATGGTCCTCACAGTCCTGCAAACAGCAAAGTAATGTGGCATCGTCCTCACAGTCAATGCGGCATGGTCCTCATAGTCCTGCAAACAGCAAAGTAATGTGGCATCATCCTCAAAGTCAATGTGGCATGGTCCTCACAGTCCTGCAAACAGCAAAGTAATGTGGCATCATCACCACGGTCAATGTGGCATGGTCCTCACAGTCCTGCAAACAGCAAAGTAATGTGGCATCATCCTCAAAGTCAATGTGGCATGGTCCTCAGTCCTGCAAATAGCAAAGTAATGTGGCATCATCATCACAGTCAATGTGGCATGGTCCTCACAGTCCTGCAAACAGCAAAGTAATGTGGCATCATCCTCAAAGTCAATGTGGCATGGTCCTCAGTCCTGCAAACAGCAAAGTAATGTGGCATCATCATCACGGTCAATGTGGTATGGTCCTCACAGTCCTGTAAACAGGGGGATTGGTGTTCTAGCTACCCACAGTCAGACCACTCAAACGCATACAATGATTTGAAGAAAAAAAAGTATGAACACACACACATTTGCATGTGCTCACACACACACACACACACACACACACACACACACAGTGGCATAAACACCCCCACAGGCATGCACACCCACCCACACACACATACAAACACACACATGCATACACACACACATGCACACACACACACAGGCATGCACGCATTCACACACACACTCAGCGAGTTGTCTCCACAGATGGAAAAGCCTACCCCTTTGTTCTTGGCCAGAAAGGCATGAAGAGTGCACCACTGCTCCAGCTTGTCCCCACCACCCAGCGTCTGCTGCTTGTCGTAACGGATCAGTGACACGAAACGCATGGCCTGGCGAGGTGTGTCCAGCAGCCTCCCAGCACGCAGAGGAGTCACAAAGGAGCACACAGGTCTGTAGTTACTGTTCTCATCCTGCAAGTGTACGTTAGAAGAATGCAGAGGAGTCCGAAAGGAGCACACAGGACTGTAGTTACTGTTCTCATCCTGCAAGTGTACGTTAGAAGAATGCAGAGGAGTCACAAAGGGGCACACAGGTATGTAGTTACTGTTCTCATCCTGCAAGTGTATGTTAGAAGAATGCAGAGGAGTCACAAAGGAGCACACAGGTCTGTAGTAACTGTTCTCATCCTGCAAGTGTACGTTAGAAGAATACAGAGGAGTCACAAAGGAGCACACAGGTCTGTAGTTACTGCTCTCATCTGGCAAGTGTACATTACAGGAATGCTGAGGAGTCACAAAGGAGTACACAGGTCTGTAGTTACTGTCCTCATTCTGCAAGTTTATGTTCGAGGAACGTGTAAGGAAAACACCATGCAGGCTCTGCAGCCAGGGCGACATAATAGAATGTGTGAAAGAAAATTGGCACCTGTCACTGTCCTGCTGTATTGCTCTCCTTTTTTTTCCTTTTCTTTTTTGGCCACTCTGAAACAGGGGGCGAAAAGTAACAGCCAGATAAACAGCTGAGAAAAATGAACCAACTCTGCTTGTATTTTGCTTGTCTGATTCACACTGGTAAATGTGTTCCTGCATATTAAGCTTCCACACCAGGTCAGAATAAAAGTATTTTGATTTAAACAAACTTCCCATCACACCAAATGAAACATAAAATCAAACCACAAATGTAGGACAATGATAAGAGTACCGCTGAACATACTTTACACAGCCTCTTCATCACAACAACACTGTGCATCTTTTAAGGTCTGGTCTTCCTAACCAACTGTTCATGCAGCATGTAATTAAACCTCTGAAGGTGCAACAAGGTAACAGTACATATCTCGGAAGACCACTTTTCTGTGTCTAATGTGTTGGTCTTTGTCTCATAGTCACATGCTGTAGGTCCCATGATGTAATATAATCATTAAAGTATTTTTAAAGCACAAAATCTTGTCCATAGAGACTAAGTGTATATACACACACACATGCACGCACACACGCCTGCGCGCATGCACACACACACACACACACACCAAGAGCACAGTGAACCTCATTAATTACATAAACACAATATGACACTTCATTCAGTAAGTTACTCTCCCTGTTAGGGGGCGGACAGTAATGGCAGGTGAGTTGCAGACAGTGTTGACGAAGGTTGATAGACAGGTGAGCCAGTTCAAAGTAAGAATGTTGAATGGGAAAGTTGGTGGTGGTGGTGAGGTGAGGATGCAGAGACTCGAGCACAACGATATCAGAAAGGCTAACTCTTTTGAATTCATGCACACAGGGTGCTGAACCTATCAGCATCTCACCAAGGCAAAGATTTTGATGAGCCTGTCCTGGTGGGCAGGCTTTATGTCCAGGTACTCCCTCCACCAGTGTTTGGCGTACTCCAAGAAACGCCGGTCCTGTTCTGCTTGTTTGCCGCGTTCCAGGTCTAGCTGGGTTCGAACTACATTCTCCTCCAGACACTGTGTTGCCCTTGGAAACAGCTCCAGCTCTGCTTCCAGAATACCAGTCGGTACTTTGCTCTCTGGCCCTGCAAGATGTGAATGTAATACACCTGTGTGTACTGTCGATGGTAAAGCAAGTGACTGTTACAGATAAATGAAAGTTATGTCAACAGCTGACAAAAAACACAAGAAGCAAACATGGATTTCAGCCCAAAGACCCATTACCTCACAGTCCCCAGCTATGAAAGAAAAAAAGCAGTATCCTTTAACCATGCAATCCCCCCCCCCCCCCCCCCCCCCAACACACACACACCCCCAACACACACACACCTGATTAAATTTAACACTGATGAACAGGAATGTTTGTTGACATTTTAAACTAAACCCGAACTCACCTATTCCTTTCAACTCAATGGAGACGTTCAAGTGTCCAGTTTTTGAGGCCAGTAGAGGGCGCCACTCAAAAAAATTGGAGGACACAAGAGTCATCTCGCCCATTGCAGTCGTTCTGATGAGAACAATGTGAATCTGGTCGCAGATGGACAGCATTGATGGTGTGTCGGCCATTTTTCCTGCTTCCCCTGACACACAAATAAATGTGTATTTGAATTAATGTATTTTCTTTGTTCATTCACCTGGTAGTGGTACTGTTTCTATATTTCAATACACTGTCAATTTTGTGACACCCAGCATTATTCAGTCACAGTTCACTGTGAAAGGTTTCACAAAAAAATTCTTTTTTTTAACACAATGGGGTGTTACTATTGTTTTTATTTACTCTAGTCAATACAGGTGTGCTTACTGTGCTTGAATAATTATGAAAATATTACATTAAAATGTGCATTACAGGAGAACAAAACATTAGGCTAACATGATTTACATAACATCAACATTGCTGGTGGGCATGGTAATAAATTACATTTCACACAAATTTAAAGGCTTAAAATGAGAACAAAAAAATGCACCAGGGGAAAGAACCTCTCAGTCTCAGCCCAAACTTTGTGAATAATAATATTCTGAGCTATGATTACAATCACCTTCCTTTGCCAGTTTGGTCTTGTTGAAAGATCTTGATTGTCCATGACAGACTTCCTGCCTGGCATCCTCCCTCCCCCAGTTTCCAACCCAAGTTCAACAAAACCCAGTGACATTCCATTACTTCAAGCTCAGAGAGCACTTGCTACTCTTGATACAACCGGTGCAGCCAGAGTGTGAAACTCTGATGACGGGTTGACTGCATGTCACAGGTCTTTCATGCTGTGTCAGATGGTGTATGTACATGTGTGGTCATTAGAGTGTGTTGCTGTTGTTGTTGTGCATGTGCATGTCAAGTCGCAGAAAAGTGGCCAGTTGCAGCAGCGCATGAGTGTACGTATGTATGACTGTATGTATGTATGAATGTATGCACGCACATATATATGTAGGTGTGTACATGTACGAGGGCATGTCATCCATCTCTCTCTCTCTCTCTCTGTCTCTCTCTCGTGTGTGTGTGCGTGTGTGTGCACATGCATGCATGTGCGTGTGGGTGCATGAGTGTATGCGTGCGTGAGTTGCTATTAACTTGTTTTCAGCTGTAATTGTAATTTATTTAAACACTTTGTTTCTTCTTTATATGTGTCTTACATTGAATTATCATGCAATAAATTTTAATTTTATTCAGTATTTTACATGCTACTTTGATGGTACATTTCAAACCGAAATTCCTTTTAAGAATACTACAGTATTATCTGAATTACCTGCTCCCTCTTTGTGCAGTTCCAACAGGAATCCCTCCTCAAAGGAAGGCTCACATGCACATGGCACAGGTCTGGATTTGAACCTCTGGCCCCTGAAGTGTATGTGGAGGGTGAATGACGCTGAAGGCGCTTGCCCCGAATCCTCTTCTGCCAGCTGGTCCATGAAAGCTTTGCCGCCATGGATCTGGAGGTATAGGTACCTGCGAGATGGATCGATGTTGGCTGAAACAAAAAGAAAAGGAAAAAAGTTTAAAAGAATTTATAATGCATTTCTACAGAATTTAACCTCTCTCTCTCTAAAACAATGTGGTGAAATTGTTATGGTTTTTGTCTGAAACAATAAAGAATCAAAGTGTTAAGTCTCTCTCTCTCTCAATGTGTATCTTATACCTTGTTTTGTCTTTGTATAATGTATACATTGTACAATATGCAGTCGTAAGGCAAATTTCAATGTTATTCATAGACAATAAAGATTCTGTATTCTGTATTCTGTCTGTACTAGCAGCCCAACTATGACTGCCAAAAAATGAAAGCAATTATGTATATGGGCAAAAGAGAAACTGTACTACCGTTGACTAGCAACCAACTGACAGCAAGTGTAGTAGATTTTGTGTCTGAATGGATGTACCAAGGATCTGCACTGAAGCCAGTAAGAGAGATATATGAGCCTGTGCCAAAAGGTGCTCAGCGAGGACCATCCATTTTTGGTCGTAAATGCTTCTTCAGGTTTAAGTTTTCTCTGAACAAACCTAACTTTATCTGAAAGAGTATGCATCAAAGAGATAATAAAGATAAACTTGACTCCCAAAGTCAGTTTTGAGTTAGAAAAATATGAAAATTTACACCAAGTCCGGGCGGCCAAAAATTTGGCAAAGGAAGGGTGGACATTTCGGGTGCACCGCTTCAGTTGTCTTTTTGTTTGCATCTTTCTTCTTCAGGCAATTTTCCCTTTCCCTGCCTGACAGGACATAGTCAAAGCTTTTAATGCTTGAGAAAACGGCTCATAACTATTTGAAAAATCGGGAATAATTGAAATAAAACATATGTTTATTTGATCGAACGCATTGGGGTCCGGTTCCGATGCTGACGAAAACGTTCTCTGCTACTATTCACTGCGGACTTTTGGGTGGTGAAACAAAGAAGTGTTGCTAAAATCAGTGTTTTTTAAAAAAAGCGTGATAATAAAAAGGTTGGATTCCGTTCGTAATAAAAAATTAAGTTTAAAATTTCAAGTTTTATTTTGTCAGCCCGTTACGATCGAAGAATTGCGATTCTGGGGATAAACGTCGATTTTGTGACCGCGGTCTTTTTGCACAAAGCGCGGCCATGTTTACCCACAGTGCTTTGCGCCTACTTTCTCTTCAAACATGGTGCCAACAAGGAACGGTGAGTGACTTTTCAATTTGGGTCATGTACCTTTTTACAGTTTCGATCGAAATGTGATGTTGCGTCCGACAGATTAAATAGTTACTTTTCATTGATACAACTTATTTTTGCATTTTCTTTTGTAATTGTAAGCGAAGTGACCATTATTAAACAGGTTTCGGTCAGCAGTGTGCAAATTCAAAGTGATGTCTTCGTTCGATAGCCCGCTGTTTTTTGGATGACACAAGGTCAGTGTTTCGACCCGCGAGGGGACCGAATTTTGCAAAAGTAATGTCCACGTTTCGATCAACGAACTATTTTTTTCTCAGTGTTTCGACTAAAAGAGAAGAACTTATACGTTCAAGTGTTTACTTCGTAATGGCGAAAATAACCGTGTTTACGACGGCACACGTTTCGGATTTGATTTGCCACTGTCGGACAGCGTTTTTTTCATTTGTTCAGTCGATCGGAACAGCATGATGCCATGACACAAATTCTTACTCCTCGGTACACTTCTGCAATCTACAGGTTTTTTATTGCCGATGTGAGTGAACTAAGATTTTAAAAAAGGCATAGCCGAAAAATTATCTATTTATACCAATTTATACAAATTGAACAAAACACAACAACAACAACAAAAAGAAGAAGAAAGAAAAAGAAAAGAAGATACCATGACATTAACATTGTGATTAGGGAGATTTAAAAAAAAATTATTTTATCTTCCCAGGCCTTCCCATTTCCCTGGGATGAATAAAGCATATTGTTATTGTTGTTTTGATTCTATTTCTAGAGGACAGATGCATTCTAAAGTGTGTGCTGAAACTAGTGAAAAGCCAGAATAGAATTTCTTAACTGATGTATTTTTATATGTGCATTGCAGTACAAATACAATACAGTGCAGCATATAAAGTAGAATTATTGTGAAATTACTATAAATATGCAACATGAAGAAAAAAAAATTCATACAACACAAAATACAATACACTGTGGCACAATGTAGGGTGGGGGTGGAAGTTAGTAGGGATGAAAAGACCAAATGAACAGAAATTAAAAAAGAGGGGTACCTGGTATTTGTGTTATATGTTCAACTACAATATATTTATATAAAATGTTAGTAATATTACCTAATGTCTGATATAGTATAGTATATAAATATATATATATTCGGGGGAAGTCAAAACACACACACATGCGCGTGCAGACACACACAATTTTCTTATATGCATGTAGGCCTCCAGAGTTGCATACCTATAAATAAGGAGACATATCCTCAAAAACAGTTGTTATATTCCCTTTATTTTGTACACATGCATGTTTCTTTTCAGGCTAAAGAGGTCGATGCTCCAAAAGGGCAAGAGCAAGTGTTTTTCATGCCACAGCAGGGACAACATTAGTGGAGCATGAAGCCAGATTCATCCTGGGAAGCACTGCAGTACTTAGGAACAGCAGAGAAATAAAGATATGTTTCAATGCTGAAGTGCCAACTCACTGAAAAAAAATCTTTTAAATTTATTAGGATGGGAAGAATTAGTGTTAACATGGGAAATTCTCTGTGCTTTGTCATCAGTTTCCAGATTTTGCATTACTATTTCTGGTTACTTACAATGTGTTACAGTTTTTATTCCAGGTAGTGAGACTTGAATGCCAAATCAATGTCTTTCGTAATTGAAAATTTTTCCTGCTGTTTAAAAATAGAATGTACATTTGTAATTCCCATGGGTTTTTTGTTTTGTCAATGAAAGAATAATAATGGGCAACTTGGCTGTACTTTTTCTAAGTCACATACTGACTGTCCAGTGTTTCATATTCCATTGTGTCCTCTGATATGCGAGGCATCCGACAGTGCATTACTTTAAATAATGGTTTCGGCCTTGTTCAGTATTTACAGCAATGTGTCAGATGTAGGAAAACTAAGTGATTTTATTAGCTGTGCAATATGTTTTACAGGAAAGGAAGGGTTTGTCCACCAAGAGTTGTTACATCCAACAGATAAAATGCTGAAAAAGGGCCTTTGACAAAATTACAACTATACAAGCAAACTTGTTTAGTGCTGCAGTCATCAAAACCACTACTAAATCAGCTGGTAACATTTTGTTGCAGTGTAGGGAAATCAGCACTGTTTTTTTATAAGCTGTGTATTGTGAGCATGGGAAATGTTATGTCCATCCAATAATTGTTACATCCGACAGATAAAATGTAAAAAATGTCTTTATGACCTTATTTCATGCTGCAGTCATGGAAACAACTATGCTTCATAAATTCTAATAAACACATCCTATTTTTGATTCAGTGTTGTGTTCATTTTCATTTCATTAAAAAAAAAAAAGGTGGCAGTCTGTCGGATGTAACACAGGACATCATTGTTATGATTTTGAATATGAAAATAAAGTGAATTGAGTCCCAAATTTTAAATTTTAAATGTCTTGTTATAAACGATGGATGTTTATTTTCCCCACAGATTATAGCAACCATTAAATTCAAGGTTTAAATCAAAACAAACATTGGTGTCCCTGGGGTTGCATCCGACAGATTCAGGTGTCCGTCTTTAAATGTCTTTTTCTCAGACTCGCTTCATCAAGTTATCTTTTCAGACCTGAAATGTATTAAAAAAGACTTATCTTTTAAATGGTGTTACTTGCTAAATGACTTTTCTGCTTTTATTTTTCACCCTAATGTCCACCTTCTAAGCAGCACCTTTTGGCACATGCTCATATATCAAATAATGGTAGTTCAAAGGTATCAAATAAAAGTAGTTTAAAAAGAAAATACAACAGCAACATCACTGCAAGTTACAACTGAAGTAAGCAAACATGCATCTTTTTCATCTTGTGTTCTGTAACTAGCGTTAGTTCCTGCGTCTTGTTTTTGTTTGCTTGTTTTCACTGTTGACTTGCAGCCATGACATCAAACGCTTACCTTTCTTGACAGCACCATGTGTTACTTGATCATCAACATCCAGGATTCGGGTCGCTGGCCGTGATGCTTGAGTGCTGCCGCTGAAGTGCAGATGGTTCATAATCTCGTCAACCACTCCTCTGTTGCGCAGCTTCTCAATCATGTCTGCTTCAGATAGGTTGTTCCTCTCAGCTTCACTGGTCATGATCTCATCCATCACAGATCTTATATGTGCCTCAACATCCATCTGAACAAATAAACAAACATCTGTCTGCACATTTCATGTATGACTTCATATACTAAGATTTTAACCCTTTACTTCATCTTCGTCTATCTCACTGCATCAGTGCATGCATATATTATACTGACATGAACATGATGCAAGATGCCCCTTGCTATTCTACTAACATAAATTGTCTTGAAGTTGAACCAACAGCATTGTATTTCTGTAACAAGCCTTAAACTGTTAAAGTTAAAAAAATAAACTTACCTACACAGGCTATAGGCATGTCAGCTATAAAACAAAACATGCACAAAAACAGGCCTGTCAGTGTCAACTGCATGCAGTCTGTGTTTCCTGTTCTTACCTATTTTTGTCTTCTTTCTTTCTAATTCTACCTATTGTTTGTTCAGCAAAAAAAATTCATTTAAATACAAAAAGAGTGATTTTCCATCACTCTTAGTCTTGCCTGTGCAGTCAAAGTGCCATGCCTGTCCAATCAGGCTTTCAAACATGACATTTTGTCCATGTATGTACCACAATAACCTCATGTTCTGACAAAACATTTCTAACTAGTATAAAATTTATAAGTAATGGCTGTTGGCATTTCATCACATCTCTGACTGGTAGACAGCAAATCAGCATAATTATATCATTATCAGCAGTGGTACTGGTAATAAAAACTAATATCACTTTCCTGGAGTTAGATTTAAAATTGACTAGACTCTCTCCAAGCAGGATCAAATCAGCAGTGTTTGTCAATGTCATGCCACTTTTCTTGAATTACAATGCTTTGTATCTCCAACTTTCTTTTCCTTTTTTCTTAAAAAAAAAATTCTCTAAAAGATTTGTCTCTGCTCTGATAACCTCCCACCTTGATTATTGAAACTCAGTAAATTAGATTTAGCTGGTCTTCCTGTGCAACATATGTAACTGTATATATATATATTAGTCAGATCAGAACACAAATCCAGCATGATTCTTTCTGAAAAAAAAACCAAAAGTGAGACCACCCAACACCACAGTTAAAAAACCTCTGTATCTATTGGCTGTCTATGAAATTCTGCTGTGAATGCCGTACTGTCACTTCAAGTTCAACAGCACACTCCGATCTTACCTTTTGGCTTTGCTTTGCACACACACACATCAAACATTACATGTCCTAAAAAATAACTCATTAAGATCCACAAGCAAGCAGCTTTCGAAAATCCCTAAAGGTAATTTGAAACCTGTTGCTGAGCATTCTTTCAGTTTCATTACTCCCTGGTTTTCAAGGCACACAAATATAATCATGTGCAAACTCTTAGACTGCAAGTTCTTCATTGATTACTGGTCCAACTTAAAGCCAGAACAGACTACAAACTGTCAACTATCTGTAGCAACTTTTTCTCTGACTCATCTCCTGCCTATTTCTCTGACCTTCTTACTGTCTACACCCCTTCCAGGCAGCTTCTTTCTTCTGCAGACACATGAATATTTCATATCTTCCAGGTTAGCACAAATACTTTTGGCCAATGCTGTTTCTCCTGCTGTGCTCCAAAGCAATGGAATTTGCTCCCTTCTGACATCTGTCACATTTAATCTTCCCATACCTTCAAAACTGGGTTAAAAATTTACCTAAGATACAAACTGTACCACAACAAGTAATTTGAAACCTTGTATTCTTACTTGCCCCCTTCCCCCTTTACCCCCCAATCCACTCACTTCTGTGCACCTGTGTGTGTGTGTGTGTGTGTGTGTGTGTGTGTGTGTGTGTGTGTGTGGTGTGCACGAGCGCACACATGTGCAGGTATGATGTGTGAGGAATACAATGACTACAAAAATTAGATCCAAACACATAAAAGGTTCAAAAGAACACTATTTATTAGGACAAAACACAACATGTAAATTTTCAGGGTAATCCCCTTTGTCAAGCTACAAAACGACACTTACCCAACAGTTAAACGGTGAAAAAAGATGAAAAATGAGATGGGAATTTTGTTGATCTTGTAATGCACAGTGTGCTAACCGTGTGGGTGAAATACAGCACTACAGAAATGACCGCTACTACTGTTATTATTATTGTTGAAGACTAGACTGAAAAATACACTATGCTAAAGTATGACACTGTGACTGAGTGTGAGTGTGATTTTGTCACTTCTCAGGTGAACCAACATTCAGTTTACCCGAGCTGAGTGAGTTTGCAAGAGCAACCGCTTTCTTGCAATTATTCATTCGAACAGTTGTAATCAGACTTCAGGGCTGTTTATGTGTTATTGTCAATTTCCATTCATGAGCAATGAAGAAACACAACATGTCGAATCACGCATTCGTCTGCTGCTTCAGCATTTGGGGTGTATTTAAATTACCTGCGCTAGCTGAGAATGAATGATCTGCTTGAGTTCCGTGACCTTTTCTGGTGGTAAGGCCATGCTGGCTGTTGGTAAAAGCTGACGAGAAAAGATCAGACGGGCAGCAAAACAACTTCTAACTTTCCTTTCTACTTCTCTGGTGTTTTCCAAACGCTCCCGGGGTCATGCTCGCGCATAACGGAAGTAACACTTTCAAGGGGCGTAATGATTTCTGGAATTGAAAAGATACAAGCGTCTCAGTTTCTTTGAAACATCAGCCTCATAAGCGAATTCACACAGATAAAATATCACTTAACAAGAAATAACACGAACTCTGTTTAAAGTTCTAGCCAGTCACTATCATAATATTCTGAAAAAATATATTCTTAATCATGTTCATTCTACACTTCTGATAAGTATTAGGAAGCTTCAACCTGTGCACCTCAATCCGTTTGAAGATCAAGGAAGTGACTAGTGGCACATAGGCATGTAAACAAGTGTTGGCAGAAATCTGATAGTCATGGGTGGAAATGAGAGTAAAGAGTCAGATAGTAAATCTTCAATACATTTCTCAGATGAAGAAAAGCCAATGGTATCTACTTTATTTCATAGGATATCTCACGGAAAGAAAACGTTCAACAGAGAAGAATTTCGGGTAAGCTCAAATTACGGTTCGGTTCATGTGTGTAGTGATCACTCAAAGCCACAGAATTCAGATGGATAATGTATTGTTTAGTAACATTTATATTTGTTTACCTTGTTCCGTGTTATTGTATGTATCTGAGTCCCCCAGTCCCCTGAATGTTGGCTATATCTGAAGTAACATGTAGGGAACTGTAATCCAGTTAATAGTGAAATGACGGAACGCTTACGGTAAACATTTTGATTTTGACAGGAGTCGTTAACTTGCAGAGGCAGAATCGCATGCACTGTTTCTTTATTTCAGTTCACTTCATATTGATCGTTTTCTTCTTTAGTTACTAATTTATTATTGATGTGCCGTTTTCTTATAACATTAACACTGGAAGTGAAACTGAATGGTCACAGGTCTTTGACTAACCTGAGTGTTGTGTATCATGTGTGAGAGAAAGAGAGAGGTCAAGCATATAAAATTTATAAGAGCACGCATACAT
The DNA here is from genome assembly GCA_018857735.1 of Alviniconcha marisindica. Lineage (NCBI taxonomy): Eukaryota > Metazoa > Mollusca > Gastropoda > Provannidae > Alviniconcha > Alviniconcha marisindica. Next base: position 44,110 of record JABMCL010002510.1, on the reverse strand, counting down.
GTACGTGAATGTGGGTGTGACTGTGTTAGAGTGTCGGTGTGATTGTTTACTTGTATTTGTCTAACTCTAAGCATGTTTAATTGTTTTTGCCCAAGCATATTGTTATTAACCTATTTAAAGTCACTGTATGCTTGGACATGGCCAGTGCTAATGCATGCTTGGTCAGTTGGTGTTCATGTTTCATTTGATTCCTTTAGAGTAGAGTAAAGGCTGAAATTAGCTATTAAGTATCGTTAGATTACCAAAGTGCCAGGCAGTGACAATAATTAACATATTTTATAAGTTGACTCCTAATTATTGATATTATCTTCATCATTATTTATAGTTATACTCTCTTTTTTTTCTAAGATATTCTTTTCTTCTCTGTGAAAGCTTGAATGCCTTCAAACAGTGGACCGTTAATGTAATTTTGCATGGTGCAGATGGAAAAATTGACGGCTTTGCTTCAGTTGGTCAGTGGGGGAATAGTTGGGTTTCCATGAGATGGTGCCGATGATGGTAACATTTTAATTTGTATTCAAAATGTGTCTGGAGAAGATTTTGTAATCACGTCTGTCTGCTGTTAGCAGTACTTTGAATAGTTAGCAGATTTGCTGAGAGTGAGTAGTCCAGTTTCTCCAGTAGAACCTGCAGAACTTTAAGAAATTCACAACTGGACCATATTTAATGATTCAAAGTTATCACTGTCAACAAAATATTTGGCACACCAAAACAATGATGAATGGTGTACAGTCACATCTGGAAGCAGGCTTGATCTCTAGCTTTCAACAATATTTGCAGAGTTGCATTATAAAAGAATATAACCACTAATATAATAAATAGTAATCTTTTTACCCTTTTGAATTGAGCTGGTAAGGATGCACTTTGTTTACACACACACACACACACACACACACACACACACACACACACACACACACACACACACACACACACACACATGCCAGAAAACCAGTAAAGGTCACATAAACATCAAACTTTTTAAGAAACTTGCCAGTTTAGCAGATTTTTTAAGGATGTTAGCATCTTGGTTTTTTTTTTTTCCCCGGGTTCTTTCAGCTTTTAAACACAGGGGTTCAAAACCCCCTAAAAAGGGAAAAGGTTTTAATGAATTTTAATGGACCTAAACCCCATCCCCCTTTCAAAAAGGGGGGCCCATGAAAGGTGAATGGCCTCCCCTTTTCTCCCCATCTGGGGCCTTCCCTGGGGGACCCGTAAAAGGGTTTTTAACCCCCTTTCATTTTTTTTTCCCCTTTTCCCCTAAGGGTTTTTGGTTCGTGGTTGTAATCCATTTTGTTTTTTTCCTTTCCCTAAGTTTGTTTGTGGTGGTGTGTGAAGGGAAAAATTTTGGTGTGTGGGGGAAGGAGTGGGGGGGGGGGGGGGGGGGGGGAGTTTGAGCTGAGTTTTGGAATATGGTAAGACCCAGGGGTTTTTGGGAATAAACATTGTCTGCTTTGCAGTTTGTGAGCAGTATGGTGAAAAGCTATGACCTGTTGATGAACACTGACTGTTGTTTTTTGCAGTTTGTCAGCAGTATGGTGAAGAGGTATGAGCTGTTGATGAACACTGACTGTTGTTTTTGCAGTTTGTGAGCAGTATGGTGAAGAGATATGAGCTGTTGATGAACACTGACTGCTGTTTTTGCAGTTTGTGAGTAGTATGGTGAAGAGCTATGAGATGTTGATGAACATTGACAGTTTTGCAGTTTGTCAGCAGTATGGTGAAGAGCTATGAGCTGTTGATGAACACTGACTTGTTTTTGCAGTTTGTGAGCAGTATGGTAAAGAGCTATGAGAAGATCTTGGCGGCGCACTGCAGGCAGTACCAGAGCTGGATCTTTGCTCCTGCCAGAGACACGTACCGGCGGCTGGCACTCTACATGCTGGAGGACCTTTTCCCGTCAGGTTTGTCAGACCTGTCAGCATTGCTGAATCCGCTTTCTACCCGCCTCATCTTCTCATGAATGACTAACTTCAAAACTCAGTGTATAAAAATCTGAAACAAGAATTGCTGCTAGTGTTCTAAAACAAGATACAAACACATAAAAGGTTGTAAATGACACTATTTATTAGGACAAAACACAACATAAATAGCATTATTTTGAACCTTTCATAGGTTCAAAATAACACTATTTATTGGGACAAAACACAACATTCTTATACATTGTCCAAATGTATAAAACGTTCAAAATAACACTATTTCTTAGGACAAAACAACATTTTATCCTATAGATAGTGTTATTTTGGACAATGTATAAGAATTCATATGACTTAGTGCCAAAAGGTATGCAAATGGGGGGTCCGATTTTTGACTGTCAATAAAATCCGTTTCAAACACTTTGGTCTTGTTGGTTTTTTGAGAGTTTCTTCATTTGGTTGGTATTTCAGTGGGGAAAAACAAAATAAAATTTTTTTAAAGTGGGAAAATTAATTTTTTAATAAAAACCCGTTTCCCCTGAAAGGGCCCCCTTGCCGGTGGGCTTTGAGCCCCTTAAAATACAGGGCGAATCAAAACATTAATCAGTCACCGATTTCACAGAGGAGGTATACTTTACACAGTGCATATAAAAACAAATTTTCACTAAGTTTTGTTTTTGGAGTTAGAGGTTTCCCAAATATCCCTTTGGTCGAACGTTATTTTGTTGAAATGTTTCATGACCAGCACCCCAAAAGACAAATCAGGAAAACGGACTTTCTCTTTCTTTTCAAAACTTTACTCCAGTCACTGGGTTTTTACCGGTTCACTGCTTTCAGGCAACCCAAATTTTTTTATTTTACTGCCAAATGCCCTGGGGTATTTTTTAAAAATATATTTTCCCAAATTCTTCATAAAAATTTGTTGCAATAAAAACGTTTCAACAAGTATTAAATTAAACAAGAAAAAAGGAAAAAAAAAAATTTTTTCCTTTCCCGCTTTTTGAAAACAAAACCTTTCCCTAATGTTTACATCCGGGGTCTTTTGCTTTTAGCAAAATTTGGCCCCCCCCGGGGGAAAGAGAAGGGTTTGTTTTATGGGGAAAGGTTGGTGGGGGGTAATATTTTCGAAGACGTAACTTTTCAACTTTTTTAAACATTCATCGGGAGTTTTTAGCAAATTTCCTTCCCGGGTTTTTAAAAGGGAAGGGATATTTATATTGAAAAATATGCCGAATCTTTTAAAAGAAAATGGGAAATGTTAGCATCCCAAGGAGTGATTTTTTTGTTGTTGTTCCGATCTAAAAGTTTTTTTAAGATGTTTTCAAAAAAATTTGTTTTCACCTTCTTTACAACATGGGTTTTTGCCTTTTTGGTTGGAAATCGTAATGTGCGGGAAAAGGAAATTGGGTTTAAAAAAACAGTATATTCGGGTCTTTTATTTCCTTTCATTTTTTGTTTTTGCGCCTTAAACGAATTTTTGATTTTTTTAAACAAAACTATGTCTTCAAACAAATTTTTTCCATATATGGAAAGAAAATTTTTTAAATTTACGCGGGGGTTAAAGGGTAAAGTTAGATGTTGAACATTACCGTTTTTCAAACATGGGGGCTGTGGAAAATAAAAAGGGTTTCGACTTTAATTTTTATAGGGGACCATGCCCTTTGGGTTTCTGCCTTCCAGAGTTCTAAAAATGTAAGGTGCCCGGTTTTCTTTAATAGCATTATTCTTTGGCTGTGATTTTTTTAATTTAATATTTATTACGATTTTTTCTATTTTTATTATTAATTCTTTCCCCTTTTAAAGTTAACTGTTCAATTTATTTTTGTCCTGGGGAAACCCAAAATTTCAACATCCCAAAGAAAACGCAGGGTTGGGGTTTTCCGGGGATGTTTTCCCCGTGACCCCCCAAAAGAAAAGCCAAAGGGGTTTGCACTCCCCTCTTATTTGTTCCTTTTTCCCTTTTTCCCAAAAACATTTAAAAACCTGTTTGTTAAAATTAATAAGTATTATTTTTTTTGTTTTTTGAAAAACAAAAAGGTACCTTTGTTTTTCTAACTTTAAATTGTTTAACCCCCACTACAAAAAAAATTAATGCCCGCAAAAAGCAAATGGAAATAGTTATTTTCTTTATACTTACTGTAAAAAAAAAGTTACTGATTTATTATTTTTATAAAGAAACAAACAGCATTGTACATCTTTTTGGAAATATTTAATGTTCAACATATTTCTTACATCATTTGCTGTTTTTTTTGCCCAAAAAAGCTTTTTTGAGGGGGAAAAAAACATCAAATCTTCCTTGTCACATATTGTTCTATTAAAAAAAAATGTTTTGTTTCAAAATTTTTGGGTTTCTTTTTATTCATTTTAAAAATGTTCAAGTTGGCTGTATGTTGAACGTTTGGGATTGCAACAAACTATGGGGTAGCATGCTGTTCTGTGTGACACAGAACAACAACAGTTTTCTTGGGGGAATACTCATGTTGGGTCCCCATCTTGTTTAAAATCCCGTTTGGGGTTTTCACAGTTTACTGCATGGGTTAGCAGCCCCCCAGTGATTGGGCTTTTTTGTAATGTGTAAGTTCAACATCTTGCACAAATCACACGAAAGTCAAATTTCTCAGGAACGAAAGCAGCACTGCCTTCTCCCCTTCCCCTTTGGGGATGACTTCACATGTGTTTATTAAAAAATGCATTATCCTCCTGTCAAAATTTTTTTTCTAGTACCCCTGTCCTTTTTTTCTTGCGCAAACCCTTTTTGGGACTAAGTTTATATTTGAAGATTTGACATTATTTAACCCTCACTTCATTCTCCTGCTCCTAGGGATGAATCATTGATCCCGCTCCTCCAGAATGATTTCTGCATTAAGATGGGCAGCAGCGTAAGCCATTTTAATGTCATTAATTGTTAGGGCACAGTCACAAGACAATGTCCATAAGCCACAATATCTGAAGAGAAAGAAGAGCAGAAGCAGAATTGAACCCAGGTCCTTCTGCTTAACAGCTTAATGCCTTAGCTCTAGACCAAACTGGCCCACTGTGAGAGTAAGGAGAATGAACATTCTCAAATGCCTAATGCTGTAATGAGCTTGTGGTGCCTTAGAACGCAGCTGGATGCTTTTAATCTTGTAACCAATGGTCACTACTTAAAACCTGAATTGCTATCAGGGTTTTGGGCTAACTTGAAGGTCCAGCTCCACCTCCCTCCTCTAAGATCTCTTGATCTTTTGATCTCGCCTGGAACCTCAGAAGAGATCATGAGTAGGGAGGTGGACTGGGCTGCGAAAGTTGGACTTCTTTCGCTTCGAGTTGTTCGTCAACAGCAGTGCAACGGACATTGTCTGTGACTCTGCCCAAGCACAGCAGATGAAACAGCAATTGCGCAGTGCACAAGTCGCTGGGCAATGGCAAGGGGACACTGCCTTAACACTTCCATTGTTCTGGTGGCGGTCCACGGTCTTTTTCGGGCGGTGTCCACGGTCGAGCCTTCACTCTTTCGTCCCCCCCCCCCCACCCCCCCATCCCTGTCCGTAATAAGCCACCTCGCTTCTGTGGACGTAAAGCAAAATGGTCCTTCATGGTTTTTGCGGTTGCAGCTGAGAAGCTGTCATTGGCAGGAGCTGCCACAAGTATAATTTTTGTCATGACAGAAGTAAGCTAGTCGCAGCAAACATATTTTTGTCGCGACAAAAGTTTTGTCGCAACAAATATTTGTCACAACCAACAAAATTTGGTCATGACAAACGTTTTGTCTTACTTTTGTCATGACGGACATGCATTTGTCGCAAAAAAAACACACATCTTTTGTTGCGATAGAAGTATGCTTGTTGCAACAAAACAAACACATGTTTGTTGCAAAAAAATATTTTAGTCACGACAAACTAAAAGTTTTGCTGCAGCAAGCATACTTTTGTCGTGCCAAAAGACTTGTTTTGCTGCAACAAACCTGTGTTTGTTGTGACAAGCACATGTTTGTCATGACAAACCTGTGTTTGTCACGACAACACTTTTGTCATGACTAAAAAAATGATACTTGTGGCAGCTTCTGCCAGTGATAAGTAACACTTGGGGAGGGGGGGGGGGGGGGGGGGTACTGTGTTGTACTTGAACGTGTTTGCTAGGTTCACATTGACAATCACAGTGTGACTTAGCTGCTTTTTGTTTGGTGCAAATTCATCCAGGGATGCTTTGTGTTCTTGCAGGAAGTAAAAAGGACAAAGGCTTCAATTTGACTGTGGTTCCTAAAGATGTCATGTTCTCCACTGCTGACCTTGAGACGTGGATCTCCCAAAGTACCCTCTTCCAGCAGATCTTTCATGAAGTCTTTCATGCATGCTTCCGACTTTATGTACGTGTACACAGCAACATCAGCTGTTTAATCTTATAAAAGTTGTATTAGCGTATGTGTAGAAGATAGAATGTGGTTGCAGATATAACATACATGTGGACAGCTTGATTAACTCAACATTAGCAAAGTCAGTTCATCAACAGTAGTGAAGAACTTTTATAGTTTCAGCAAAGACAGTTCAGTTGTTGGGCTGATTTATTAAACATTAGAGTTTTTTTAGATTGCATGCCTTCATTGTGTTGACCTTTGTAGTCTGATTTCATTGTGGACTTTCACAGATTCAGATTATCTCAGAAAACAAAATATGTTTGAGATAATCTTAAAAAGCAAAATATGTTTGAAATAATCTCAAGAAACAAATTATGTTTATTTCTACTTGTGTACACAGGCAGGTTGCTATTTTGGGTTGTTTTTGTGTGTGTGTGTGTGGAATCGTTGAAGTGTTGCTTGATGATAAATATAGATCTCTGTATATATTTATACAGGATTCAATGACTTGACCTATTTCAAGGTCACAGGAGAGTTAGAGAGATATCGTAAAAGACTTACTTTTCCGTATTGAATGCAGCTTGACTGATCAGTTGCATACTGTTCTTGCTAAAAAAAAAAAAAATCTGAAACGAGAATGACTGTTAGCATTCTAAAATAAACTTTCTTTTGAATCTTTTATATGTTCTTGCTAAAAGAAAAGAAAAACTTTTTCAGGATAATGACCCAGCAGATGTGGTGTTCACTCACCCTCGGATACCCCAAGTGTGTGACACAAACTGGTCCAAGGTGCAGACCATCCTGGATCTACCATCAGTGCTCTTCCTAAACGCCACCCTTCCCTCAGAGTTGCAAGGAGAATGGCGCTTGATATTCAGCAACGCTCTTCATGGAGACAGCTTTTCACAGCTAGCCAAGATCCTGGAAGGTCGGGGTCCATCTCTTCTGGTTCTGCACGATCGGCAGGGACATGTTTTTGGGGGCTTCGCTAGTCAGCCTTGGCACATCTGTCCTAAGTTTTATGGTGAGTTGTGCTGAGTAGGGAAGTGAGTTTTTAACTGTATTTGTGATGACGATAATAATGTATTCTTGTATGTGCTGTTTAAGAGTCAGTGATGTTGATCATGGAAGGTTTCTGTTATTTTATTGGTTGCAAGAGTCAGAGATCTTGATCATGGGAGGTTTCTGTTGCTTTGCCGGTTACAAGTGTGCGCAATCTTGATCATGGGAGGTTTCTGTTGTTTTGTTGGTTACAAGGGTCAGTGATCTTGGTGGTTTCTGTTGCTTGGCTGTTACAAGAGTCGGTCATATGATCATGGGAAGTTTCTGTTGCTTTGTTGGTTACAAGATTCAGTGATATTGATCATGGGAGGTTTCTGTTGCTTTTGTTGGTTACAAGATTCAGTGATATTGATCATGGGAAGTTTCTGTTGCTTTGTTGGTTACAGTATTTAGTGATCTTGATCATGGGAGTTTTTTGTTGCTTTGTTGGTTACAAGATTCAGTGATATTGATCATGGGAGGTTCCTGTTGCTTTGCCAGTTACAAGTGTGTGCAATCTTGACCATGGGAGGTTTCTGTTGCTTGGCTGGTTACAAGTGTTGGTCATCTTGATCATGGAAGATTTCTGTTGCTTGGCTGGTTACAAGAGTCGGTCATCGGATCATGGGAGGTTTAGGTTGTTTTGTTGGTTACAAGAATCAGTGATCTTGATCATGGGATGTTTCTGTTGCTTTGCTGGTGACAAGAGTCAGTTCTCCAACTACAGATTTTCCGCAACAGCTCTCAGTTTCTAAATGTACCTTAAAGCAAAAGCTGTGTATTTACCTTGTCACTTATTTGCACGCCTGATCAATACACATATGGAAGTGGAGGTATATGTGGAGAGTGGTCCAGGTCTCAGTCATGCCTGTCCAATTGATGGTCAGTTTATGATTACCCCACAACTGCCTGGACACCAACCATTTGAGGTGGAGTGAGGGCATTCCAGAGCAGCACAGTTGAATAGTGTGTGTGTGTGTGTGCGCGCATTTCGGTGTGTGTGGGTGTGCATGTGGGGGGGGGGGGGGGGGGGCAGTGTTTGATAATGAATTTGTGTGTATTAATAATTATTGTGTATTTTGATGTTGGTTGTTTTTGTCTTGAGTACGAAATGTACGTGCATAGGGCTCATATGAGAAAGGGCACTCTAATACTCTACTATTGTCATTATTATTACTAGAGAAACCCTTAAAGGGCCCCTGAACACTGATTTTAAATAGTAAATATCACTTACATTGTACTATATAAATAAAGTTTAACATACATACTGTTCATTTGATAGATTGGCATTTTCCTGAGGTACATAAAAGTATTGATTTAAATGAAAACAAACAGGACGCTTCGAGCAGCTGCATCATCTGCAGCTGAAAATCCTGGGTTTGGGTCACGTGACCTCCGTGACGTCACGACAAGACAACTGACCAGCATGGCTCAGTAACAACTTGAACAAAACTGAATCAAAAGTAGTCTGGCAAATCAGTTTTAAAGCATGCCGAGCGAGTGTGCTGCCGTTGGTTGCAGTGAAAAGTTGACAAAGGAGTTTTCTTTCCATGCTTTTCCTTTAAAAAAAAAAATGAAGCCAGAAAACGACAGTGGCAAATGGCAATGAATCGATGGGACCTAGCCGTAAAGAAGTGGGAACCAAAACACCACGATGTGCTCTGCTCAAAGCATTGCGAAAAAAATGTTTCACAGATCACACCCTGGTGAGCATTCAGTTTGGGCTCAAATACATGTCCACAGGGACACTGACTTTGCCAGTAGTTGGGCCTTTGTTTATTTCCCCCTTGTCATTCCATCTTTCTCGAGCTTTGTTAGGTGCGTGGCGTTTCGGTCTTTTTCGTTGTGTTTACTCTAGTTTTCACAACAGGCTAGACCTCTTCAGGAAGCCTGCCTTTTATTGGGTGTTTTATTTTATCTTCCCAATTTATCCGTGTTTGTTTCATCATACGTAAAGATGAAGAAGTTTTGTTCGTTCTAGTTCAATAGACTAGCGATTTCGTGGCCTCCCTGGGTTAGGGTTTGGGGTTGGGCTAGTGACCGGTTCTTGCCATTGACTGTTTTTTCTCTTTCAGCTCCTTTTGTTTCTCGGGTTATAGCATTCATTTACGATGTACGAGTGAGGGGGGTAGTCTTGTGAGCGTCTGCTTCCCCGCAGTGTTGTTGTCACTGCTAAGTGGGTTGTATCGTGTACACGGATTACATGTATATATCCAGCCTTTGTCACGTTGCTTACTGACATTTCCTGCCTCCTCTTTCTTTTCAGAAAGTGTTTGTTGTTGTTGTCGTTGTTTTGTTTTCTCTCTCTTCTCTTCCACCATACGTCTTTCGTTTTTATCTTTGGTTTATTGGCCTATTCGTACCCGCTGTTAGCTTGCCTGATTAGGGCAGCCATTTTGAATTTCTCTTTTCATCTGCATTTGTTTACATCCCGATGCTTTGTCATCTGTAGTCCTGATTAGCGATTTGCTTTATCAGTCTGCAGGCATTATGTTTCTAGATGGAGGCCGGGTTAGTGAGGGGTTAGTTATGGTTAGTTTGGCTTTCCATCTGTTCGTTGTTGGCACATTTACTTTTGCTTCTGTGCTCTTATGTCAAGTTAAGTCAAGTCAAGTCAAGAACTTCTTTATTCCTTCAAAGGAAAATGTGGTGCCACACATAAAGTCGCAAAGACAGTGTACATATATGTAAAAGATTAACACTTAAGAAGTACACAACAACACGTAGTATCGCACACATCACAATATACAATAAACACAAGCATAACCACCACTATTTTATGCTTGTCGATGCCAGTCCATGCCAGAATTGATATCCGCAACTGGCTCGTACTGGAATGGCCGTATTCCAGTTGCCATTTCCAACTTTTCAGGCAAATTTATCCGGAGTTTTGTGCACTGAAACTGTAGAAGCAACAATGCCAATGGCAGTCGAGTCTTATCGTGACGTCATGATTGGCCTTTGACTTTACGGCTCCAAGTAAACTCTCGGCCAAAACACGCCCGATCATGCGGCTACAGCAGTTATTTCCCTTGCCCATTCTGCCGTGACATATTGGTCTTGTTTTGCGATTCATAAGCATTTAAGACACTAGAAAAATATGAAATTATTACTGAGGCACGGGATATATACCTGTATTTACTGTGTGAAAATATTTAGTCGGTGGAATATATATACCAAAGAGGGGATCTGATGCTAAAATCAGTGTTCAGGGGCCCTTTAATAGAAAAAATGTATTTGACTCATGGCCAGTCTGTCCATATGCAACATTTTCATCAGATTTTATTTAACTCAGCCTGCATCATATAGGGAACCTTAAGGAGGATTGGGATCCTTAAAATGGTACACTTATGCTTAAACTGTCTTAAAAAAGAGAGAAGGTAATTCAATATAACGAATATAGCACAATTGTAGAACAAGTCAGTACACCTGTTCCAACAATGGATAACAGACATTATATACAAATATACATAAGTACTTCATCTTTGTCTGAAGCAATACCACACAATCAAGACCTGAAAAAATAATGTGTGTCTAAGCACATAGTATTATACTAGAGGCAGAATTTATTAGAAATGATGAATAAGGCAAGGTTCTTGTTTCTGGAGAGAAGTGATACAACTAGACAAAAGATTAACTTGCAAATGCAAGCTTGCAATGCATCTGGACCAAAACACATGCTTTGTTTGCACAATGTATTCATGCAGTGCTTCTTTTCCTCAGGTGATGACCGATGTTGTCTGTTCCGACTCAACCCAAACTTTGGTGTGTATTCCGCAACTGGTTACAACAGCAATTTCATGTACCTCAACATGAACATGCAAACACTGCCCAATGGACTGGTAAGACTAAAATTTATTCTGCTTCCCCCCTTTCCCCCCTTATTAAAGATGCCCAACAGCCGCCTACCTCACGATGTGTCCACCTAACTTAACCTACTCTGCCGCATACCTCACAATGGGTCTGCCTGATTTAAACTGCTCTGCCGCATACCTCACAATGTGTCTGCCTGATTTAAACTGCTCAGCTGCATACTTCAAAATGTGTCTGCCTAATTTAACCTGCTCAGTTGCATACCTCGTGATGTGTCTGCCTAATTTAACCTTCTCAGCTGCATCCCTCATGATGTGTCTGCCTAATTTAACCTACTCAGCTGCATCCCTCATGATGTGTCTGCCTAATTTAACCTACTCAGCTGCATCCCTCATGATGTGTCTGCCTAATCTAACCTACTCAGCTGAATACCTCATGATGTGTCTGCCTAATTTAATCTATTCTGTCACATACCTCATGATGTGTCTGCCTAATTTAAACTGCTCAGCTGCATACCTCACTATGTGTCTGCCTAATTTAACCTGCTCATCCACATACCTCACAATGTGTCTGCCAAAGTTAACCTATTCTGCCGCATTCCTCATGATGTGTCTGCCTAATTTAAACTGCTCAGCTGCATACCTCACGATGTGTCTGTGTAAGTTAACCTCATGTCAGAATTGGACACAGAATGAGTCCTAATGACCGAAAGGGCTTGTGTAGTTCATCAACAAACAAAGGGAGTTAACTGGAACTCGAAAGATGTCACACAAACACAGCAGCGTAGGCCTGAATCACCAAAGGTGGAGTTCATGTTCCTTGTATTTACTCACATGCCAGGTGAGAGTTAACAGAGATGATTCAGGTCTTTGTTGTTTTCACATGATGTCTTTTGAATTTGAATTAACTCCCTTTGTTGATATAATCCACTCTTGATTTGCTGAAGCAATGAAGGTAGCATACAGTATGCATTATAGTTGCATGCCAGTGTGTGGTTGTGTTTGCAGTATGTGGGCAGTCTCTCTCTCTCTCTCTCTCTCTCTCTCTCTCTCTCTCTCTCTCTCTCTCTCTCTCTCTCTCTCTCTCTCTCTCATGTAATTATTCCCATCACTCTCTACATTTATGCATTGTTCATTGTCCACTTCTTATGCAGGGTATGGGTGGCCAGTTTGACTACTTTGGCTTCTGGGTGGACCACACTTTCAGCAGTGGCCACAGTAAAGCAGAGCCTCGATGCACTACTTATGGAAGCCCACAGCTGTCAAAATCGCCTGAGTTTGAAGTGGACATCTTAGAAGTGTGGGTTGTTGGGCCTCAGAGGAAAAAGGAAGATGAATATGATGCTGAGGAACTCACTGAAGAGGTACAGTATGAGTATGTCTGTCAGTGTGTCTGTCTAATAGCCTGTCTGTTGTTTTTAGTTTTTCTTCTTACTTATGTTGGAGTTTAACTCTGAATTGTCTCTGGGTGTCTTTCTGTTAGCCTGTCTGTCTGTTGTTGTTTTTAGTTCTTCTTGTTAGAGTTTAACACACTTGTCTCTGGGGAGTTATGGGTGGGAAGCATGTCCTGAGGGAGTAGGATGGGGAGAGGTTATGCTACACCATCATGATTTTGCATTAACTCATTCAAGACGCCACAAAATGACGTGCTCGGCTTCTGTAGACGCACTGTTTTTGCCCGTTTAAAACCAAATTGTAGTAAATAAACTACTAGGAATAATACAATAAACATATACATTTTTAGAAAGCTTGGGATGTGTACTTGTTAGATAAATAATCCATAGGCATAGAGTCATATCATATACCTTTCTCTGTCGCAACAGCAAAGCAGGAACTGTCCAAACACAGTAAAAAAATAAGTTTTATTCTACAGGTTGCACAGATCCCAATGATGAAAATGAAGATGTTATTATCGCTGTCATTCGAGTCCGCCTCAAGATCTACTAGCACAAACTCCTCGCCAGAATCAACAATGTTCTCTTAAGAACCATTGTCCAAAAAATCTTCTAGGTCCGAGCCCTCATTCAGTACTAATTCCACAGTTTCCCTTGCCGAGTAACACATGTTCAATCTGCGCGCCGCCATTTTGAAATGTACATCTTTCGTCAGTTTGACACATGTGTTACAGACGCCAGAACAGACAAAGGAACACTTGACTGGACTAAGGGCGATTACCAAAAGTGTCTGAAATTGACACAGTTAGTGTAATATAATTGCCTCCAGTCAACTTGAAAGTCAGTAAGACCGTTATTTAAAAAAAAATCTTACTGCGTCCAAAGACGCGGATCGTCATCAAGCGTACTGCTAAGTTCCGCATCTTAAGCGCGGAAAGCCTTGAAAGAGTTAAGATTGGTAGCAGTGCAAGTCATTTTAATGTTTCATTAACTGGGGGAGAGATGGTGGACTACACTCTTTGAAGAGAGAGATGAGCTGAAGTGGAATCAAACCCAGGTCCACCCAAACCAGCTGATGTCTTTGTTTTTATTAGTACAGCTATGACGTGGTGGATGGAGATAATCTTATCTAGTTTGCTCCTTTTCAGATGGTTGCTCATGTCTTCTTAGGTTTGAATTGGTGTCTGTTTGTGAATACCCATCTTGGAGGCTGTCCACATTCCTGGATGGGTGGGATAGCAAGTCACTACAGTGATGGTTTTGATTTTGGAGTGGTCTCCCTTACTGGCTGCATAAAACGTCTTATCAGATCCATCTGGCAAGGTTTTGGGTTCAGCAAGTTCTTTCTCTCAGGTTTTACTCACTGATATGAGGCCTTGAGATTATTAGTAATTATCTGTCCATTTTGTAATTTTTCAAATAAACTTTGTACCTTCATGAATTTCTTATTCTTTGGTGTGTCACAGTAAGGAATTTATGAATCAGTACAATGACAAATTAATTATTGTATTAAGCTTGCAGATGCTGTTGCAAGGTTTTCTTTCTTTTTTCGTGGTAAAGCAGATACCCTGATACCAAGGAACTTACTCTACACTTCATTTGTAACAGATTTGTGTGAGGCTGGTAGACTTACTATCTGTATATATTATAGGTCTGCTTATCTGTGGAGGAGAAAAATCTTTCGGGGGGCATGAATTTTGTTTGAGCAGTTTTTCTAGCTTTTGTTCAATCTACCCTGGCCCCCCCACCCCCACCCTTTTTTTCTGTTTTTTTTTCCTCAAAGGATCATAGCCTAAGGACTAGACAGTTTCCTTGAATCATAGCTTCGATGGAACTGCTGAGCAGAGTATCAGTTTGTATTGTACAAGTGCTGTTTTGCTCACAGTTTTGTTGATTTTTCAGGAGCGACTAGCTACAGTTTTGATTGGACAAGTGCTGTTTTGCTCACAGTTTTGTTAATTTTTCAGGAGCGACTAGCTACAGTTTTGATTGTACAAGTGCTGTTTTGCTCACAGTTTTGTTGATTTTTCAGGAGCGACTAGCTACAGTTTTGATTGTACAAGTGCTGTTTTGCTCACAGTGTTGTTGATTTTTCAGGAGCGACTAGCTACAGTTTTGATTGTACAAGTGCTGTTTTGCTCACAGTTTTGTTGATTTTTCAGGAGCGACAAGCTACAATTTTGATTGTACAAATGCTGTTTTGCTCACAGTTTTGTTGATTTTTCAGGAGCGACTAGCTACAGTTTTGACTGTACAAGTGCTGTTTTGCTCACAGTTTTGTTGATTTTTCAGGAGCGACTAGCTACAGTTTTGATTGTACAAGTGCTGTTTTGCTCACAGTATTGTTGATTTTTCAGGAGCGACTAGCCAAGAAAAGTGTACTGGACAAGGACCCAGAAGCAAAGGCCATGCTAGAACTGCTGGGCAGGGGGCCCGTCAGTGAAGGAATGCGTGAAGGTGACGACCTGGCCGATGAACCTGAACACCACAAAGTCATATCCCTGTTCTGAATCGCTCCTCGTCTTCAGAGCAAGACTTAAAACTGTGTAACCTTTTGGGCAGGCTTTTTTTTTCATTCTTCTTCTTCATCTGTGGCCCAAGATGGTTGCATTGCCTTTTTCTGGAAATGGTTACAGCAGAAAACCTGTCAGTTGAGAGCATTTCCTGTGCATGGATCAGTGCAGTGCAGTCACGGTTGGGTAGTTCTTTTTCAGGCTGGCACAGAGCGCTGAGTGCTGTTCAGATGTGCGCTCCTCTTTCTTCTTGTCAGGGATGTTTTAGAAGATGGTCCTTTGCGCCTGATTTTGTAACTGTAAGTGTATGCCTGTTTCC
Source organism: Alviniconcha marisindica (assembly GCA_018857735.1). Taxonomy (NCBI): domain Eukaryota; kingdom Metazoa; phylum Mollusca; class Gastropoda; family Provannidae; genus Alviniconcha; species Alviniconcha marisindica. The sequence continues at coordinate 28,782 of JABMCL010002510.1, read as the reverse complement.
ACAGTACATCTGAAAAAGAAAGAACTGGTTTGTTGTTGTTGAGTCAGTACCAGAACCATGTCATACATGAGTTTGGGGTCACAGTGATGATTTTTGTATCTCCACCTTTTCACACAAAACCATACTGGTGTGACGGACTATGTTGCCAGTGATAATCCCAATCTGAGATTGGATTATTGATCAGTGACATCAAATTTTCCACAGGAATGAAGCCTGATCTGAATTGATAGGACTAGCCTACTTTTTCTTGTGAGCCATCTCTAAAAACTTATCTACATGCTTCAAACAAGTAAGTAATATTTTGCACTAACATAAGTAAACATGGGGCCCAGTGCACCGCCATTTTGATGCTATGCATGAATTTGTTTCTGATATAACTACATTAAAAAAAAGAAGGATCAGGCACACCAACTGGTCTAAATGATACACTAATTGTGTCTGATTTAGGCTGGGTCACTCACATGAACTGCTCAGACTGATCATGTCTGATTTAGGCTGGGTCACTCACATGAACTGGTCAGACTGATCATGTCTGATTTAGGCTGGGTCACTCACATGAACTGGTCAGACTAATCATGTCTGATTTAGGCTGGGTCACATGCATGAACTGGTCAGACTAATCATGTCTGATTTAGGCTGGGTCACATGCATGAACTGGTCAGACTAATCATGTCTGATTTAGGCTGGGTCACATGCATGAACTGGTCAGACTAATCATGTCTGATTTAGGCTGGGTCACATGCATGAACTGGTCAGACTAATCATGTCTGATTTAGGCTGGGTCACTCACATGAACTGGTCAGACTAATCATGTCTGATTTAGGCTGCATCATTCACATGAACTGCTCTCAGCAGTAAACAAGTGATTTGTGATTTGAACTTGGTCAGGTGTGCAGGATGCTTTGCCCCATGCACAATAAGTTGTTTGTCATTTGAACCATGTCAGGTGCACACTTGTCAGATGGCTGTTTTCTGGACTGAATTGGACAGAATTGTTTAAAGATACACAGGTGATTAGCGATTTGATTTGGGCCAGTCACACAGAGTGCTCTAAACCGTACAGAATTGTTAATGACACACAGGTGATTAGTGATTTGATCTAGGTGAGACACATAGAGTGCTCTAAACCATATAGAATTGTTAATGATACACAGGTAATTAGTGATTTGATCTGGGTGAGACACATAGAGTGCTCTAAACCATACAGAATTGTGAATGATACACAGGTGATTAGTGATTTGATCGGGGTCAGACACACAGAGTGCTCTAAACCATACCCAGGTTCTTTTGTGATGTAGACTGGTTCATTGACACAGACCATTTTCAATGCGATACAAGTTATACTCAAGCCCAAAAGGTAAGCGACTTTTTGCAACAATGCACAGATCTTCAATCCTCTGCAAACTCATGTACAGGCAGAGGGCATATTCACTGGTCTACCTCCATTCAACGTGCAATCAGTTCCACACATACGTTACATAGTTTAGAGGGCACGTGACAAACGTGCCTTACATGTGAAAAACTATCAGTTTTGCCGGTACTATGTAAGGATCAAACACACTTAGGTTCAGGAGTGATTAAAGTGATGCCACCGGATGGCACAGTCTTGGCTTAGTTTGGCATGCGATTGCTGGACAGAGTCACTCTTGCCAAGTATGCAGACAAAAAGTGAGGTGTTGTCAAGGATATATCCACAAAAGTGTTTGGCCACATTGTCAGGCGTCTTGACAAATTATCAGCAAATTTCTGACATTATTCTCTGACTTTATTTGATGAGAATAATTATGAAGGATAGATATATCCACAAAAGTGTTTGTCCACAGTGTCAGTGACTTGACAAATTATCAGCAACTTTGTGAAGTTATTCTCAGACTTTATTTGATGAGAATAATTATGAAGGGTATTACAGACTCCTTACTTCTTGAAGTTGCTGAACTTTCAGTCTCAAGTGCATTTCTTGTCTTGTCTTGATTGCCAGGTAACTGAAAACTGGTCGGTTGTACAGATCGCCAAGTCACTTCTGATATGGAGTGGGTCACTTGTACAGATGGCTTATCAGGACTGGGTCAGTTGTACAGACTGCTAAATCACTTCTGATATGAAGTGGGTCAGTTGTACAGACAGCTTATTAGGAATGGGTCAGATGTACAGATTGCCAAGTTACTTCTGATAATTATGGAGTGGGTCAGTTGTACAGACAGCTTATTAGGACTGGGTCAGATGTATAGATTGCCAAGTTACTTCTGATAATTATGGAGTGGGTCAGTTGTACAGACTGCTTTTTGCCAAGTTACTTCTGATATGGAGTGGGTCAGTTGTACAGACTGCCACATTGCTTCTGATATGGAATGGGTCAGTCTGACTGACTGCTTATCATGACTGGGCCGTTTGTACAGACTGCCAAGCTACTTCTGATATGGAGTGGGTCACTTGTACAGACTGCCAAGTTACTACTGTTATGGAGTGGGTTGATTGTACAGACGGCTTATTAGGACTGGGTCAGTTGCACAGATTGCCAAGTTACTTCTGATATGGAATGGGTCACTTGTACAGACTGCCTAGTTACTTCTGATATGGAGTGGGTCACTTGTACAGACAGCTTATCAGGACTGGGTCAGTTGTACAGATTACCAAGTTACTTCTGATATGGTGTGGGTCAGTCCTACATACTGCTTTGAAGGATGCACAAGTTGTTTTGAATCTGGACAGGGCCACCGATGTAGACTGCTTTGAAACAGTGTGCTGCACATCTAAGGACAGATGATACGTTCCTCCCTTGCTTCAGTCTTGTGGATCTTATCTGCAGCACAGAGAAAGAAGAGAGTGATGCGTCTGAAACTCATGATGACTCAACTGAAGTGCCTGCTCAGGATTAGGAGAGAATGGAGGGGAAATCTGAAACTGCCAGGTTTCTTAAAAAGGATCAAAGTACACAGACAGTTAAGAAGAATGCTCATTTTAATGAGACAATTTAAAAACGTTATGCACATTTTTGTGGTAGATTCCTTTTTCAAGCAACAAAGAATTATTCTATAAACAATCCCACATGCACAGAAATCACGTAACTGTTGGTTGGTCCAACAGTTATTCTGCAAACAATGAAAGAAATCAAACACTTCAGATTTGCACGGGAAATCTCTTAGAGCACGCATGGGGTCATGCCTGCCTTTCTTCTGGGCCAGAATTTAATCAATCAAAAGCCATGTGATTACATTTCTTTCATCATTTGCTTGTAAAATAACTGCCTGTTTGTTGCTTGGAAAATGGGTCTACCCCCAGAAATTACATGTGTTTTGTATGGTCTCATTGAAATAAGAGTGGTTTTTTTTTTAAATGTAACTTGAAGCTGAATTTCTTTTGGGCTTGTTGTCTCATGGGCAGGGGGTAGTAGCCCACTGCTTTGTACTTCAATGTTTGTAGCGCTACATGTTCATGAATCTCTGATTTCATGCAAAGTAAGTAAGTAAACATTGTGCTTAACGTCCACAAAAACCATAAGTCTTATTATGGATAGGGAAGAGGGGGGGAAAGAGGGAGATTACGTACATATCTCTACACTGTCACCACCAGAATGACTCCTACATTAAGATGGACAGCGATGAGAGCCATTTTAATTAATTGTGAGGGCCTAAGTCACAAGACAGTGTCCACAAACCACAACCTTTTTGAAGAGAAAGGAGAGCCGAAGCAGAATCAAGCCAAGGCCCATCTGCTTACCGGCCTTACTGCTAGCCCAGACTGGCTCACATATGATTTCGTGCATAAAAGCTGCCACAGATACAGGAGATGTGCTACAACCACAGGCCATGCAGCAACATGGTGTTGAGGTTTCTGTGGTGTGGTACAATGTGTGAGATCAAAGTCACGCCATGTAACATTGCTTGGCCACAGCCAGAGTGTCAGGAAAGAATAAGACCTGTTCTAAATCATAGGCTGTTGCAGCCAACACATTGCAGGCAGTCAGCGCAGGCTTACACAATGGTGGCTTATGCATAGCTGCCTGATTCAGAAAGGCCGAGACTAGTGGCCTTGTATCTAAACCGAGAAATCATTTAGAATACACATTTGCATGCATCTTACAATTGCGGCAATTGTTATGGCAGTGAGAAAGAGCTGGAAAGATCAGACTGAAATCGTTGGTCAATGTTCATTTGTACTAGCAGATGCCTGTCGCTTAAACACTGTTGTTCATGTCTTTGAGGGGGCTGTGGTACAGGCCACAGCAACGCTGATGTCATAACACATGTGACTACGTCTGCACCAGCTGTGAAATGGAAAGTATGGCTCTGCATCTCCATCGTTGAAAATGGCCTGGAACAAGCCAAGAGATTTACAGCCCTGCTCACAATGAAAGTCGACTCTCCCAGCTGGTCTTTTATGTTCTTAACTGATCCAGTGATGTCCCAAATTCACATACACCTCTTTTCTTTTTTTCTTTTCTTTTTTCTTTTTTAAGAAATTACAGTATGTATACTTTAAATGTACAACATTTTAGCTTTAAAAAAAGTTGTGAGGCTTATCTGCGAAGCCACTCAATGTTGGAGATGAGGTGGGGTTTTGTTTGTTTGCAAATTTTATATATTTGAGTTTGACAGTTGCAGTATAGCAGCTCTCAACAAAAGGCAGGTGGTGGTTATGTCTGAATAGTTTGGACTTGGGGAAATCAAGCATTTTGGGGTTCACTTCCCAGCTTGGACAGTAACAATAACCTCTCCCCACCCCTGTCCTTAGTCTCAGGGTCATGAGCTGACTATCTAGTCCTTCAGACAAGGAAAAGAAGTGAGGTCACATGTGCTACAGGTGTGTGAATGATACAAGTCCCTCAGCAGCAGGATACGTTGGCCCAGCTGGATTTTATAGTGTGCTTCATAGTGCAGTTTTGTTGCATATAGTTTCCTCAGGAAAATAGGTACGTGTTTCTGAGGGGAAGCACTGTCATTTGGGTCAATAAAGTAGACATGGAAAATATACATCAAATCAAAATCAAACTGGTGAAAATCACAAGGCGATTCTTGTTCGAAACCTCGAAACCACAATGCATTTGCTGGAACTGTTTTAAGATGGTGGCTTCAATTGAATCTACTTGCAGATAAACTTCTGTTCTTTCAGCAGGGGAGGGGGATATATATATATATAGCATTTGCTTTTGTTTTCTAGATTTATATGTTTATATAGCATTTGCTTCTGTTGCCTGTTGTGTTGTATTTTTCTTTTTCATTTTTTTGTTTGTTTTTAGTTTCTTTAATGTTTACTTGTTGTTTTGTGAAACTTGTTTGTAACATACAGTGCCATACATTAATAAATGTAAATGATTTACATCATTCAAGTATGCCAGTTAGATTTAAGACACAGCGTCAGCTGTCACTCAGAATCATTTGCTTGAATCTGTATGTAAATATATACATAAATATTTAACAGAGAAGGAAAAAGTGTCAGCAGTCTTATTAAACATTCTTCTGCATGTGCATGTGTATGTATCACTATCAGTGTGCAACATATAAAAGATACCAGTCACTTCCCATGTCACAAGGGCACGTAAGACTGGTGCGTGTACCCATCAGACATCAGTCTCAATGGCAGAAGATGGGAAGCAACAACAGACTGGAAAATAATTAAAGGCCAGATGTGTAAACAGATTCTTTAAAATAAAATAAAAGGGTTTGGGTCAGATTGCAATGTGACTTGCTCATTGTGTCCTGCTGCTTTTATAATTGTTTGTTGTTGTTTCTGTTGTGGGTTAGGTGGTGGTTTGGTATTTTTATGTTTTGTTTTTGACTCATGAGAAATGTGAGTGTATGTACTGATCAGTGGTAAGCCAGCTATTGGAGCCTCCAGCGTGTCAGAATCATTAGCACTGCAATTTTCTCAGACACCATAAATGTGATGAATATCAAACTTTACAGGATGAAATTACTACCTGAGCTTTACCTGTTCAGATCACTTTCAGTGCCCATGACCATATTTCATTCTACTGACATGTTTGTCTGCCTTAGCCTTGCTTCAAGGTCAAAGGTATGTCAGAAACTTACACTGCAAAGTAATGGTTTTTTGTTTTGTTTTTTAAAGTATTATTCTTGTCAGATGTAGTGTCAATGTTGTTTGTTACATGCATTAAAAGGATTATGCACAGTACACTTTCTGTGACTGTTGTGTATTTAAGGGAGATAACCTTTTGTCTCTATAGTTTACACTTGAATGTGAGTTGTCTGAGTGTAACTGCTCTTCTTGTTCTTTTTGTGGGGGGGGGGGGGGGGGGGGGGGGTCATGGACGCATTTGCCTAGACTGATGTAGAATTAAAAGAAAATAGTGGCATTAAAGAATATTAGAGAATATCTGATGAAGGTCCAAATAAGTCAACTTCAGTCAATGAAGAAAGGGTAAAATACCTGTTCACTGCGTTCCTGGTTCACCTGCATGTATTCATAGTCATTGAGGCTTAACCACTACTGAAAAAATCTTCAGACCTCCATTTCTAGTTTGATAAGCAGGTTGAGTACAGTAGTATATATATATACATTCAGTTTTCTGTTTTTTCCATACATAGTCATTTATTATGATTTGAAATAGTTTTGGACAATTAAATTTTGGTTTGTATTGTAAGCTTTGATATCTAGAGATTTCTTATAGTTGTGCTGTGTATATTCACCAGAGTAATACTTCCTGAGAGGGCAGATAAGTTAAAAGTTGATTTTGCATACCTGTGATCGTGTATGTGAAAATATTATGTTTTAGAATGTGTTTGTGTTGTTGCAGTAGATTTGTAATTTTTCTTTGTACCAGGTTGTCCATAAACGTCAGCTAACTGTTACTTAACAGTCTGTAAATTATTTACATTATTGCTAATCTTGTATGCATTCCTTATACTTTTGTAAGTGTAAATAGTTTCCTTGCGTGATTTGATTTGTATGTGTGTACATGTTCAGATCATTATTTGATTTATAAATACTTGTTGCCTATTTATTAATGTATGAACTGGAACTCAACAAGTGATATAAAGACTGGTTAAAAATGTCCACAAAAAAATCCATAATATACGTGATCATGACCAGAAATCTTGCCATTAGACGATGGATGTTTAGACTGTCCATGTGTCTATTGAAAGGTCTAACTTCCTCAAAACAGGTTTTATGAAATGAAAATGTGAAAAAAAAATCTTTTCTTTTTTAAATGCAGTGTTGATTTTATATTAAATTTAGAAACTGGGGTCTGTGAGCGACACTCAGAATGATCATGACTGTTTGCCTGTTACACAGCATGGCCGTTTTTAGTTTTTTTTAATTTGTTTTATAGCCCTTTTTTTTTTTTTAAATCCCCCATTGAGACAAATAAAATGTTATGTTATCTGGCCACAGGTGGCTCAGTTTGAGGTAATCCTCATGCAGTTGATTAACAAAATCTTAAAATCCAGTTATTGGCTAACTAACCTCAAGCAGTGTGTGCAAGTAAGTTTAACCATGCCATGCCTTTGGCTGTGGTAAAAAAAGAAAAAGAAAAAACATTTAAAGCAAAGTCTTAAATTTTTAGTCTTAATTTATACGTTCTGATTTCTCCTGCCCATTGGACAAACCTGTTCTGATGGGGTTATTTATTGACCTTTAAATGCTTGTAATACATAGTTCAAGTCAAGTGTTTGTGTTATGTAACCTAGCATTAGGATGAATGACATTCTCAGAGATCAAGACGGGGGAATATGTTGTTTATTCTGATCCAAAAGTTGCATGTGGGACAACAACAAAAAGAATGATTCCATGCCTTGTTGAGCAAGATCAATTTCTGACATCGGTCACATGGATTGATCATTTGGCTAATCTGTTTGTCTGTTCTTCATGATTCAGTTGATTTTTTTGTTAAAAGTCTAAATGGAAATTTTGATCACCTTACCTGATATGCTGCAGAGCATGCAAGAGCAAACACAACACAATTCCATATAGTTGCAAACAACAAAAGCATCAAAAGATACCGTATCTTCAGTACACATACCAGTTCATGCTTGGTCAGTATAATTTTACCTGTTGGTATATTTGTGCAATGTTTTTGGTGTGTGTGATATGAGTGTAGATGTGTACTACATTGTGTATTTGAATTGTGAAGATCATGCCATCAAAAAGACAGCTCTAGAAAAAGTATGAGAAGGAGTAGTGAGCGGTTTCAACAGCTGCTGTGATCAGATTCCATGCTGTGCAACAAATTCACTCATCCTACATTGCAGTGAGAGAGAAAAAAAAACAAAAAAAAACTACAGGTCCAATCACTTCACATTCTCCTCACTATGCAATACAAAAACTGACAAGAATGTGGACGGCATAAGTAACTCCCAGTTTGTCCATCATCAGGATGGCATCAGTAACTCCCAGTTGTCCATGTCCATCATCAGGATGGCATCAGTAACTCCCAGTTGTCCAGTATCAGGATGCCATCAGTAACTCCCAGTTTGTCCATTATCAGGATGGCATCAGTAACTCCCAGTTTGTCCATCATCAGGATGGCATCAGTAACTCCCAGTTTGTCCATCATCAGGATGGCATCAGTAACTCCCAGTTTGTCCATCATCAGGATGGCATCAGTAACTCCCAGTTTGTCCATTATCAGGATGGCATCAGTAACTCCAGGTTTGTCCATCATCAGGATGGCATCAGTAACTCCCAGTTTGTCCATGTCCATTATCAGGATGGCATCAGTAACTCCCAGTTTGTCCATTATCAGGATGGCATCAGTAACTCCCAGTTTGTCCATCATCAGGATGGCATCAGTAACTCCCAGTTTGTCCATCATCAGGATGGCATCAGTAACTCCCAGTTTGTCCATCATCAGGATGGCATCAGTAACTCCCAGTTTGTCCATCATCAGGATGGCATCAGTAACTCCCAGTTTGTCCATCATCAGGATGGCATCAGTAACTCCCAGTTTGTCTATTATCAGGATGGCATCAGTAACTCCAGGTTTGTCCATCATCAGGATGGCATCAGTAACTCCCAGTTTGTCCATGTCCATTATCAGGATGGCATCAATAACTCCCAGGCTGTCCATCATCAGGATGGCATCATTAACCTCTGGTTTGTCCATCATCAGGATGGCATCAGTAACTCACAGTTGTCCATGTCCATCATCAGGATGGCATGATGAAAGAAGCCCAGGGACTGTTTGAAGAGAGTCAATACTGTGTGACTCCCTCCTATCCTCTGTGTTAATAGAGGGCTCTGGGCTGCCAATCACTCTCGTACTTCAGCCAATCAGAACATCACAATTAATATACATATTAAAAAAAAAAAAAAAATGGAAATGGAAAAGAAAAGAAAGAAACAAAAAGTGGTCATCATGTTTCCCTCACAAGCTAAGGCATAGCAATAAAACAAAAGACTGACTGATTCCTAACAAAAACTTTAAATAATGGGGCAGCATTCATTGATAACAAGAAATATCGGCTGAAATCAAATCTGTAGCATATCACAATAACTTGAACACCAAGTCAGACTCAAACCACCGTACATTCCATGAGTCAGCATGCTACCACATGGCAGTCGGATTGAAAGCTTGTGAACTCAGTATGGAACCCCCGATGGAAGCAACCTCTCTTTCACTGCAGTACTTTCAAGACTTAAAATGCTGTCTGCATTTTATGCATTGAATTCTTACCAATATACCACATCACAGATGTAAATGTACAGAGTTCTGATCTTTGTTGTGCTGGCAGTGTGACTGTTCTCAGTCAGAAATCTCATGTAGTAAAACCATCCATTTCAGAGTACAATAATACTCGAGGCTGAAGCATCTCTGTTCACAAAGAGTTTGGTTCAACACGTGGAAGAAGATAGACACATTTTCACCCTAATAAGCATTTCAGGCTGTTCCACCAGGCAGGGACAAAAGTACTCATTCCACTGACTGTCAAAAATATTGACTGAAAAGATTGTCACCCAAAGTTGCCGGCAAATTTGGTGAACATAGGTGTAATCTTCAAACGATTTTTGACAAAAACGAATCAAAGGGAAAGTTAACCCACCTTTCTATTTGTTCTGGTAACATACACATACATGCACATGTGTGTGCACGCGTGCGTGCGCACACACACACACACACACCACACACACACACACACACACACAACACACACACACACACACACACACATGTGATGTCAACCCTGTTGGAATAAATTAAAACCTGAACAGACAAATGGACGATCTAAAATGAGTACATTTTCTAGTGGTATAATTTCCAGTATTGTTTGCTATAAAACCTACTCTTGATTTTTGCAAGCATTGTGCACGCTGTGGCAATCATTTCAGTAAGTTGTCAGAGGAAGTGCAATGAGATTTATGCTGGACAATTATTTATGGATTGCATTGCAATGGTGTTCATTGCTGGGCACATGCACCATACCTGTTTTTTATGTCATTGTTGGAACTTTGTAACTACATGTATTCTGGTGTATGCATTGTGACTGCCTTGGCTGACATTTTTTTGTCTTATGAGACATATACCGTATGCCAAGATTTTGCAGTGGATTAAATGTTTGTCATGTCATTAAGAACGAACATACTTCATACCATACCATATTGTACCATACCACACCACATTGTAATAATACCATGCCATACTGCAGCACTACATGACACTAAAATACTCTTTTCTGTCCTGTAGTTGTGTAGTTACGAGCTAGCAGCTCCATTTGGTCTTTTATTTATACAGCAGTGGAGCCCCCTATGAAAGACCACATCTGTCTCCCCCCATCCCAAAGGTGTTCTATAAAAGTGGTGGTCACAGTGAGACCGAGAGGTTGATTTATGTGGAAGAGTTTACAAAGACTTGCTCTCACAGGAGGGCTGATCTGTGGTTGAGGGTACTTCTTTTATTGGTGGTTCCACAAAACCTTTTGTTTCCTTCTTCTTTTTTTCAATGTCCACTACATTCACTTTATGTTACAGGACTTCGAGACACCGAGTGCCCCATTGGCTCATGTAACGATTCAAAATAACTGTCACGGGTGTAGAAGAGATCAAAGTAAATCTTTCAAATTGTGTGTTTTTGTCTTAATTGTTCAGTTGAGTTCAAGTTGGATGCATGAGACGCTGCTCTTATTTCCACCCAAAACTCAGATTTACCCGAGTGGCAACAAGTAGTGAGGCTTCACCTGAAACTGTTAGGGCAGAAAGTTTATGATTTGACATACTTTAACAGTTTTTTGTTTTGTGTACTGACAGTGTTCTAAGGAAGCAAGTTCCAGTTTCAATGAGGAGTGCCCGTCCAGATTTCCAGATGCAATCCATTTTGTTTTGGACATGGCCTCTTTGGTTACTCTGGGCAAGGGACTGATGAGGAGAAAACTTCCGCAGGAACCCATCTAAATGCCTTTCAGCCTACCTTCATAACTGCCATTCCATATACAATTGACATAGAGGATTTATAGATCCAATGCATGGAATATATTTGTATGTTCCATATGCAGGGTTCCAGGCTCGGAATGAGCTTAGTAGCCCACCTCTGTATGCCGTGTTAACGGCTCTGTCACTTATACTGATATTCAGGTTTGGATGGACTGCACTAGGTGATGTCCATGTAAGAGTAAATTGCTCAGTGGAACAATTGTTTTGTTTGCTATGGTTCTCTTTATCTGTCCCTGATCCATGACTGTATGCCGAAATATTCCCCATCCACCTCCAGGATTTCCTCCCAGTTTTATACTTGTCCTGGGGATTACTTTGACCCCTTTGTGGAGTCTTAGCTGCAGTTCTCCACACTGAGCTGCGTGATCACAGTCACTTCTCAGACCATTCTCTTGTGTTTTTCAGATCGCGTTGTAGTCTCTCCCTCCCCATTAGCAATGAAAACGTCCACCAGTATCCTGTAGACTGGCATTACCATGTGCAAGTGTCAGTGCTTTGCTTAGGTATGTCATCTTCAGTCAGGGTATGCTCTAGAACTGACACAAACTTGCACACCTTCTGATCAACCATGCGACCCAGGAACTCCATACATGTAGATGATCTTTCAGCCATGCCTCTGCCTTCTTTAGATCTTCACTGAAGGGACAGATGGAAGACCACAGGCTCTAGAACTGACACATACTTGCACACCTTCTGATCAACGATGTGACCCTGGAACTCCGTACATGTAGATGATCTTTCAGCCATGCCTCTGCCCTCTTTAGATCTTCACTGAAGGGATAGATGGAAGACCACAAGTAATCATCATCAGGACGTAGTAATTTCTGTCTAGTTTCTCTTTCTTCTGTTGTAGTTGTTTATTTCAGTCACTGTCAACACAAAGGTGATGATGTGAGGCTTAATGTCCTCGGATGTCGGGTTGACATATTAGGGACAACAACACAAAGACACTGGTGGTCCTGCTTTATATGCAGGTTTTCAGTCAGTGTTGCCAAGCAGTGGTCAGCGTACATGCTGTGAGTGTAAATACAAAAGGCGAGTCAGCCTGTGCTGAGGAGAGGGAATTCAAAAACTGTTACAGTGAGTCAGCCAGAACTGAAGAGGGGAAGGGAAAAAAACATCTTCTAGATTTGTGTTATTTGATACCGCGTGAGCTCAGTAACTCATTTTAAACCATTAGCAGCCTTCTTCAATCCTAGTTTGTCTAAAGGGTAGAAGAAGTGTAAAATTCAGAGCTTTTTTTGTAAAATGCATTAATTGATTTTATATTGATTTTTTAAACCAAGTTTTGTGAAAGATGATCAGCAGGAGTACAAAATGCTGTCCAGTACGACAGCTGGCCTGATGGCTGCCAGGACCCCTTGGTCTTGTTCCTTGAACTACCTGAGCATGTATTTCTCATGCCAAGAAGCCATGGCCTACAACAGGTGCTAAACAAGGGCACTTAACCCCCTCACTGCCCCAGCCTGTAAAATTTCCGGGCCGAAAGATGTACGGATGTGCCTGCGCACAGTATAGTTTCCAGTCCTTTAACATCTACTTTCAATGCTATATGTTTTTATGAAAATCCTCTCTCGTGCCAGTGCGAAAAAGAAAACAAAAAGGCTGAAGGGTTTCAAATTTTGCACCTTTATTTGTCATTTTCAAGTGACACCATGGCAGTGACAGGGTTAAGGATGTATATATAGAGAGATATATCTAGTGCTGCTAATGCGAGCCGGTTTGGCCTAGCGGTAAGGCGTTACGCTGGTAAGCGGAAGGACCTCGGTTTGATACCGCTTCTGCTCTCCTTTCTCTTCAAAAAGGTTGTGGTTTGTGGACTCTGTCTTGTGACTTTGTCCATCACTTCCTACTGAAACATTAAAATGGCTCTCATCGCTGCCCATCTTCATGCAGAAGTCATTCTGGTGGTGACAGTAGCGATAGGTATATAATCTCCCTCTCCCCCCACCTCCATACCCCCTTCCCCATCTTCTCCCCATCCCTAATAAGCCGTATGGTTTCTGTGGACGTTAAGCACCATGTTTACTTACTTACTTAGTGCTGCTAATCATCACTCATGTAACTTTGTTTGAAATTTAAATATATAATCAACAGGGTATTTATAATGAAATCCTTCATTTCAAGCATTTCAATATGAACTCTTCTACCTGTTGGACAAAACATGTTTTGAGAAGGCTAATGTTCTTTTAGTTTGGAGTTTATATTTTGATCTCTTGTACACACTGGATAAAACATGCTTTAGATGTATGCAGTTCTTCTAAAGTAACATATTCATTACCCTGTCTGTTCATACGGTTGTTTTAAAGTAACGTATTCATTACCCTATTTACGCAGTTCTTTTACAGTAACGTATTACACTGTCTGTTTGGTTATATGATGTTTTTTTGATGAACGTTTGCCATGAGTGTGCACTTTTTGTGTAATCTTGACACACAGGCATGCTGGACACCTACTGTCTGAGTCTCCCAAAAATATTAAACGTAATTATTTGTTTACAGTGACTGCATACCTGTCAACCCATACAGTTTACTGGTATAAAATACTTTTTTTGTGCATTATTTTGGGAGGATATGGCCATATTGGAAAATGGATACAGGAAAACATAATTTTCATGAGATTTTGTTGTTGTTTTAAACTGAGCAAAAAGATTGAAAAACTGTTGAATGAGCAGCCGACACATGCCATCGCCAAATGCACACTGACTGGCCTAGTGCAATAGGCTAAAAAATATTGTCGGAAGTAAGATTTGAAGTTGTGCATGCATATTTAGCACAACATTGCTTCTTCCTTCCACTGCCACACATGCCAGTTGGAATTCAAAATGCCGCTGCCACCGCCAAAAAAAAAAAGAAGAAAAAAAAGAAAATGGAAATACAGGTTCACAAACTCTGGACTAAGATTTGCTCCCAAAAGGGGTAGACAGTTATGTGACTGTTAGACTGGTTCTTCCAGATAGCTTTCTGTGACTAACAGGTTTTTAGCAAGTTTGTTCTTTTTTCTTTTGTGGACATTTATTATTCAAGAGATTAGACAAGGATTTATAATCAGGAAGATTATTATATTGCAGTTACCTTCTTCTTTTTTCACACCTTCTGACAGGGATACATTTTAAAAACTTTTCTTCAAGGGCAATTGTTACATGGCTGATGTCATAGGTTGTAGACATATCAGAAATGATTATAAAGTCTTCATTGTTGGTTGTTTTTGGGGGTTTTTCATTTGGTTCCCTTTTCTCTTTTTCTGTCCATCTGTCTCTCTCTCCCTCTTTTTTGATCTCAAAAAAAAAAATCTTTGATTTTCCAGAACCTGTCGTAAGATTTTTCTTCTTTTAAAAATTAAACATTGTTTATTGGTACAATTTGCAATGGAGTCAGCAGACAGCATCAACATTTTCCACAGTCAACTCCCAGTCCAGCTGGAATGTAAATGTGCTGCTGTAACTCTCAAACTCACATTGATCAAAACGCCTTGGACTGGAAGTGTACCACTAGTTTGCCAACTACCCTTTTGCCAATTCTCCCCTATTGCCAAATACTCCTTTACTGGCTTGCAAAGCCCACAGTGTAACAGTTTGCCAAGGACGGGTCTGTTAGTTTGTCTTTCTGTGGGGATAAATATACTGTTATACCTAGATGGTCAGTAAGGTTTGTGATATTACTGAATGTAAAGGATCATAACATCTCTGAGCTCTCTCTGTTTTTCTCTCACATGCTCGTATGCACACATTCAGATATGCTCACAATTTGAAAAGAAAGACGCAAAGCAAAGAGGCAGAACAGAAGAAGAGTTGCTTCAGTATCATAGACTGCATGCAGGCCTTGGTGATTTATTGATCATCACTTGCCTATTTGTTTTCTGTTCAAGATTGAAAGATGTTTGTTCTACTTCAAGTGAACATGTTTCTTTGTTTTTGTTTTTGTTTTTTTCTAATGGTATGATTTTTTTTCTTTCTAAGTCATTAAAGTATTTGACATGTAATTCTGCAGTATTTGATGTTCCTAGAGGCACTAGCTTCCTCAAAAGAAGTGCTGACCAAGAGGAAGAAGAGATCAAAATAAAAACTGAAAATCAGTGATTTCTTTCATAAATGTTCCCTTGGTTTTATATATATATATAGAGAGAGAGAGAGAGAGTAAATAAAAACAACAGCAACACCACATTATGTTTAAAAAAAGATCTTCTTGGAACGTTTCTCAGTAAACTGATTTTATATGTATATCAGTTTGAGAGTGATAGACTTGACACTGTTTTCCTACTTGCAAGAGAAAATTCAGCCAAGCATTTTAAAGCAAATTTCTTAATTGTTTGTTTTTATTTTTATCACTTCTACCTGTTGGAGAAAAACTGTTCTTTGGGTACAGAGCAAGGTTTCAGATTCAGACTGTTTATTCACCAAACTTGACAGCAAGTAAGTGTGGTAATAATAAATATACAAACATAAGCAATTGACAGTGTGACATGCATCAACTAACATAATTAGAAATATACACCCATCCGCAACGAAACACACACACACGCACACACACATTACATTAAAATTAATAAGATACAGTCCTATGTCAAAGACAAAGTGAAATAAAGGTTCAACACAAACACATACTCATGTGCCCACATGTGCACACACCTGCATGCACACACACACTTGTAGATGCATTAAGGTTACAAAATACTTTTTTTTTTGTCCTACATCTAAAACAAGAGAAATAAAAGTTTAACTCACACACTCATGCACGCACCTTCGAGAATTAGAAGACTAGTTCTTTTAAGATTGCATACATGGTTTTTACAGATGTATACATATCTGTGAGTATGGTATGGTTCTTAAAGTGATGGAAGTATTTGAAAGTGTAGTAAACTACACCCATCTCTCCAAAACTGTGAGCTAGTATTTTTGCTGTGATTTCATGACCTTTTTCACCCTGGTGTGGTTCCAAAAGTGTGTAGTTTAAAATAATGTCTGTGCAGCCTGGTGTGACCCTGTGTGGTTGACATGAGGTTAAAATCTAAGAAGTAACTAACTTTTTCACACACACACACACACACACACACACACACACACACACACACACACACACACACACACGCAATCACTCCAACTATGAACCTGCCACACACTCAAAAAGTTGGCAAAGTGGCACACCATTGTATTTTCAAAAGTTGGCAAACTGGTATTAGGTAAACTAAACTGATAGCCTTTGATCTCCAGTGTTACAGGTGTACACGACTAAAGATGTACAGTGTAAAACTCAAAGGCCAGCTTAAATTATATTAGCTTTGAATGCTTGTGCGATGTGGGTGAGCTCCTTTAAAGAGCACCACAAGCAAAGAGGTGGAATGGAATGGCAAAAACAGGCACACATCCTTTTTTACTTCTTCCTTGTGTGTGTGTTCATTTGTGGTCTTGTTTGTTAAAACTCTGAGCATTGACAGGTTGTGTTTGTGACCTTGTTTGCAACATCATGAGTAAGGTCAGCATGTATGGTAGATATCATATGTATGTTATGTCATGAGTTGGCCTTTATTTGCTCTCATTGGTAGAGAGTTAACCAGCATGGCAGCACCCTGAAGAACACAAATCTGAAGGAAAAAGTACTTGTGTTGCATAAATACTGATAGAACAGCCATACAAAACATGCAAACAGAAATATTTGCGCATCTTCAGGCCAACTTGTGTCTTTGTTTCCTGCCTCTTTAAGGCTGTTGTTCTGAGGATATGATTTATTCTGAGGATATGATCAACCACACTGCAAAGTTTGGAGGGGGGAAGGGGGGGAGGCAATTTTTTATTGTCTAAAAATCTTCCTGAATCTAATGGTTATCTACTTGTGTCAACATAATGATCACCAGCTTTTTAGCCTAGCTGTGATTGTGTCTTTCTGCTTACACATCTGGCTTCCCATCTTGCGCATGTGTACTGAAGCATGTTCTTCTTATTCTGCATTTCATTTGCCATGCTAAAAGATCAGGCTGGTTCCCATGGCAAATTCAGCAGTCAGACTGGTTCCCATGGCAAAGTTGGCAGTCAGGCTGGTTCCCATGGCAAAGTCGACAGTCAGGCTGGTTCCCATGGCAAAGTCAGCAGTCAGGCTGGTTCCTATGGCAAAGCTGGCAGTCAGGCTGGTTCCCATGATAAAATCAGCAGTCTGCCACACTCAGCCTGATCCCACAGCTTCCCCTAGTCAGGCTGGTTCCCATGGCAGTCAGCAATCAGGCTGGTTCCCAGGACACAGCAGTCTGCCACACGCAGCCTGATCCCACAGCTTCCCCTGCAAGTCCACCAGCTTGGGCCAAGTTTGAGGTCTTGACATGTTAGTGAGCTTCGTACAGTTGTGCAGGAGACACAATTGATGAAGAAATCAGGCGCAGAAAGTGCAATAGAAGACTACAGTAAAAGACCTGATGATCAGGAGTTGTATTTTGTCAGAAGTATAACTTTAATTCGATCAACAGCCACCACAGGACCCAGAATAGAGATCTTACAGTGATGTAGGCTGCCACTTTGGGTTCTTTCTGTTTCCTTTTTCATCTTATGTTGATCTGTTCTTTCTGTTTCCTTTTTCATCTTCTGTTGATCTGTGTTTCTTTTTCTTTTCTTTGTGTGTGTGTTGTTTGGGTGGTATTTTTAAGAGATTCTTTTGTGTGTTTTTGTTTTTTTAGTCTAAAAACTGTAGTCAATATGATGAAGCATAATGGATCAGGAATGTTATTTGTATTGTCTTCATGATGTAATCATACACATCAGGATAAAGTCAAACTATTGCTGAGAATTATTTCTCAGTCATCTTCGTATCAGAGTATCTTTTATGCAAGGTGAAATCCCTACCATTTCAAGAGAAGATTCTATGTCCTGCTACAGTACTAGGCAAGACTATTGTTTGTCACTTGGCTGGGGTTGCAACAGGATGGTTGCAGTCATGTTTGTTCTGCCGAGTTCTTTATGCAGTACCTTCTCTTTCTTCTTCTCTCTACCAATATCTTGTCTAGAAGAATAAGTTCATACCTGAGTGGAGTCTCTGGAGTTTATTTTCAGAAAGCAAAAAAACAGGATGCTAACCTTATCATACATGACTGGTTAATATCAATCAGTTAAAACAAAAGTAAGTTTCTTTTTGTATGCAAGGATGCAAATCTTGGTTTTTATAGTTTCAACTTTGCAAGTCCATTTTGTTCCCAGTACAAGTGTATGTGTAATAGGTAATATGCTAGATTAATTCTGATTTGAAATGAATAAAAAATTAAAAAATCTTACAAACGCATGTTCTTAATCAGCTTGTGATTTGACGCTCTCTCTCTCTCTCTCTCTCTCTCTCTCTCTCTCTCTCTCTCTCTCTCTCTCTCTCTCTCTCTCTCTCTTACACACACACACACACACACACCACACACACACACACACACACACACACACACACACACACACACACACACAGCCAGTTCCAGCTATGTTTTTCAGAGCAATGAAAAAATAGCACAAGAAAAGCAGACACATTTCTGGAAGAATAATGAGGAACATTTACAAAATACATATGACAGAAAGCAATGAAGAGTATGGAGAGGAACTATACATCAAAATATGGATTTTTTTTATTCAATCAAAACACTTTCAAAGTAACAAATGAGATTATTATAGTGAAGAAGCATAGCAAACACTTGGTTAACTCACCTCCATAACCAAACCATATGCAGTAATGAGATACATAACTTTTGTAATCTTTTCCTGTTCTACTCTGACCAAAAAGCATAATGTACACAAAATACCAGCATCAGGGTTTTGCTTAGTCAGGACATGCATCTGTCGCTGCCTTTGATTTTAATATGTACACACTAAATACCAACATAAAATGGGGAGAGCCATACACCTGACACTGATGTCCTCAAACTCCAAGCACTGGTTTACAACATCCTTCCTTCAACCACTGCCATATTTAGTTACACCATAGGGTCCAGAAAAGTGTCAGCTAATGAGCAGTTTTTTGTTGGTGCTCAAACAGTAGTAAGTTTGTTACAAACAACTCAAATAAATCAAGGCATATCATTTATAGCCACCAACAAAGTTTACACCAGCACAAATAAAACCACAATCATTTGAATCAAGACGGAACTCTTCTTCTTTTTACCTGGGGTGGATGTGTCTCATGTTTACGTGCATGCTTTGGTGCTAGGTTGCTTCTACAGTCATATTAGTACCTGAACCTTTCGGAGGGCGCTGACTGCATCACTGGACAGCTGCGCAGAGATAAAGAGTACCCCTTCAGTGGCATAACTAAATCTGGCAGAGTTTGGAGGAAAGTGCCGGAATGTGATGTCCTGTGTCTATGTCCTGTGTCTATTCTAAGTTCCACATAAAGATTCAGTCAAATTGAGCATGATACCAGCTCACAATAGTTATATGGTGAATGCTTCACAGCACGGATATTAAAGATGTTACTAACTTGTATTAGGTTAAGGTCACTGAAACTTGTCTAAAAATGTGAAGATCTTATTACACAATATCAGCAGTGTAACAGAAACAAGGGAAATGGCAATATCCAAGGAGATGGTTGGAAATTCCTGGAACATTTTAAGCACCATTTTGGGCCAGAAATATCATCAGAATCACTCAAACAGGGTCAAATCTAGCGAATGAAGCCAACATATGCAACAAGAGTGATTTTGATCACAGTATGTAAATGGGCATGTTCTCAGTACACATCTGATTGTTCAGTTGCCACCATCAGCACTCCAGAAGCTTACACTGAAGGACACAAATATTATAAAACTCACTTTCTTTCTTTTTTAAAAAGGGGGATTTATTCGCTTCGTATGACCCTGTTTGGACGATTCTGGTCATATTTGTGACCTAAAATGGCATATAAAATGTTCCAGGAATTTCCTGACTGCCTCCTTGGATGTTACTGGCAATGGATGGTGCCACAGACAGCCTGACAAATATTCATCATTACGGACCAATACTTGCATGGTTATACTGACGCAACTTAAAAGCAACAAGGAAAACAGAGATGTGCACATTACAATGTTAGTAGCAGGGATGCCCACACAGGGACACTGGTTGAAGCAGGTTTGGTATCACAGATGAGGACTAGGCACACTTGGTTGAATAAACAGTCACCTTCCCTAGCTGTGGGTTGACTACTGAATAATGGAATCCATCCTTCAAATCATGGCATGCAGCACCTGCATGCAAACACATCAGGACCGGCATCCAGTGACTGGTAGAACTGGGAGAAGGATTCAAAATAATCACATCCAAAACAACTAAAAAATCCACTATTATTTAAAGAAGAAAATGTTCAGCCTTGATCTGATGACTTCATTTTTACCCCCCCCCCCCCCCCCCCCCCCCAAGAAAAAAGAAGAAGATAAAGAATGGAAGACTGAAGCTCAAAAGACTATGAAGGAGACAAAAACAAAAACAAACAAAACCAATCAACCAGCAAAACTGTCCCACAAAGACAAAATCAAAATAGTTTAAAAGAAGGAAAATATGTATAATTGCACAAACATTTGAACCTTTCAGTTGTACTTTCAGCTGAACCACTGAATCATTTAGTTTCTGTACAGATGTGAATATTAAAATGGTACTAACTGATTCAAGATTGTTTAATTGTATTGATTACCCCCCCCCCCCCCCCCCCTCCCAAGAAAAAAGAAGAAGATAAAGAATGGAAGACTGAAGCTCAAAAGACTATGAAGGAGACAAAAACAAAAACAAACAAAACCAATCAACCAGCAAAACTGTCCCACAAAGACAAAATCAAAATAGTTTAAAAGAAGGAAAATATGTATAATTGCACAAACATTTGAACCTTTCAGTTGTACTTTCAGCTGAACCACTGAATCATTTATTTTCTGTACAGATGTGAATATTAAAATGGTACTAACTGATTCAAGATTGTTTAATTGTATTGATTTCCCCCCCCCCCCCCCCCCCCCCCCCTGACAGGTTTAAATGAAAACCTGCCTCTCCACAGCCTTCCATCAAACAACTGAGAAAATATACCAAAATGAAAGAAGTAGATAAGGACTGAGAACTCACCATATTGCCCAAAGCATCAGCCACAATCAAGGCTCCACTAAAAGTGGGACAGGCCCTGGCGATGGGTGCCATGGCAACCTCTGCAGCTTTAGTCACACTGAGGCCTTGACCTAGCAAGGTCACTGCATGGAAACTGCAGAAATGCACACAACTGAGTAAATACATTTTCAAGATGGAGAAATGAAGCAAAAGTACCAGTATGAGATATCAAAGTGACAAGAGCATTACTGACTACAAGCTACTGTAAAAATATAAAATGCAGAAAAACACATTATGGACCATGAATGGCAACATTAATAGCATCAGGCTATGAAACCTTTGCCCAAGCCTCTAAATAGTGTCATATGTGGCTTTTAGATGCACTGCCTGTGTTATCGGCAAACATGTATCTTCAGGCACCTATGGTAGACTACAGTCTGCTACCTTATAAAATTATATGGAAAACTTAGTTCAGCAAAACGCGGCACACCCTCATCAACAGAAATGACTCCACATGTTTGTTGAACTTCAAGAGAGCCCCAACAAATTGTCTGCAGATGTGCACACATTTGGTGACCTCTCTGATTAGAGGCCACTGGGGCCAGATTAGATTTTAGAAAAAGAAAATGGTCACAATGCAACACTGCAAGTCTTACCCAGCCAGGGGATGTACATAACAGACTCAGAGACTGTAATACTAATAGCTTCCCCTGGGATAGCCTCTTTCCTGGGGTCATCTACTGTGATGGCAGGGGAGAGTCTATGTTGATATGTAGGACAAAAAATTGCACTGGGATTGGGAATGCAGAGGGCAGTCTACACCTCACGGCAGTCCAGTCTCAGCTATTTCCCACTCTTTAGTTGACCGGCTCACCCCCATTGCACTCAGCTTGACCCCAGGTCACGCCTGACATTCCAGCGTGGCATCTGGCACCGGTGGAAACTGGGCCTTCTTTCTTATTACTTGTGCCTGCAGATCTTGCAGCATTTTGTGGCAATTTCAATCGCATGCTGTGGCAAAGCCCGGATTTTTGACTGCATGAATGTTGGTGTGTTTATTAGTTCAGTCTCTTCTTTGTTAAAGCCAGTTATTCATTTTCGTGATTCAGTCCTGTAAGCTGTGATATAATGACTTAGTCAGTGTATGTGTGCGTGCCTTTTCCATCATGGAGAGCGGTTTCTCAACTGACCATTCATTAACTGAACACACAAGGAGAATGAATTCTCTTTGCAGACTGTGTGGAGAACGTGTGAAAAGAGGTGAGAAGGATAGAAACAGAAGTAAGGGGACCCGTTGTACTCAATATTTTGACGAAATTCTATCGATTTTTGGAATAAACATTGTCGAAAATACAGACCATAAACATTCAAGTGCTATCAATCATCAGCTGCCTCTAAAAATGTGTTTGGGGACTGAGGAGCAAGGAGGAGCAGCTCAGAGTGTTAACTTAGTGAGAGAACATGCACATGGCACCTCTCTTCCATGGGCTGATGCCATCTATAGAGAAAAACAAAACGTAACTGTATGCTTTGCATGCTGCAAATTAGGAGCACACACAATTATGACAAAGTGTTGCATATGCTTCAGAACTTGAATGTCCGTATAACAAGTTTTATTTTCGTGTTTATTTTAAATGTATGGTACCTTTTACTGTGGCAGTGAAAACAAACTAGTCAGTGACAAATTTAGGGGGGAAAAACAAAATAGGTACCGCAAATATTGTAAATCACCGTCATGTTTGATATGACTTGTAGCAAATTAAGTACTGTTAGTACACATTCCCTAAGAAAAAGAAGCACTGTGAGTAGCGTCTGAAGCGCTTGGAGTGCATGTGCTTGTGAATGGATTACTGTTCGTCGAGTGATTAATGAGGCCCGCTACAAGCGAAAGGTAGGTGAATCATGACTTTTGGCTTGATGTCACTAAAGTAGATGCATGTAGGTTTGTGAACATGACATTATTACGCTTGCAAAAATCCGTTTGCGTGACTTAGCGTCGTGGGAAAAACGTGGAAAAATTAGGTCGGTGAGGGAATGCTCAAATCTCCGTGATTTCTGTGCTGTTTTTGTGCGCCTTGTATGGCATGCGTTTTGCTATTTTATAAGGCATGTTTAGTGTCGACAGAAACTTTGTTCTTTTCTCTACAGAGCTCATTTGATACAAAACCTTTGGCTGCAAGCCTTAATGAGTAAAATACTTTGCAATCAACCACCCCAGTTTTACTGCTTTGTCCCTTCACCGCTCTCGCTGACCGCAGTGTGTTATCACCACTGTGTGTGCAGCATAGCAAGGTCAGCGCGTGGCACTCGCTGTGTACAGCGCGCTTCGGTCTGTGTGAAGTGCAGGTGTGCACTAGTCTCTAGGGTCAGCATGGGTTATAGTCAGCCGGCCACTCGCCCGTTGTTTATCTTTAAGCATCCGTCGCTGCTAGCGGGCAGTGGCGAAAACTAAAGGGAAAGATTCGGACTGCCGTGACCTATGTTTGTCCACAGAATATTGCACTGGACATAGCAGAAATCGCTACCTGGGTCATAATGTCACCATCACCAGTTGCAGCAGCACCTCCTAACCCACTTGACGCATAGGCACCAGCACCATCAATTGGTGAGCCACTCACTCATCTGAAAAAGAGGACAACAATGCATAATATTTCTACCTGTGTAATTTGTGCAGCATAAAAAAATAAAAAATGCACACAGGAGAGAGA
This sequence comes from Alviniconcha marisindica, assembly GCA_018857735.1. Lineage (NCBI taxonomy): Eukaryota > Metazoa > Mollusca > Gastropoda > Provannidae > Alviniconcha > Alviniconcha marisindica. The sequence goes on along the minus strand of JABMCL010002510.1, from coordinate 4,674 downwards.
TGGAAAGAGAGAGCAAGACAGAAATTTATAGAGGGAGGGAGAAAGAGGGGGGTAGAGAAAAATGAATGAAAGGAGAAACTTTAGAGAGGGAGGGGGTGGGGGTGGGGTTAGACGGAAATGGATGAAAATAAGGAAAGAGAAGAGAGAGGAAGAGAGGGTGAGGAAGCAGAAAGTGAGAGAGGGCAATGGGACAGGGGTGTCAGAGGAGGTAAGAGAGAGGAGATGGTAGGACAGATGCTGGTGTAGCATCTAAAAAAGACGGCCAGGAGAATGATGTGAAGTAAGAGAGCAAGAGAGAGAGAAGGGGGGGAGGCAGGAGGAAGAGAGAGAGAGAAAGAGAGGGTGAGAGAAAGCTGAGATCTGTCCTAGTCTTGCTTTTGAAGATCACCAATTAACTGTACATTTAAGCAAACTGTAGGATATAATGCACACTAATCCAAACTGTGTATTGTACTTTATTCAAATTGTGCAAAATTACTTCACCTTGACCAAAATTTGCTATTAAAAAACACAAGAAACATAAAGAACTAAAATCAGTTGTTGTACATGATCTGAATGATTCTGTCTTCAGCATTACAGGATCTCAAAGACATTGGTTTTACAGTGGGTTTGGCTGTTCAATGAAGTGGATCTGTACCTTTCTGTAGTTTGGCTGGCAGTGCTTGGCTCTCCAGTCTTTCCACATCTGCACAGAGCCATTGGTGGAAAGACTCTCCACCCAGAAGCCCATCTCTTTGGCAAACTGCACTGCTGTAGGAATGCAACAGTGAGAATACAGAGTAACACTACAGACTGTATCAGTGTATGGCACACAATTCTGAAACCGAAAGAAAATGGAGGTCAGATGCACGAAGGTGAGAGAGAGAGATAGAGAACTGGTAAGGCACAAACTGGTAAGACTGAGGTTAGAAAACAACAACAAATAAACAGAGGCAATGGCAAAATCAGCTTTGCAGCGACAAAATTACCTCCATTTTTGCAGTGACGCAATTTTTCATAATACTAATATTTGTACCTGAAAAAATAGATTCCCCAAAAGATGAAGCTTTGAGTTTGACACCATAGGTCTTTGTGTGGGTTGTTTTGGTAGGACTGTCATCTATCTGTGAGGTTGCAGTAAAGGTAGCTGCATGGCTAAAATTAACTTCATTAAGACGACACTGTGTAAAAGTCTAAAACTGACCCTTTTCCGTAGCGTTAGTGCATGGCCAAGTGTCTATGACCAGTGGTAGCATCGAAGATTTCGAATTTGCAGAGGAAACCAGCTCAACTGCCACAACTTCGAATTTGCAGAGGAAACCAGCACAACTGCCACGAGAAAGAAATATAGTACACCTCCAAACTTCGTGCCCGACGCCATTTTGACTGTCATGTGACATTTGGTTTACAAGCAACAAGGGACGCAACTCTCAAAAATCAAAAGGTATCGACGGTATTGCGTCCCCTCCATATCGCTGTTACGGCGTGCACGCATCTGCCAACAAATAGACAGACCTGTAGTCAGAGAAGTCAGTGGCGCAGAGCAATAGTACTCTCTCTCGAAACACGAGGTTAAACACGATCGAGCATGGTCACCAAGTGGATGGGTGAAGGTAGTGTGCTAGGCTCTCCGCACATCCTCCGGAGTCAAATTCTGTGCAGACTCCACGCCGGCGACAGCGGGCGGACGGACGGAGACGGCAGGCGGAGATGACGAGCGGCGACGCGGGCGGCGACAGCGGGCGGTGACGGCGGGCGGTCGAAGACGGCAGGCGGATATGACGGGCAGCGACACGGGCGACGACAGGCAGAGTAGGCAGAGTACGCAGAGTAGGCAGAGTGACACAAACGGATATCCTAGAGACGCAAACACTTTAAGACGGAGGGCCCATCCGTCTTAGCTTTACGTCTCAAGGACATCCGCCTGTGCCTTCCGTCTGTGCCAAACGTCCCCGGCCAATGACACAAACGGATATCCTTCAGACGGAAACACTTTAAGACGGAGGGCCCATCCGTCTTACCTTTACGTCTCAGGGACATCCGCCTGTGCCTTCCATCTGTGCCATCTCTCTCGGAGACATCCCTCTCGGTCTTCCGTCTCGGGGACATCCGTCTCCGCTCCATCCTTCAATTCAAGTCAAGTAAATCGACTTTATCATCCACCACAGGGCAAATCCACTAACTACCAAAGTGACTAACTACTTAAAAAACACCTAAAAACAACCACAAAACCTTAATTCAGAATAACATCATCAACACACGGGAAACAATTCAATAATCAAAAGTTAATCACACCAAAAACATGCTCATCATGCACTCCGCCACCCCACCCTCCCGACCCAAACAAACACACACACACACACACACACACACACACCACACACACACACACACACACACACACACACACACACACACAAGCAAACACCACTGCTATCACCAACCAGCCTCACACATCGCTGGACCCATACACAGCATTCAAAGCTAATCAGACAGTATCACCCACTAAAGCCTTCCACAATGTTTAAAAAACACCCCCCCCGTCTAGGGGACATCCATCTCGGTCTTCCTCCGTCTCCGCCTTCCTCCGTCTCGGGGACATCCGTCTCAGGGGCATCCGTCTCGGCTACATCCGTCTTGGGTACATCCGTCTCAGGGGCATCCGTCTCGACTCCATCCGTCTCGGGGGCATCCGTCTCGGCTCCATCCGTCTCGGGGACATCCGCCTCAGGGGGCATCCGTCTCGGTTCCATCCGTCTCGGGGGCATCCGTCTCACGGGCATCCGTCTCAGGGGCATCTGTCTCGGGGACGTCAGTCTCCGAGACTGTGACGGCCCCGACGAATGACACAAACGGATATCCTTCAGACGGAAACACTTTAAGACGGAGGGCCCATCCGTCTTAGCTTTACGTCTCAGGGACATCCGCCTGTGCCTTCCATCTGTGCCATCTCTCTCGGAGACATCCCTCTCGGTCTTCCGTCTCGGGGACCTCCGTCTCGGGGGCATCCGTCTCGGCCTTCCTCCGTCTCGGGGCCATCCGTCTCAGGGCCATCCGTCTCGGCGACATCCGTCTCAGGGCCATCCGTCTCGGGGACATCCGTCTCAGGGTCATCCGTCTTGGCGCCATCCGTCTCGGGGGCATCCGTCTCGGCCTTCCTCCGTCTCGGGGCCATCCGTCTCAGGGCCATCCGTCTCGGCGACATCCGTCTCAGGGCCATCCGTCTGGGGGACATCCGTCTCAGGGTCATCCGTCTCGGCGCCATCCGTCTCGGGGACAGCCTTCAATTCAAGACAAGTAAATACACTTTAGCATCCCTCACAGGACAGCACGAACAAAGCAACTAAACACTCCTTATTTCAAAAGCAAACAAACCACAACACCATTACAACTCATCATCACTTCACAAAGACACTGGATGCAATTGTATAATCAAACATACATCCCACGAGAAAACAGGCTCTTTCGGCCATCCCCTCCTCTACACGCACCCCCATACACACACCACACACACACACCCAAGCACCCACCGACACCCACACACGCCATTGCTATCATCAACCACACTGACACATCGCTGCGCTACATAAGCACGCCACTCAAAGCTAATCACACAGTCCCAGCCACTAAAGCCTTCCACAATTTCTCAATAAAGCAAAGAAAGAACAAACAAACAAACGCACCTCCCGTCTCGGCGACCTCCGTCTCGGCCTTCCTCCGTCTCGGGGACCTCCGTCTCAGGGCCATCCGTCTCGGGGACCTCCGTCTCGGGGGCATCCGTCTCGGCCTTCCTCCGTCTCGGGGCCATCCGTCTCAGGGCCATCCGTCTCGGCGACATCCGTCTCAGGGCCATCCGTCTCGGGGACATCCGTCTCAGGGTCATCCGTCTCGGCGCCATCCGTCTCGGGGACGTCCGTCTTCGAGACTGCGAAGGCCAAAACCGACGGCGCAGGCGGATATCCCCAAGATGGAAAGACATTCCGACGGAGGGCCCACCCGTCTTGGCTTTCCCTCTCACGGACATCCGCCTGTGCCTTCCGCCTGTGCCATCCGTCTCGGGGACATCCCTCTCGGTCTTCCGTCTCGGGGACAGCCTTCAATTCAAGACAAGTAAATACACTTTAGCATCCCTCACAGGGCAGCACGAACAAAGCAACTAAACACTCCTTATTTCAAAAGCAAGCAAACCACAACACCATTACAACTCATCATCACTTCACAAAGAGACTGGATGCAATTCTATAATCAAACATACATCCCACGAGAAAACAGGCTCTTTCGACCATCCCCTCCTCCACACGCACCCCAATACACACACACCCAAGCACCCACCGACACCCACACACGCCATTGCTCTCATCAACCACACTGACACATCGCTGCGCTACATAAGCACGCCACTCAAAGCTAATCACACAGTCCCAGCCACTAAAGCCTTCCACAATTTCTCAATAAAGCAAAGAAAGAACAACAAAGAAACGCACCTCCCGTCTCGGCGACCTCCGTCTCGGCCTTCCTCCGTCTCGGGGACCTCCGTCTCAGGGCCATCCGTCTCGGGGACCTCCGTCTCGGGGGCATCCGTCTCGGCCTTCCTCCGTCTCGGGGCCATCCGTCTCAGGGCCATCCGTCTCGGCGACATCCGTCATTCGGGGCCTCCGCCCGGGGGAATCCTCTGGGGCATCCTTTTGCGTTCCG